>CM076569.1:666730685-667113129 GCA_034641835.2 Pinus albicaulis | reverse complement strand
TTTGTTTTCTTCACATGTTTGTTGCAGCTCTTCATTCTTCTTCTTCGATGCTTTGAGATCTTCTTTGAGAGATATGTTTTCAGCTTCAAGTCCAGCATTCTTCTTATTTGATTTATCCAGGTCCCTTTTGAGGGAAATGATTTCTGCTTCAAGTCCTTCCTTTTTCTTATTTGATTCTTCAAGATCTGCTTGCAGAGAGATGAATTCGGCTTCATATTCCTTGTATGCTTCTTCTAAGGCAGACATGATTTTTGCTCCAAGTTCTTCATTTTTCCTATATGATTTTTCCAACTTTATTTTGAGAGCGAGGATTTCTTTTTCAAGCCCTCTTTGCAGACTTTCATGTATTTCTATCTGTTCCTTCATTCTAGAGATCATCTCCTTTTCGATAGAGCCTTTCTCTTTAATTTCTCTTTGTTGTTCTTCAATTTTGATCTTCAGAACTTCTTCTAGATCCATAACATTTCTTTCATCATCTTCATCATTGCATGCACAAGAAAGAGAGTCATTAGAACAATGATCAATACCTGTTTTATCTTCTTCATTTTCTGTTGCACATCTTTTCTGAGACATCTCCTTGTTTTGAGTAGCCTTCTTCTTTTGCTTCTTTCCCATTGTGACGGATCTCCTTCAAGCGATCAAGCTTCTGCAGAAGGACCACGCTCCGATACCAATTGTTGGGAAAAATACTGAGAGGGGGGGGGTGAATCAGTATTTACTGCATATTCAAACTTTTTACTTTTTCATTCCTTAAAACCCATACGCTACTTTACTTCAGTAAACCAGCGTATATACGCGGATCCCATTTATGAAACTAGCGTATACACAGAGATTTAGATATGTCATTAAATCTTCACTTAAACCATTCCATCATTTATTCATCAGACATTCAATAAGCAGTAAACAGGTGCAGTAAGAACAGAATAAACCATCACACAAAGCATCACACATGAACACCAGGATTTTTAGGTGGAAACCCAAATCGGGAGAAAACCACCGCTGCAGTTGCTCACCCTTCAATATTTTATTATAGAGAAAACATCTTACAACATATGTGCTGGCGCAGACTTGACCAGCACGCAGGCACCCACCTGCGCTCGTTTACCAGCCTCTCCTGGAAGGGAGCTACGACCCCCCGACTCGTTTACCAGCCTCACCTGGAAGGGAGCTACAACCCCCCGATCTCGTTTACCAGCCTCACCTGGAAGGGAGCTACAACCCCCTGACTGAAGGCTACAACCCTCAGCACCACCTTGGACCACGTTTCATCAATTTTCACACTGGATCCAACAACTTCAATAGAACACCACTTGCAGGCTACATTTCATCATATTTTCATACTGGACCCTTTCCATACTTTTAAGCACAACCATACATCATCAACAGATACATATCAACACAGATCAGATAGCATAAACACAGCAGAACAGCTCAGATATTTCATACCCCTTGCTTCAGCAAACCCTAGTTTGCATACGCTCTTTTACTTCACTGATTTCGCGTATATACGCGCTTCCGTCCACAAAAACCGGCGTATACCTCAGTGTATATTTTATTGCGCATACGCGCTTTCTCTTCGCTGAAGCTGCGTATATACGCGCTTCCTCCGCGTCGAAGTAGCGTATAGATCTTCAATTATTCCAGAGCAGCATACTTCTTCAGATCAGATATTCAATTCAGATTTACCCTTTCACTTCAGACATATGTTCGCCTAGATGTTCGCCTCATCACAGATCTAGGCCTTCCATAAGCAGATCTAGTAAATACAAGTGCATTTCAGATCTAGATCCCCTTCTTCATCATTGGTGCATCATACACTCATATTTATCTTCAAGTGTAACCCTTTCCAATCAGATCTACTTCAGAGAGAAGTATTCATTCAAGCTCAGACATCTTGCACCCACACTCATGTTGTGCACAATGAATTTCTTCTCCTTTTATATGATTATCCTTTTTCAATACCATGAGCCCCTTTTTCAATACCATGGACCAAAACAATACCACAAGCCCAAAACTACCTGGACGGGGTCAATTAGGCGGATCATTACCCAATACTATGGGTCAATACCATGGTGGTTACCCTTGGATTTGCACTTTTTGAGCGCTTTAGCCCATACGCGACTTGTAACGTTCCTTTCCGCGTGCATACGCGACTTCCCCTTGGCCAATCCGCGTATACCAAGAGACATGCTCTTTTTCATCATTCTCTGAGTACATTCTGAAATCCTTTCTTCATTGCCTTCTGTAAATACTGTAGATACATCAGATTTCCTTCATCAAGGACATATTCTATCAAACACAACTTCATCAAGTAATTTGTCATCATCTTCATCGAGTGGGTTTCCTTTCAAGTACAACACTCAACATCATATCATCAACAATCATCATATCACTTCAGATTTACATCATTTAACAAGTCCATCAAGTCAAGCATAACTTCATCAGGTGGAGTGCCATCAAGGACAATACATGTCAACAGTCGCACGTCTTCATCTTCATTCAGTGGGTTGCCATCAAGGACAACACTCTGCATCATATTTCCAACAAATGGGGCAAGGTAGGCAATTGTTTTGACACTTCAATTTTGAATGAAATGGATACCTCAGACTGGTGAGGAGTTGAAGAGGGCAAGAAACTTTCAGGAATCTTCTTCAAACAGTTGAAAACATAGAAAATTAAACAAACCCTAGGTAGAGAACTGCAAATTTTAATGAATTCCACCTTTATCCTTGCTTGTTTAACTTGAGAAGAAATAAGAGGGAAAATGATACACATAAAACACCAGTAAACTTACATTAACAGAGAGAAACACATCATCAAAACAAAGAGCCACATGAATCCCAAGGAGTGCCACAAACCCTGGTCTATTCCTTTGCCAAATTGCAGAGATGAATGTACAATGATGCTCAAAGCAATCCCAAGTGTCCAAACTATGCTAATGATTGAAAAATTACAAGATATAAGCAACCAACTACTCATCCCAGACTCTAGGGGTCAAGCTCACAATTTTAGGAGCTTCTCCAACAAAATCTAAACTGAGAACTAGAAAGTAGGCAGTGGAACAGCTTGCCTCTATAAACTAGGAAACTGATTCATTCAGTTGCAATTCACCTTTTGATGGATGAATCAACTTCCATGAGTGAAAATTTAACAAAATTACATCAAGATCCATAAAATTACATCCAATTACATCATTAGTTTAACATTTGGAAGCAAGAAAGTCAAAATTTCAAAAACTAGGCGAAAAACAGAGTTATTGAGTCCAAAATGAGCAAAAATCCCCAATGCGCCGCGCCTGATTTCTCTATGCATCGCGCCAGTTTGGAGCTGATTTTGAAGGCATTCCTGGTGTCCAAATTTTCTTCAAGTGGGCTTGTTGGAAAGGTCTACCTGTCTACTTTCCAACACAAGTGGAATTTCTGAATTTGGCTTCCATTTGCCCCTCCAAAAATGAGTTTTCCCAACACTACTTCCTGTGTGTCCAAAAAGGGGCAGAAAGGTCATTTTTAGGGTGTTTTTGACCCTTCTGGAAGCCCAAAACCTGTAAAAATCTCTTGGCCATGGGTAGGCATGCATAAATTTTCATGAAAAATCCAAAAATGTAAATTTTTTCCCAAGAGGAGCTCCCAATCATAAGCGCGCACCACGTGGCGCGACGCGTAGGGCTGAAAATTCTGTGTTTAGGCCAAAAAAAACAAAATTTGCAAAATGTGTCCCAAATTTCTTGAAATTTGGGCTGAAGCCTCAGCCAAAATCTGAAGTCTATCTTTCCTTTTCCGACACTTTGAGGCCCTCTTCAACTTAGCCTTCAGGATCTTGATTCATGCTTTGCAAACATGATTTCTTGCCCAATAATGATTCGACATGTACCTCAACATGTTCTTTTCCTTGTTGGCCTTCTTCAACAGCTTTTCCAAATGAATATTTACCCTTTCAAGCCAAGTTTCGCGATCAGCCTCAATCTCTTGCTCAATGGATGTCATGTCACTTTGGCTCCTTTGGGCAGCTTGTCGGTTCTCACGTATATTTTGCAACTCCATGATATTTTGCTGATAATCTAGCTGTTTGTTTATTTGCTCAAGGTAGTTGATTATCCATTGGGATCTTTGCAACTTGACGGACAAAGTGTTTATTTCCGCTTTCTGCTCCTGAACAATCTCTCTCAGCTTCGACCTTGGTGAGCCCAAATCATCATCAATGAGTATGAAATATATATCCTAGCCTCCTGAAGGCCCCTCATCATGTATTTGCCTCTTACCCTTGTCATTTACCTGTACTGCTGATGAAGGAAGCGAGACCCCTTCCACCCCGGGTGGAGATTGTTAGCCCCCCTATGAAATTTTTGACAAGCAAATAGGGGGCTAATTCATTGATGAGTCTTCAAGGAATGCCTTTCCCCTGAAAATCCATCCTCCTTGAAGTCTCTAAATTGCTGTGCCTAATACAAATCCCCCTCTGCTAGTAAATTGCTAAAAGGGCCTATCATTCCTCCCTTTGCCCCTGCAACATACATCAGTTCCCCCTCTTTCCCTTTGTCCGAATTCCCTTTATTTTTCCCTCATTTAGACTCTTTTCTTCCCCCTTGTCTTCCCCTTCTATTTCCCCATTTACCCCTCAAATCCCCCCAAAATCCCCTTTAATTTCTTCCCCTACCCTTTGTTTTCCCTTTTCTCCCCTTTCTCCATCTATCGTCCCCCTTCCCCAGCCCTTAAATCCATTAAAATGGGCTAAAAAAACCCTTTTCCGACCTTAATATAGGGCTTAGCCCCTTACCACAGGTCCCTTAACCACTTCCCCACATGTGCCCCGGCGCTGGGACCAAGTGCTTAAGTCCCGAGCGCCAATCGCAATCGGAACTATCGGCGAGAGGCAAAATCCTTTGTAAAAGCGAAAACCCCCGATGTAATTGTTTTAACACATAAGTCCTACGATAAGCCTGGCGATGCGTTCCGCACCGTTGATCTTCCGCGGAGATCTGACGGTGGAGCGCTAATCGCAAGCCTCCTCCCAATCGCAATTGCAACACTCATTGTGCACCTCCCGATTGCGATGCTCCGATTTAATCCTGACCTCCCATTCTCTCACAGATCCGACGGTCATCGCAACTTCCGATCACAAGTCCTCTCCCGATCGCACTGCCCTTCCGATTAAATCTCCACCGTCCGTTTCCGCCCAGATCTACGGTCTGCGCTCAATCGCACCTTTCGCCCGATCGCGATCGCGTCCCCATCTCTCCGCCTCCCAATTTCATCCCAACCGTTGATCTGTCCCTACGATCCGACGGTCCTCTGCTAATCGCAAGCCTCCTGCTCCGATTGCGATCCTCCGATCCATTCTGAGCCGTTGATCTCCCCGCTAGATCGACGGTCAGTGCTCAATCGCAGACCCTTCCCGATCGCCATCACAAGTCCCTCTTCCCGTCCCCCGATTGCATCCTGACCGTCCATTCTTCCCGCAGATCGACGGCCAGCGCTCAATCGCTTCCCCTTCCGATCGCTGATCGCAAGCCTTCCCTCTGTCTCCCGATTAAATCCTGGCCGTTCGTTTGTTTCGCGATCCAACGGCTATCGCTCTCCCCTGTCGATCGCAATCGAAAGTTTGTGAGTGTCTCATTTTTGTGCCCTTGCGATTGCAATCCTCCGATTGCATCTCCGCCGTTTGTCTCCTCCCAGATCTGACGGCTGAGGTTTAATCGCCCTCCGCCTCCGCTGGGTCCCACTTCTTACATACATTTCGTTGCATTTGTTTGCATTTCCATACATTTTCGCCAAAGTCTAAAGTTTCATATGTATTCTGCCATGTCCATAAGTCATACCATGGATCAATCTCCACTGTTGATCTCCGTCTCCAGGCCGGGATCTAACGGTCTGCGCTGCATATTCACACCAAACCCTATTATCCGCGCATTCCACCACTCCACTGCATTTTCATCGTTCTTTTGCATAATAGCTTTGTTTCCGCCACCGCCGCACCACCGTTTCGTTCACCCTTCATTCATCGCTCCGTCCACTGTTTTCTTCATAAGTTCACTGTGTTGCAGAGTTTCTAGAGGATGGGACCGCCGTTGTTCAATGTACTGCCTCAATGGAAAACGACGCAGTCAGGATCAAATCCAATGAGCCATTACCATTAGGAAAGTCAAGGAATGGGGCCGTCAGGACTCACATTAATGGAGAGCAGAGTTCAAACGCTGAAATCCTTCCGGTGCCATTTAAAGACCGAGCTAACTTGACAGAGGCAGTAATGAAGTAGCAAGGATTTTCAGTACAGAGCAGAGGGATTAATGCGCGTCAACGAAGATCTTGAGCCATGAACAGAGGTTTAAAGAGGCAAAGCATCATTTTGAAGACCCCGAGGATCGATTCTGGAGATCCTGAACATCAATAAGAGGTAATATAAAGGTTTTCTTATCAGCAGAATTTTTTTCCATAAAGGACAGGTCTCCCATACAGTCTTTATTATGCGCCGTGTCCTTGAATGAATTTCTCGTTCTAGCTATAGTTCAAAACAATCTAACATCCATGAGGCAGACCCCTCAGCAAGTTCTTTCATTTTGTTCAAATCACCTGGAGTACTGCAGCCAAAAGGTCAAATCATATCCGGAGCAGATCTTTCTTTCACGAGGAAGGTGACAAAGATTAGATATACAGTGCATCAAGCAGAATGGGTCTCGGCCCTGCATTCATTATTGTGTTTAAATGTAACATTTAAAATTCACCTACCTCCTCAATCGGTCCTCTGTGTCTCTTCTGCTATAAAGCACAGAAGGATATCATTGTAATGGTTGTTGTTGCATTATCAGTGAATTGCAAGCATTTTTGTCCCGAGCCAAGTTTCCTGTGTAATAGTTGTATGACAGGCTGAGAAATATGATGTATTCAGGCTGAATGTAAAAGCTTTGGGCAGTGATGTACCTGATTGTTGTTGTGTTTAACATGATAAGTAGTTTTCATTGGATCCTGATCTACAGCAGTTGGTGATGTTTTTCTTATCTCTGTGTTTATTTCCATTTCATTTCATGTTCTTTTGACTGACATCTGAACGCATGACATAAGATTTACCCTTGTTAGGTACCTTATGTCCCAGCTCTCTCAGTCTTTAATGTTTTATGCTCATATGTGTATCTGAATATTGTTTTTAATTGACTAAACCAGTGTAGTGGATGATTATTGCCTGCTCTCTGATGTGCAAGTTGATAGAATCAGTGTTCAGATGTCTTTGTTAAGATTTAATTGAAAGAGGTTAGGAACATTGGGAAATGTAAAGCCTGTCGCTGCCTCTTCATAACCTGCCCTTCCATACAAACCTTTTCAAGACCCCTTGTGTTGCCTATGGTTTTGTCCAAGCAGGCCTGGAGTTAAATGACCTCTGGCCTGATCTATAGACGGAATCAGATGGTTTTCCATCCTTCATTCTCATTCCTTAGTGTTCCATCCCACCAATTAGTCTTTGAGATCCGAATGCTCTAGATGACTAGCCCAACTGAAGCTTACACATTGAACATAAGTAAATCCTTTCTTGACTCCATTGCCCAATGGCCTTGATGTTCCCTGAGTTATCTATCCTTGCCTAGCTTCCTTCTTTACCCTTCCTTGTCTCATGGTGAAACCTTCCTTCCTGATTCTCAACAACCAAACTCAAACAATCAAACAAACAACCTTGAGCCTATAACTAGCCTAAAATCACAATTGAGAACTTCAAAGACATATATTTTTTGATAATCATAGAGAGATCCCTCTCTGGACCTAGGAGGGATAGATCCCAAGGTCTGAAAGTGGTTCTATGTTGTCTCATCTTTTGGTCTCTGTCAACCTGGCCAAAACATGGGAACCCCAACAGAGATAATACTCGCCTGGCTGCTGCAAACAAACCTCTAGTGCCCCTCTGATAAGTGACAAACACCGGCACACTAGCGGTCTGTGTCTCATGACCTTCATGCTAATATGAAGGTTCACCTACCTCATGAAAAACCTCTGAAGGTACCTGAGGAGCTGTGAATAAATCATCAGAAATGAAATCCTCCCATGAAATATCCTGCAAGCTGAGCTGATGCATAACCACAATTTTGATGAGTGCAAAGTGATAGATACTGCTATACTGCTGCTCAGGAGTTTTCCTTTGCATGAGAGTGGTCATCTTCTCAATATTCCGACATATGAAGTAAGGGAGGTTCATCATTATCACCTTAGTAAAATGCATCAACAATCTGATATGATAGGCATAGAGATGTGAGAACCGACCCTCACAACTAAAATATTTGATAATAAGTTTCATCAATGGAGCATATGAATCTTTTAGGAACCAGAAGGGAAAAACTCTGCTGAGTTGTCTCACAAAACTAGGCTTGATATATGGCTTATAGTGTACCCTGTCAACCTGCTGCCTTTTGTTCCATTGCTCTCCAACATTTGGAATTCTGGTTGCTTGAGAGATAGTTTCAGGTGTTAAAGTGAATGTCACACCTGCAAGAGTGACTTGGCCATTATGTAAATGCAACACAAACAATCGAGCCAGCTCTTGATGGTGGTGAACTCTAGCAACCATTTCACAAAATTGATAACAAGACTGCTGTTGAAAACATGCAATAGCAAGAGGACAGGCCTGCAACTCAGCTAATGAAGTAGGCTCCTCCCTCACATGTCTACCACTCTTGTGAGGTCTCCTAGGTGCATGCAATTTAGTTGTGGAGTCACTGTCTCGGTCATAAGAGGTATTTGTCTCCATGATTTCCAAAGTTTATGTTGCCTTAGATGAATATGAGGAGTTTGGTGTCTTTGGTTTTGTTGCCAAATATGTGATAATAAGTGAGGGACTATGGAGGGAGAGGGTAGGGGAGATGATGGGATATTTCTAATTGAAAACTGTCAATTAAAAAGTTTAGGGGCAGTCACTAAGTTTTTTGGGATAGCATTGGGGTTTTGGAAAATTTATAATTGGGATGTGGGATAATGGGAATGGGATAGGAAATGAGTGGTTTAAGGATGTAAGGGAGTAAGGAAATGGGCTGATGTAACAATATTAACAGTGATGAGGGAATATAAGGTGGGTAAATGGAAGTGATAGGCACAAAAACATTTTCTAAACCCTAAGGAAACAATCCTTGAAAAAGAAAATAGGGTTTGAATTTATTGTATTTAAATACTCATAAACAACACAAGACACATGTTTATTGGTAGTGGAGGGGTTACTTGACTTACTTGGACCAAAAGGGACCGAGCAGATTTGAAGTTTTGAAAGGAATGGAAGTGAAATTGCTTGTAGCCCTATGCGTCGCACAACAAACCCAATGCGTCGTGTACCTCCAATGCGCCACGCAGGAGCAATTTCAACACAGTGGGGGCCGACCCAATGCGTCGCGCCCGCCCAATGCGTTGTGACACCCAGCCAATGTGTCGCGCAGCTGAACTTGCACAATTTCGCCTTCGAATTTCTTCCTTCGCTCTCCACGATTTATCCTTGGCTCACTCTATCCTCTTGGCATAAAAATGAGCTTTTGAAAGATGAAAATGTTTTATATTGCAAGGATTTTAATTCTCCATTTCAAAAAAAAAACCCACTTTGCAATGTTTCAAATTTTGACACTTTTTTAAAAACTCTGTTTTGCTTCATTTTGGCTTTTTGATTGAATGGTGTACTTTCTGTTTGTCTTGCAGGGAATGGATGGCTAGAGCTTGACAAAGGCGACCAGGGTTGCCAGTGAAAATATTATTACAACTAATAAAACTTAAAATTACATTACATTTGTACATAAAAAAATGAGATAGCCTATTTTTCTTCAAAACAGAGTTTTGAATAAAAATGCATTATTAAGCATACGATGATGAGATTTTTAGCACTGAAACCTTATTTCAAACTCCTCATGTTCCTGCTAACCATTATTGGGCATTCTGAAGACCTTATTAATGAAACCCTAGACCTAATGACACTAAAACCCTAAAAATAACTCTTTGCAAACCATGAGACAAAAGTGACTGTAAATGGTCTTAATGGACAGAAAAAGGCCAGCAGGTAAAGGACATGAGGGACATGAACAGCAAGCCACTCTCGTCAGATGATCCATGCTCCTAATGGAATGCAGCTGACTGAGTGAGACACCTAATATGCAATGCAAGAAGAAAAATTTGATCACTAACGGAGGGATGAAGATATCGACACTAACATTCATAACAATAAATATGATTTACAAATAATCAAATGACTAATTAAAAGAGTTTTACTGTTCATTTTTACCATTTGAAAGTTACCATTTGGATTTTGGAGCTCTGAACCTGTTTTTTCCCCCGAGCTTCAGCTGTTGATTGTAATCGATTATGTGGATGCTTATCCTTGTCGTTTGATCTGGGTTGGTGCCATAAACCTCCTCTTTCCTTCAATAGTATTTTTGCTTCATTTCAATGCTATTTTTTAGGGATTTAGGACCCTTTGGGTAAATTTATTTTGCAAACAGGACAACACACCCTTGAATTTTGAAAGGTGTGTTGTAGTGCACTAGAATTGAAGGCCAGGTGCACTTGCAACACACTGTCCCTTGACGAGGGGTGCTTTGGATGCAATTTGCATTTTTGTTCTTTGCAGTGTGCCCAATTTTTTCTTGATTTTTTGCATGAAATGGGTCCTAATGACTCTTATGATTGTGTTTCAAGGATTCAATGGACCAAAATGACAATTACTTGGAGGGAAAGAGAACATGAGGAACAAAACATGATTGCTCTAAATGATCTGGGTACTATAAAAGCCCTCAGATATTGTGGGTTACTGAAGTAATTCATATTATCTGGTACGAGGCAACATATATAACATTTGTAGTTCCTTATTCATGCATGGGATCCAACGATAGAGGCATTTCATATTGGGGACAAATTGGTCCCAATTTTAGTGGAGGATATCTATTTTTTGTCAGGATTTTTGAGGAGAGACCTACCCATTTCTCTCTTAGGGTCTGCTCTCGAAAGAGAGACAGTTAGAGACTATATATTGCAGTATTGAAATCCAGGGGTAGAGCCTAGCAAGGATGGAAAATAAACATCCGCAATGTTCATGATTTTCCATTAAGAACTATCTTATTCATGATTGCAAAGCTTGTTGGTACTGCTACACTCCATGTAAAAAATAGATCTTACATGCAGTATGCACTAGAGTGCATGGAACCAACAATTTTCAATTGGGTTGAATCTGTACTCTCTCAAATGAGAGAACAACTGAGTAAGGAAAAGGCAGGAAGGAATAAAAATTTCAATTATGGTTCGATTCTCATTTCTTTTTCCTTAGATTAGATTCCACTAATGCAGCCTCAGCATGCAACACTAGGTATATCTAACCCTAGAGATCCAAGGATGCAGATATGGGTAGAACTAATGGCTAGACATGCTGCTCAATCGACCATTGTGTTCTTGACTACATTCTTCGCTTGGTTCAGGCGACAGATTATCACCATCGATTAATATGCATATGCAGGTGTCAAATTCCAAGGAGATCCAGATTTATTTTTACTAGAAGGAGCTCAGTGGGGTGCAATTGGTAAGAATGTTTTGACTATGTTTTTTGATTTTTCTAAGGTTTATACATTTTTTTGTTTTTTGATTTTTTCCCAAGACTAAAATAAAGTTTTGATGTATGCAAATGTGGGCCGAGTTCAACCAGTGGGAGAACCAGAGCATGGAGCGAATGAGACAGCAGAGAGGGCTGTTGGGAGAGCAGTCATTTAGGATTTGGATATGGCCAAGACTCTTGCTGAGCTTCAACAACACATACAGGGGTTGACCTTCGGTATTCCAGATTGCTGGATCGAAGAGTTACCCATGTGACTGCAACGCCATACTATTGGTTTTCCTAATCGCTGGATGTGGTTACTGCGTAGGATAGCTAGATATGTAACGTGTTATCATGAGAACCACTAGTTTAATTTTGACATGTTGCATAAATTTTGATGTCAGATGACCAATGTGTTTTGGGCAAAATTTTTGTAAAAACCTATAACTATCTATCTATTTGATTTCAATATTTTCCTATGTTTATTGTGCAATCCTATTCAATTATGTGAATGTATATTTACATGTGTCGCAAATGTCTATTTATAACACAATTCAATAAAGAATCAGTTAATGTGTTGAAGTTTCTGGAGATGTGTTGATATTGAATGAAATCAAAATGTCTTTCCAAAAGTTGAACTCGTAGGAACATACAATGCAGGTTGGATTTATGAAAATCTAAAAACTAGTAAGCTGTAGTACCACATGTTGTGATTCCAACCTTACGATGATGCAGTTAATACGAAATGAAATGGAATCAGAGATAAGTTCGATCAAAGCGCTATATTCAGCGATATTGTTTGTAGATCGACCAATACAAATCCCTTGAAATATCACTAACTCGTCATTCGTAGCGAAAATGGCCTACGCTGTAGAGGATAGATTCTGCGTACTATGAATAGCACCATCATCATACCCAAAAAATGGTTCCAAAGATTCAGAAATTTGCGATGAAATGTAAAGTGGATTACTAACTTCAATAAAAATCTATAAAATCAAACTAAGACAGTAAATTCAAATCAACATCATATATACAATATAATACAACAGTTTACTACGCTCATTATTAAGCATAGTAATGTTTCAGATACAACCCATTTTAGGGCTACGCCAATAGAATTCCATCGTAATCTACTAACTCACAGGCACTCTTAGCAAGAACTCTTTTGACAATATAGGGGCCATGCCATAATAGCTCAAATTTCTCTGTACCTATTACATCGGCTTCCTGATCATAAAGAAGGACTGGGTCACCCTCTGAGAAGATAAGAGGCTAGACATGCTTGTCATATTGCGCCTTTATATGTCTCTTATGCACTTATTTGGCCAATTGGGCTTCACAATGCATTTCATCAAGATGGATGAGGTTAAAAAGACACGCTTTTTCAACAGAGGTTTTAGGTAACAAGTCGATTGCAAGTTTTAACGACGGTATTTCACATTCGATTGGCAATATAGCTTCCAGACCATACACCAATTGAAAGGGGGTAAATCCAGTTGTGTTTCTCGCCGAGGTTTGGTACGCCCACAAAGCTGAGTACATGATTAAATGCCAATTTCATTTATGAACTCCTATCATTCGTTGAAGCATTCGTTTAAGAATCTCATTAATAGCCTCAACTTTTCCATTTGATTGTGGATAATAAGGAGTAGAACTATCATGCAAAAATCCTAATTTGGAAGTCAAATCATTCATCATATGATTGCGAAAATGTGATCCATGATCTGTGACTATAGCCTGTGAGACCCCAAACCATGAAATGAAATGATTAATGAAAAACAATGTAGTTTTTTTTCCTGTGTTGTTGAATGTAGTCATCGCTTTGGCCCACTTGGTAAAGTAGTCTACTGTGACAATAATATAATCATGCCCCCATGGACGAACAAGGGTTACAGGCCATGAAGTCAATGCCCCATTTCAAAAATGGTCCTACAGAGACAACATGATGAATTGGCGTTGGCGGTTTGTGGATTTTATGATCAAATATCTAGCACGCATGAAAACTTATGACCGCAAGGATGTAGTCATGAAATATGGTAGGCAAAAAGTAACTACGCATGGAGTATCTTTTGCACGGTAGTGTATCCAAACAAGTTTCCACCACAAGCCCCAGCATGACAATCATTTAAAACCTTTTTGGCCTTCTCATGAGTGAGGCACCTTCTAAAAATTGTATCCACACCACGATGATAAAGTGTATAGCCGACAATCACATAATCTTTGGCTTGGTATCAAATACATCGCTGGTCAGAGCGAGAGGTATCAGGCTGAAAATTCTGGGTTTGGAGATAAATGATAAAATCCCCATACCAAGGATCAGATGATCCAATCAGAAAAAGAGACTCATCAGGAATATATGGTTTTGATGTAGTAACAGTACTATCAGAGGGAAGGTCACAGAGAAGCTCAAACAAAACTAAAGACTTCTTTGACTTGGATTTGATGAATTCCAAATCAAATTCCTACAAAATGACAATTCATTTTGAATACTTACCCCCCAAAAATTTACATGATAAGCTGTAAGTCACGGGGTTGCAATCTGAAATGAAAATGGTCTTCCAGAACAGGATATAGTGGTGAAATATTTGGACAACTTGAATAGCTGCCAAGGCAAGCTTTTCTACATTGGAGTACTTCACTTCTGTACCATGAAGATCATGACTTAAATAATAGATGGAATATTCTATCCCATTTTCTACTTGTACCAATACAATAGCAATGGTCATATCATCTGTAGTGATATATAAGAAATAATCACTCCGATAATTGGGGGGATACATTAATGGCGCCCGGAAAAAAGTATCCTTGACATCATCAAAAGAAGCTTGCGCAACCTTATCCCAGTGGAAGGGAATCCCATTTTTCAAGATATGAGTAAATCCTTTAGCCATTTCAGCATAGTTTGGTATGAACCTCCTTAGGAAGTTAGCCTTTCCCTGAAGTTTCTGTAGCTGAAGCAATTTTGATGGCACAGGAAAATCAAGAATTGTTTGGACCTTTAGTGGGTCTATTCGAATTCCTTCTTTTGAGACGACGAATCCTAGAAAACAATCAGAACCAACACAAAACACAAATTTATGTGGATTGAGGCATATTTTGTAGTGCCGGCTGCGTATAAAGATAGATCTCAAATCCATTGGGTGATCAGTTTGATTTTGTAGATGCGCAAGTAAGTCATCTAGATAGGGTTGAAAAATGTTCTTGATGTCATTGAAAGCATAATCCATATCTCTCTGAAAAGTAGCCCCAACGTTATTTAAACCAAACGGGAGTTTTTGATAAGCGAATGTGCCCTAGGGACAGATGAATGATGTCTTATATTGGTCCTCTAGGCAGATATTGATTTGATTGTAGCCAGAAAATCCATCCATGAATGAAAATATTTCACATCTAGCACAATTATCAGTAATTGGGTTGATAAAGGGAGTAGGATAGTTGTCTTTTGGAAAAGAAAGATTGACATCCCAATAATCGATGCACACTCTAATGGTTCCTTTTTTTTTCATAACAAGAACGATGTTGGAAACCCACTCATTGAGCAGAAAAGGGTAAATTAAACCAGCATGCAAAGTTTTTCAACTTCTGCTTTAATGGCAACGACCTTCTTCAGATAAACAGGATGAAGGTGTTAACGTATCGGCTTGACATAAAGGTACATATTAATTATGTTTTCAAATATACTAGTATTTATGCCTGGCATTTCCTCATAAGACCAAGAAAATACATCACTAAATTCATGAAAGAGAGAGCGATATGTTTCGACTTATGATGGAGAACAAGACACACTGACATGAATATTTTCTACAATGTCAGGTTTGGTCGAAATATCGATAGAAATGGTTTCTTCAATATTTGATATATTTCGCCCAGAATCGATTGCATTAACAAGAAAAGAATTCGAAAATAATGTTTTTATCGATGGGTGATATAGTTCACTAAGGTTGTATTCTTTATAATTTTTGAAGATGGAAGCGATGAGGATGATCACCCCATGGTTCTCCTTCTGACATCATGGTTTCCAGAATATTCTCATATGTCAAGAAAGTTGAGGAAAAAGGATCAAATGGAGTACCAAAATCTAATGAATGATCAACCCAAATGACTGACAATGATGATTTCGAATTCGCCGCCCAAGCCATGTAGATTGATTGCTATGCCAACTCAATTGGGCTGGGCGACAAAAACTCATCCAACATAACAACTTCAGAATCACCCGTAATCTTCCTTAAGCCAGATGGAGAGGAAGATATCTTGTAGCAAGTCTCTACGTTTGAAATTTCTGCCAACGTCGCAAGAAACGGTAATGCAAAGGTTCCCATGAGAGTGGAATCCTTTTAGAGTCCTACACCAATTTTCTAAAGTGTGATTTGGGGTGCATGAACTAACGGAACGCTACTAGTTACCTGATAATTGGAGGCAAATAAGGATAGTTGATTGATGAATGTGATGACACCTTTATGTGGAAAGGTGATCATTCTAAAATATGTAGAGACGATCATAGTCATAGCATATACCCATGGCCTTCCGAGTAAATTATTATAGTCAAGGGGTCCATCAACGACCTCAACTTCAAAATTCACTATTTTTTCCCCTAGTTGAACATGTAGGTTATTGAAAATACCACAATGCTTTTATGTGCGCCCATCGAAATATTTCAACGTCATAGGCGATTGAGATAGGCACGGTGAGCCAAGTGACTTCCAATAGTTTAGAGACATAATTCACGTAGATTCTCCATCATCATTAATAGTATGATGAACAAGGTGATTGATAACATTTACTTGGATGGAGAATGCCAATTATGCTGGTAATTGTGGCACATAACCCGTATGATTAAAGAATACGAGATTGGAATTTTTCGGATCAATTCCACCAATTTTCGACAACGAAGCCTGTTTCTAGGAGGGAAAATTTTGAAGCACCTCAAGCACTGACATAGCTGAAGGGGATTGAGCCAAATATTCAACTATATTATAATTTTGAGCAGCTCAGGCTCGAGGATTAAATTTTTATTTATGAACGACTCCCTTCGGTGGCTTGAATGTCAATTCAGGAATAGTAGTTGGCGGTTTCGATTCCGTGGACGGATTCGTGGTCAAAGTAGTAGGTTGATCAGTAGCCTGACTACCGTAATATTTATTATGTTTTGAGACCAAAACATCAATCGATGGCTTCGTGATAAACAACATAAGCACTTGGGAACTAGAAGTTGGATCCGTAGCAACCAAATTTGTGTCTGGATTCGAAAATGGGTCTGTCAACACTACGGATGCATGTGAAGTTTTAACCAATTTGTATTCTTCGGCACGGTGAGGAAAGTCCCGAAAAAATTGTTCCTCTTTATAGATTATGCAAGGGTAATGAGATTTCTAATTTCCCAACGGTGTTGAGATGAAATTTACTGTGGGGTTTAAGTTTTCTTTTTCTTTGATTTCCCATTT
Organism: Pinus albicaulis; assembly: GCA_034641835.2. Classification (NCBI taxonomy): domain Eukaryota; kingdom Viridiplantae; phylum Streptophyta; class Pinopsida; order Pinales; family Pinaceae; genus Pinus; species Pinus albicaulis. The sequence continues at coordinate 667,096,159 of CM076569.1, read as the reverse complement.
TTCTTACTTCCGAGTTGCTTGTCACATTTTCCCTTGTCAGATGACACGACATGGATTTCGGAAGAAGGCGCAAGATCATATGCAGTAGAGTGATGTGTGCTTGCAGTAACGATCATACTTTCTCCAGCATGAGAGTCATTAGATGGAGGACGAACACTAAAATTAGATTGTGGTGTGTTGGGAATTTTCTCGTAGAGTGTGCTAGACTGATTATAAATCAAGTGTAAATATTGGGCATGAGAAATGACCTGCTCTTTAGTGATGACGCCACCCTTAGCCATATCCTCAGTTATAGATGGTAACATGGACGTAATGAACCACTCAGCAAGGAGCTGATTAGGAACAAATGTCTTAACCATTCTACGATGACGATGCCAGTCATGAATATGATCAGAAATGTGAGTAGCATTAGTCTATTTAAAATTATTCAAGATTTCTGTTCTGGTTTCATATCGTATGGGTAACTGGAAGTGGGTCAAAAAGACAGTAGCTAGGGCAGTGAAATTATCAAATGAAGCTCTTGGTAACTCAATGTACCATTTCGTGGCCGGACCAGTGAGTGTACGATGGAAAAGACGTAGTCAAATAGAGTAATCATTTTGAGAGTTAGATTAACACGATAAATGATAAGATTAACACGATAAATGATAAGTCATGACATGCATCGACGAGTCTTCCCCGGGGTTTCCACTAAACTTAGGAATACTTGAGGGTAATTTATGAGGTATCACCAACCACCAAGGAGCGTAATTTATTGGATCATTGGTGAGTGGGTTTAAATCTGGTAACTCTAAAGTTGAAACAAAGGGCAACTGTCGATTTAATTCGAGTTGAGCATAGTCAGGGTATGATGGAGTTTCTTGGGAAACATGCCTTTGAGCACCAACATAAGGAATCTATTTATGGTAACCCAAATAGGGGTTATTTTGAAAAGTAAACGCTCAATGATTCTGTTGACCAAAACCTGGGTACGCTACTTGTTGAAATGAAGGTTGTAGCATTTGCACTTGTGGCTTCCAAGGGGTCTATCCACCAATATTATAACCCAAAATTGAATAGCTTGGATTTGGTTGTTGATATGTATAACCTGGTTGCGGATGTGACATCCCATAATATGGTAATAAAACTTGTGAATAAATGATTCCGGATATAGGTGGTTGTTGTAAAGTAGCCAAAGGAGTTGGAGTCTGAGGGCCCAATACTTGAGGGTATTGGGTTGAAGGACCCGCCTGAGACGGTTGAGGTACAATAGTTTGAGTCTCTAACATGGGTAAGGATGTATTAACAAGCGGAGTTGATGTGGGTGCAACAGGTTGAACCTGTTGATACGAGTGTACAACCATTTGTGGTTGGATTGGTAGAGTGGGCTGCCATTGACAAACATTCATTCCAACATTAGGATGACCAAATAATTATGGAGTACTATCAATATGGGTGACCATATTTTCCCCCCAGCATGAGGAGTATAATAAGATGGAAAATATTGTTCCCCAAATGTAGGGAGTCCTGTTGAAATTGTACTGGATGGAATATACCCAGATCAACCAACTTGATATTGCTCTGATGATGTGTATAAATGATCAAGCCATTTAATACTCACTATATTTTTACGAGTTATAATACCAGATGATGAAATTGGTGAAGTCCATGGGTTTGAGGATGCACCAGAGAAGGTTCCAGATAAATATTGGTAACCAGGTGGGACGGAAGGGCCACCATATAGATGTGACTCTGGTTAAATTATGAACATCGATGGGGTAGCGAGAGCAGGTGTTGTCACAACTAGAATAGATGTTCCAGCCGAAGATGTTAGCCCAGGAATGGGTTTTCGACTAAATGTATACGCTATTGGATCTACGAGAAAATTAATAGACAAGTGATTGAGGAAAATACTCGTAGAGGTAAAGCACCTCCCCAAAATGGGTTGGAGTTAAAGGTGTTTCATCTTGTGGTATTTCGTCAATCGAAATTAAACCAGGTAGAAGGATTTCGCCATCAGGCCCAAAGTATATTTCAGGAGGTTGACTGCGCGATATGGGAGAGTCAATAGCTACAATAGACGGTGGGGAAACTGATATAAGAACAACTTCCAGTCGTTCGACTTCAAGATTCAGATGTTCTGGCAAAAAAGTGACAGGATCCAAATCAAGTTCCAGTTGAAAATCGTCAGGTTCGGGAGGTATGGTCTCACTGATTGGATGGATCGTGACCACGGGTTGCTGTGAGGACTTCGTCTCGACAAAAATATATGAACCAGGATTTGTAGAAACAACTTGTGCTGACTCTGGTATATGTGAGGATGATGTCACATGAGAGGCACTGATAGTACTAGTTTTGGTAAAGCGATGTCACCTTCATCGACCAGAAGTGGCTTCCAGTGGTTTCAATTCTATTCTACATGAAATAAGGGGAAGGGGATGTTATTATTCCACGATGACTGAATAATATTATGACCAAAAACAAATAAACAAAATAAAAGGGTAATTCTAGGCAAAAGGTTTACCAAGTAATTGTGAAATACATAATACCTCCTAGCGAACCAAGAAGTACAGGCATGAAATCTCCCTGAATTTTGTGTTCAGTGTATCACAAGTTACAAGGTGACCGAATCGGTTCACTATGGATGGATAGAAACCTAAAGTTATCCTCCCAAATATACCCAAACGTACATGGAGGCCCAAGTCCATATTAGCGCAATCTAATGCGAAACCACACAGTGAGAGCACCCCCTTATACTTTTCGTACTAGAACACCTCCTGATATACCTAAAGGTACGTGGATGAGCTCCGATATAATTACATACGTGGAGTGAGGTATCACACTCGGAATGTATCGCAGACAAGTTAAAAACAACTGCTATGTTTAATGACGTCGAAACACATCTCTAGCCTAGACCTTCTAAATTATATTGTTATGTTTCCAATTCTTTCTTAGGTAAATTGATGTAAATTTTAAGTTGATATTGTTTAGAAAGTTTTTTTTTGAGGTTCACCACGTGATGTAATGGAAATTCCTGAAAATTCAAATGATAAGAAAACTTTTCAATTTTATCCTTTTCAATGAAAAATCCTAGCTACTAAGGGAAAGAGGAATCAATTTTAGAGCAAACAAAAAAGAGTACAAACTAAAATGCAGCTTTCCTAACTTGTTCCTATACAAAACACACAATTCACTATATGCACATGCATTTTTTTATTTTCATCTCCCTTAATGTGAATGAAATAAAGGAAACTATATGCATCAAATCAAAAATAAATAAATACTTTCCTCTTTGAGAAACGAGGAATTTAACAAATATTTATCTTTTAGGAAAAACAAAGAATGGAACTACAAATTTTCCTATAGGAAATGAAGAATTTAACGAAAATTTCATTTACAAAAACAAATGGATCTAATGAAAAAATAAAACACTTTGAATTTGATTTTCCAATGATAAATAAAAACACTTAAAGAGACATTGAACAAATTTAATTTTCAAAGGAGGAAAAATCAGGTAATTTCACTGGTCTCTAAGAGGTATCAGACAGTTGAAAACATAAAAAAAAATGGTTGAGAATGATGGCAATGAAAAATTTGAATGGAATTTGGTTGGCTAAGGGGGCAACATAGTCTCTAAGGGGAGACAGTGTGTTGCAGTGCACCCATGAGTGGGAGGTAGCGCACTGTGTATTGACCAACAATGCATTGGGCACAACAATGATTCAAAATGCAAGCTACAAAATACATTTCTAATGAAATTATTTCATTTAAGAGTATAATAACTGAAACTAGATGCTACTCATGAGGATTAGCAGAAGCAAAAACACCATGAATGAAAGGAATATCCCCAGTGGAGTTGCCAATTTGTTATGTAGAATTATGATCTACGGATAAATCAAATTCCCTAAGTGTGGTGCAAGGAACTTAGAACAACATATGAAAGGCTTTGCTATCACTTTCTCTAACATTAATAGACACACATATTTATAGAAGAACATACTTGTGATCCAAGTGCTTCTTCTTCTCCTTCTGTTTCTTTTTCTATCGCCTTCAATCCAACTCATATCGCCAGATTGTTTCCCGCAAGCATAAACAGAGAACAACAAATATATTGCAATATACAGATGCCTACTTATCTTAATCACTCAAATAGATTATATGTGAAACATATATATCATTCAAGAATCCATTGAATGAAAAATAGATACATAAACAGATACATATATGGAAAAATGAACAACAATATTTATTAAATAGTAGAAGGGGGAGGTTACAACCAATGATCGATTTGATGTCACCATATCCAGCTTCATCCTAACCTCATCACATCCAACATCACACTGGAAACATATCAGTACTTTCACTCTCTCAAATGAGAATCCAACAAAATTTCTTTACCAAAATTCTTCCCTCCCTAGCACTAATATCTGTGCTTAATTGATAGGGAAACTGATGGTAGTTTCTTAATGAATGAATTTCTAAGAATAGCAAGAAATTTTCCCAAGTTCAGAGGTGTTCGATCAACATTTGGATTCGAAGTTTGACACATATGGAATCTTCTAGAAGGCATTGGCCATGTGGATATTCCCGGAACAATGAGAATTCTGCTCCCAGGTGACCAACACACTCTTGAATGTCGGGATGTGCATTGGAGTGCACCATTGAATGAAGGAAGCTACATATGAAACACATTTAATCCCATTAGAGGAAGTGTTGGTGAGTTCATAAAACATATAATTCAAACCTTGGAAATATCACAATAGAATCCATGAATGATTTGTTCTTCTCTTAGGGCATATAGCAACTGAAATGTAAGGGGATGATAGACCCTATTTCATTGGTCTTGGGGATGATGTCTAGTTTGACCAGGTCATGGGGGATGATGCTCAACTTTACCGATAAAAAAGCTTCTAAAGGTCGGTTTCATATACCCCATTCTATTAACTGAGAAGGTTTCGAATACAGTTCTCGTGGACAAGAAAGAAGGAATGCTTTTAGTTTTCATCGATTCCAGGGATTTAAATAAGGCATGTCCTAAAGATAATTACCCCACACCATTTATAGATCATAGTATCGACGAGTGTGTGGGGAATTCTATTTTCTCCTTCGTGGATGGTTTCTTGGGATATAATCAAATCACTATCCATCCTGAAGATCAGCATAATACTACTTTTATTTACGCCTGGGGTACCTTTACTTCCAAAAAGATGCCTTTCAGCCCTAAAAATGTTGGAGCTACATTTCAACGGACTGTCCTATGCATTCCATGACATAAAAAATATTATCGAGGCATATTTGGATGATTTAGATGCTCATTCTCGCAAGAGAATTGATCATCCTTCACACCTTCGTCAAGTTTTTAAATGATGTCAGTATTATAAAATTCGGTTGAACCCTAATAAGTTCATTTTCACTTTCACATGTGGTCTATTGTTGGGATTCATCGTGTCTATGGAAGGGATTTAGGTAGATCCCTTCAAGGTTGAGGCAATACTTCAGTTTCCTTCCCCGTCTTCAATCCGTCAACTTCAAAGTCTACAAGGAAAAACCAATTTCTTACTGAGATTCATCGTGAATTATTCTGAGATTACAAAGGGATTTATGAGGTTTTTAAAGAAAGGAGTTCCATTTTTTTTGGATGAATTTGCTCAATGTTTGTTCGATGCTTTGAAAAATGCATTGACCTCTGCTCCATTACTGAGTCCACCTGATGATAGTAGGTATTTCCTCTTGTATCTCGCTGCAACAGAATCTACCACATGTATGGTGTTGGTTCAGGAAGATGATGCTCTTTGTGAGAATGTTGTATACTACCTTAGTCGAGGCTTTGTTGGATCCTGAACTTCAATATTTTCCGATTGAGAAACTAGCTTTGGCAGATTTCCATGCTGTCCATCGGCTCAGACATTATATCCTCCTTCGCAAAACTTATGTTTTGGTGGTAGCTAATCCATTTCAATTTTTTATGAGTAGGAGAGTGATTTGGGGAAAATACAATCGATGGATTGTTATTTTGCAAGAGTTTGATATCTAATTCCTGTCTGCCAAATCCAAGAAGTCTTTGGTATTTGCGGAGTTGATTTCTGAATTTCCCTGTGGAGAAGAGATTGTTTATGAAGAATCATTTCCCGATGAACATATTTTTCTCATTTATTCACAGAATCCTTGGTGTGGAGATCTCATAGTTTATCTCCAAACTACGAATTTTCCCTTAGCTTTTTCGAAATATGAGCGTCGAAAGTTCTCTCACTTAGCTAGAAGTTATTTGATTATCGGTGATAGTCTATATCATCGCGAGGTCGATTTGATATTTAGATGTTGCTTAACTCTCGAAGAAGAAAAGGTTGTGATGTATGATTTCCACAGTGTAGCTTGTGGTGGTCATTTTTCTAGGCTTGATACAACCCAAAATATTTTGTGTGCATGATACTTTTGGCCCTCGATTTTCAAAGATTATGATGAGGTAGTAAAAAAGTGTCATCCCTATCAAGTTTATACTCGGAAGATGCGTGCTCATTCAACTCCGCTCTTTCCTGTCATCACTGTTGGTCCATTCAAAAAGTGGGGTATTGATTATACTAATTGTAACCTACCTTCGACTAAGGGTCATAAGTACATTATTGTAGTTGTAGACTACTTTACAAAGTGGGTTGAGGATATGCCTAATTTTGGGAATGATCGTGAGACAACAATCCTGTTCCTATTTAATCAAGTCATTTCTCACTGTGGTATCCCCAAAGAGATTGTCATTGACCATGGCAGTGATTTTCATAACAATATGATGGTTGAATTGGCTCTCAAATTGGGTTTTCAGCAGGAGCATTCATCTCCTTATTATCCTCAAGCCAATGGGCAAGTTGAAGCCGTTAAAAAATCCTTGAAGACTATTCTTCAATGGACAATTGATAAATCCATATGTAAATGGCACATCATGTTGTACCCTGCACTTTGGGCATACCTGATGTCTGTAAAGACTGCAACCCATTTCACTTTGTTTCAATAGTTTATGGGTTGGAATATATATTTCCTATTGAATGCAAAATTCCTTCCCTTAAGCTGGCAGTTGAGCTTCTTCCTGACACTTCTAGCCTTGAAGAATGCCTTATCCATCTAGAACATATTGATGAGCAGCACCAAGATGCAGCTACGATGACTGAGGTGCATAAGAAACGGGCAAAGGTTCAATACGATAAGGCGATCAAGCCTAGGGTTTTCTCTGAGGTGACCTTGTCTTGGTTTATGCCCAAGAGAAGGATGCCTTGGGTGCAGTCAAGTTTAAATCCATGTGGTATGGCCCCTTCATCGTCAATAAGGTCCTGAAAAGGGGAGCTTATGCCTTAGTTGATTTTTGATTGGAACGAGCTGGCAAAGCCCATAAATGGGCTCTATTTGAAGAAGTATTATGCCTAGGCTTCGACCTAGCATTTTCTTTGTTGTATATATTGTATTTTTTTACATGTCTATTTTTCAATTTTTTGGTGTGACTTTGATGATCTTGATCAGCTTTGGCAGGTATTATTGTAGAAATGAGTCATTTTGGCTTTGCCGATGGTGCTAATAGACATACCCGAAACCTGGCTTCCACGACTTAGGTAATTCACTGTCCATCTAGTCAGTTGTTTGTCTCAAGGGTTGTATGCATTGGTCTTGCTTTGAATAATGTGGCAAAATACACTACAGTGGTCAACCTACTCTCGGAGGAAATATCTGTTGGTGTTGATTCGTTAGTAGTTTACTTGGATTGACAACTGGTGGTTTCGCAATTGAACAACACCTATCGTGTCAGAGACTCATTTTTGTATCAATTATTTTTTAGGGTACGTTTGTTACAACTTTCATTTCAATTTATTACATTCATTCATATTCCTCGATCTGATAATTGGTTAGCAGACTCATTATCTAATCAATCACTTGATTGGAAAATTAATTATTCAATACTTTATAAATATCAAAAACATCATTCATCATTGTACATTTGGGATAATAACATCATATAAAATCGCTATGTATATATATCTATATAGATCATAGTGTGTTAAAAATATACAAAAATTGGACCATCATGCTCCTACAAAATTAGGGTTTATGCCCAATCATGTCTGTGATAAAAAATAATAATAATAATACAGTCATCCGATCAAATCTAAATCTATCTTTGAGGACCCTACCCAAAATTTTTGTTTTGATATAACACAATAGCAGTAGCTACATGGAGGAATAATTGCACCTAGTCTCGTGGTACTCCCACTACCCTTCTCTAGATAACCTCAAGAAGATCTTCTATAGTTTCCATGGGTACTTGGCGAGTTAAACTCTCCAAGTTTCTCTGGATGGCATGGAGGGCCCTTCCTGGGTCTTCAACATCATCCACCTCGCCTTTGTGGCACTTGTGTCTTGGGTAGCCCTCTGTTCTAACTGGTCACATGTCTGCATCATGATCATTAAATTTTGTAAGTCATATTGTCCTATCAAAAAAATTTTTCATTTTGCATATAATTTAAAAAATCACATAATAAAAAAATGATTGTGCAATCTTACAAATTACACCCTATGCTACTCTGGGTGGAAGAACCAAATCAATATTTTCTCTAAAATCCATCCAAGCATAGGGATAGTCCTCTACTGAGATGACATGTTCTACTCACCACTGGAAGACCTCATTAGCCCAAGTAGTTCAGGGAACTTCACTTCCCACCAGTATCTTCATCAATTCTGCCCACCTGGCTATTCTTGGATCTCTTCAGCTATTGATGGAGGAGATGATCTTGGGCCGAAGCCCTAGGACTCTCTCAAAGAAGAATGTCAACAGAATAGTATTGTATAAAAAGTGCTTTGCCTTTACCTGCTGGATGGAAGTCAGTTGTTTCTTCAGATTAGCCAATAAGGTTGTGCACCAATCATAGAGGTGGGCCAAAAACTCCACTGATAGGCTCATATGAGTACATGAAGCATGGTGAAGGGATACCGACCTTGCCACTCTGCCAATAGTGAAGAGAAGGATTTTCATGTGCAAATCTCGTACATCCTTGATTAAGATTTGAGTCCCCACCTTTTTTGCACCATCCACATAGTATACCTAGACATACTCATCTACATTAAGCCCTCTAGTGGGCTTACCATGAAAATCAATTGGTTCTCCCCTCTGAGAAATTCTAGTGATAAAATAGATGTCTTCCAGTTTAATCCTCAATGGAATCTGATCAATCATAAGGTAGTCTTCATCTGGTTCCAAATAATTGACCGACATCTTGAGCAATCGAGTATTGGTTTCATATTTGGAATTTTGAAAAATTTAGTAAAACACAATCCTGAAGAATATCTAATGATTGATGGTCCTCAATGACTTCATTGTCTATTGCACTGTGCTCCCTTTCCCTCTAGCTGATAGTCATCCTGAAAAATTTCATCCATTGACCCATTATATATCAATTTTTGAATTCCACTCTATGCATACACAACTTCATTCAAACACAGTCGCGCTTATATGCGAGTTCCTCATGACAAACCCGCGTATATGCAGAAGGTTTCAGGAAAAATATATTTCCTACGGTCAAAAATCCAAAAAAATAATCTTGAAATAGGAATGAAATTGATAAACAAGATGAGTATGAGGCTTATCTGACTAGTTTGAGTGGATTCAATGGCCGGTTGCTCTATTTTCAAGAAGGGGGTTTTTTGCTCCAGAGCTCTTTTTCCACTTTTTCACTACACAAATGACCAAAATGCTTATTTATGTCCAAAATTTGAATTTTTTTCGCAACTTTTGTTTTTGTTTATTTTTAAAAGTCGGTTAAGGTTTTTTAATATTTTGGCTTGTAAGTGTTGGGAAAAGTTATTTTCAGGCACATTCTGGTGATTTTGAGATATTTCCAATTTTTCTTCGGATCCATGATCGTTGACCTGTCATGGCATGTATTTTTTTCTGAACTGGCATATAAGTTAGGAAATTCACTTTCTGTTGCATTTTCTACATACTAGCCTCCATTTTGATCACTTTCCATAGGGTTGACCCCATCATGTCATGACTATTAACCAACTTCACTCACCAATTTTTTAAATCATGACTTGGTGGTAGAGCCATCCTTTACATGGGCTTCCTAGTTAGTTCCTTACTAGCATTTATCGCCCATGCTGCAATCTGTGTAGGCTAAGAAGTTATCTTTAGTCCCACCATGACTTATGTGTTGAAGCTCCATTCTTCTTCTTCTTCGCTATCTTTATTCTGGCCATGTACCTTAGATGCTCCCGTTGTTTGTCAAGTTGTATTACTGCATTGCATATTGACTACTTTTTTATCTTGGCCTTTAGCCAGCTTCATTTGGACTCATGTTTAAGCCCTCTTTGACCATGTATTTTTATACAAGTTAACCATGCCATCACCTATTTTTTTCAAATTGATACCTTTACCCATGGATGGAAAATCCCTTTGAGTGCCACTTACCAGTTTTCTCCACCTTGCATTGAGCATAGGATTATTCCTATCCCAGGAAATAGTGCATCTATTTACCAACAATCATTATATCCATTGTAATATAGGAATTATTTTATTCATTTTTAGGATTTGAAATATGAAAAAGACAAAAACAATTTTTTTTTGAAAAAGAGCGGGAACGGGACAATACTTCCATACTTGATGGAAGCTACAGTGTTAGTTGTGTCACCCTTGAACAAAGCACAAAAATTCTATCCTTTCTCTTTTTGGGATGGTTTTAGTTTTTGACTTGTTATCGAGTCAGTATTCCCCCGGTTGGTTATCTCTTCCAGTCATATGGAGGGTTTGTTTTTTCCTCCTGCATGACAAAATTATACAAAGTTATCATTTTCTGCCATAGTCAAAATGAGACGTGCTTTTGTTCAAGGGAATTTAACCTGAGTCGGCCTTTCTAAGGTGTCTCTTGAATCATTTTTCAGTCAGCCATCCCATTTTTGTCAGTATCTCATTCTATCACATTAACTATTTGGTCCTTTGCTCATGCTGGTTTGAGAAGGTCTCCATTAACTTCTTGTTGGAGGTTTTGTCTCTTATCGAATTCAACATATTTATCTAAGAGTAGACCTAGAGCCTCACCCTGTCCCTATTTAAATCATTGATAGGTGACCTTGTGATTAGCAGTTTATCAACATCATGGGTCTTTGACTGAGTGGTTTCCCTTGTGTTCGACTTCAACTTACATTATCACACCTAGGATTCGTGCAACACCTTGATTTCCATTTGACCCTATCGGTGGATATCTCGCCTCTTTGTCAGATTTCATTATTGGTTGGTTCATAGAGTTTCTACTGTGCACTAGCTACATTTTGTGCATGCCGGAAACATACTTTGGGTTGGTTACTTCACTTTTCTTCATCCGATTCCTTCTAAATCTTGGCCTACGGGTTACACTCACGCTATACTGATGTGGGATGCCTTAATGCCTTCCTTCTAGTAGATCTTTTCCCATCGACTCTAACTCATTTCTCTAGGAATAAGGTCTAGATTCCTTTTGTCAGTAACTTAGGGTTTGCAGTCATTAGTGGCATACTCCTTTGCTATCGAAAATGAGAATACATCAATGTCTCCTGATTGATATATTCTCTTAAGTGTTCGACTTCAACTCATTTATTTGCACTTGTCAGATTGTATGTTACATGAAATATTATGCTAAGGTCTTAGGTTGGTAAACCTCACAGAGCAGGGGCATGTCATCACAAGAAGGACTCAAATAACAAAATTCTATGCTTTAAACTATAAAGTGGGGACTGCAAATCTTACTCGTTTATCCTTCGTTTGTAGTAGATCTCGTAGGGTTCAAACCACTTGCAACTCCTCATGCTACAGAACCTGAAAACCAGCAAAGAACAAGCACAAAAACCTTGTTGTAGAGCATATATGTTCTATATGTTAGCAAAATAGCATACATAATATCATAAAGATAACAATAAATAACCTATTCAAGATTCTTAGGTATGTATAAGAGATACATGACAGATGAGCATTAGGAACAAGATGTCACTTTTTTTATTGATAACATGTATAGAAAACAATAGTGGAGAAATCACCTGAGATCTGCCATGGCCTTGAGCAAACTGTCCTCTGGATTCGTCCTTCCCTAGCCTCACAAATCTTCTTCCATGAATAGTGCACAAAGGATGTCACATAGAATGAGGGTGATCGTCACAAGGAAACAAGCTTTTCCTGAAAATCTGGGAAGTGTAGGAGGCATAGGGGACATATTAAACTTGATCAGGGCTATAATAGGCTATAATATCTATAATTCTCTCTCCTTCTCCCTTTGGCCATTCCCTTGAGGGGTATTCATACTTACTCAAATTAGTTTTTTCAGTTGGGGAACAGTTAGGCCACGAGATGAGGTAGTTAAGTTACAGGGAAAATCATAAACCCTGCCTTAAAAGTAGGGAAATTTTATATATTTTTTAACATTCTAAATAGAATATGCGGGTTCACTATATATGGACCCGAGTATATACACAAAAAATGTTGGGCAAAGTCACGTATGGATTTTAAAATATATTTTTTTGAGAAATTTGACCAAGTATGAATGGAAGGGCTGCCCAAGACCAATTCATAAGTCATCAAGTATATAATGGTGATAAATGATGCTATAATAGATGCCCCCTAATATATGAGGTAAGAAGGGGTACATGATGGCCGAAATGTATTATGTGCATAGAAAGAACCTTATGAGTACTAGAGAGGACTTCACCAGATTTCAGCCTGCCAAAAACCAGTGATAGAAATTAGAAAGATAGTTCATGTCTGAGGAGGGCATACCGATGCTCAGTGAAATAAAATCATGTCCACATATGAAGTATGGATCGGATCCAATATGTATACAAGTATAACTGAAATGTAAAGTACATAATGAATCATCTGATCACTGCCCGCAAGTATAAGTCAAAATTATGTCCAAGTATCATATATAGAAGACTAATCAATGATGCTGCATATATATCTGATCACTGAAGTCACAACTGAATCTCCAAGTAGCAAATCATAAGTGGTAGAACAAATGGTACAACACGCAACTCGGGCGCCAACATATAAGATGCTATTGTGATGAAACTACAACATATAAGGGTGGATTGTGTCACTGGTAGAAAACTGAAGGAGCTGCCAACATGAACCAAAACATGTTGATGCAAACCCGAGGTCTTCATTGATCACCATGGTACTTATAAACAATGGGAATAAATCAGCTAAGGTCAACCATGTGAGAAATTATTTGATTACCAGCCATTGATGTATACCGTTAACAAATGCAAGACAACTCACCGATAATGATAATGAGTGTCAAGGTGCCCCAATAAAATCCATAAAGTGTTAATGAATGAGTTGAAGTTGAACACTTGAAAGAATATATCAATAAGGAGATAATGATGTATTATCACTGTCAATAGTGAAGAGTCTACCACTAATGGCTGCAAACCCTAAGGTACTAAAAAAAAGTCTCTAGACCTTATTCCCAGAGCAATGAGTCAGAGTTGATGGGAAAAGATTTGTTAGAAGGAAGGAATTAAGGCATCCCACATTAGTCCAGTGCGAGTGTAACCCACACACCATGATTTGGAAGGAGTTGGATGAAGCAAAGTGAAGTAACCAACCCGAAGTATGTTTACAACATGAAAAAAATGAAGCTAGTCCATGGAAGAAGCCCTCTAAACCAACCAATAATGAAAGTTGACAAAGAGTAGAGATATCCACCGATAGGGTCAAATGGAAATCAAGGTACTGCACTAATCGCAGGTGTGATAATGTAAGTTGAAGTCGAACATAAGGAAACCACTTAGTCAAAGACCCATGATGTTGATCAAATGCTGAGCACAAGATCACCTATCAATGATGGAAATAGGGCTAGATTGGAGCTCTAGGTTTACTCCGAGAGAAATATGTCGTAGTCGATAACAGGCAAACCCGCTGGCAAGAAGTCAATGGAGACCTTCTCAAACCAGCATGAGAAAAGGACCAAATAGCTGATGTGATAGAACCAGATATTGACAAAAACTATGACGGCCAACTGGAAATGAGTCAAGAGACACATCAGAAAGGCCGACTCAGGTTAATTTCGCTTGAAAAAAATCACGACTCATGTTTGAATATGGAAACAAATGATAACTTTGTATAATTTTGTCATGAAGAAGGCATAAACAAACCCTCCATATGATTGGAAGATATAACCAACCGGGGGAGTATTGACTCAAAAAACAAGGTTATCACTTCTCCTAAGTCAAAAACTAAAACCATACCAAATGGAGAAAAGACTTAGATTTTTTGTGCTTTGTTCAAGGGCGACACAACTAACATTGTAGCTTCCATCAAGTATGGAAGTATTATCCTGTTCCCTCTCTTTTCACATATTTAATTTTTTTGTCTTTTTCATATTTCAAAGCCCGAAAAAGAATAAAAGAATGCCTATAGTATAATGGATAGAATGAGTATCAGTAAACAGATGCACTAGTGTAATATTCCCAATTAGCCATGAACTTGTTGGAATATTAAATTTTGATTTTGCTTTATGTTGATGAATAAGAGGACAATGGAGGTCCATAAGTCTCCTTAATAATGAATAAATCAATGCCAATGTAAAAGGAAAACATCTTGGAAACTTAATTAAGCACCCTTAGGTTTGAAGAGGGGCTGGAACATCTTGACTAGGCCAATTTTGACCAAATCAACAACGCTGTCATAAAGGAGTGGCATTCAATGAGGGACATCGCAGTTTTAGATGGAGACACCTCGCATGGAAGTAGGGTCATAAATGAATGGGGCGTAGGTTTTGGAAGCACATATCTTATAAAAGGAAGAGGATGGTAGCTATATTCATTATGTTGGTGTATATGATATTTTTGAATACATGGTTTGTTTAGACATATAGATTTCTTTGGATGTTTAGCTAAGATTGCAAGTGTTGTTTAGAACTGGGTGTTCCTGATTGGGAATCCCACCTCTTCCATTGAGAAGCTCTTGGAAGAGTCTTGTACTTCACTTCCACTATCAAGCATTTTTCCAAAGCTTCATCTTACATCTACAATGCAGATCCTGTTGAGGGTTGAGCTGTTTTGCAAGTTGCAGCAGTGGAGACCATATTTGGGTCACTTTAGTGCTTATTTTTAGTGGAGAAGGGTTCCTTTCCATTGGAAGGACAGTAAGGAAGGCCCTTGTGCTTATTTTCAGATCTTGGCATCAGGACACTTATTTATTTTCCCCTACAGCACAATTCCTTTCCAGATCTGCGTTATTTTGAGGGAGGAGTTGCTGGGTGGCTTCAATACACCATTTGGAGAGGAGGTTTGATAGAGAAGGGATCAACCTTTCATCTAGGAGATCTATTGGAGGAGGCTGCACTATTTCTTATATCAGATCAGCCACACTTTCCAAATCTATATGTTGCAGTGAATCTTCAACCCTAGGGCTTTGATTCCTATCTTGGACATGGTGTATTTTTGAAAACCCTTGTGGGGTTATTCCTTAGAGGATGTATAGTGCCTAGATTTGTATTAGATATATCTTTTGTGACATATATCAGCCCATGTTATTTTGTATATTCCTTTTCTATAGCAGTTCCTTTTAACCAACGCTGTAGCAGTCTTCCAGCTCTTTGATATATAGTAACAACACCTCTTTTGAGGATTTTTTTCATTGGAGGCTTGTTCAATCTTATTGTACATATTATGGCCCATTTCTTATGCATATTTTTCTGCTGCTATAATGTTTAGAAGGTATCCATATTGGCCTCTTTCTTTTATATGATGTTTAACACTGCTATTCCAAAATTTTGCACTATATTCCTGCTTTTCCCATTTGGGAATATTACAACTATTTCCTGGGATAGAAACAATCCTATTCTCAATGTAAGGTGGAAAAAAATGGTAAGTGACACTCAAAGGAATTTTCCATCCATAGGTAAAGGTGTCAAGTCTCAAAGGCTAAGTGATTGCATGGTTAACTTGTACAGAAATACATGGTCAAAAGAGGGCTTAAACATGAGTCCAAATGAAGCCAACTAAAGGCCAAGATAAACAAGTAGTCAATATGCAATGCAGTAATACAACTTGACAACACATGGGAGCCTCTAAGGTAATGGACAGAATAAATATAGCGAAGAAGAAGAAGAATGAAGCTTCAACGCATAAGTCATGGCAGGACTAAAGAGGAATACTGAGCCTACATAAAGTGCAACATGGGCAACAAATGCTAGTGAGGAACTAACTAGGAAGCCCATGTAAAGGGTAGCTCTACCACCAAGTCATGATTTTTAAAAATTGGCAAGTGAAATGGGTGAAATATTCATGACATGATGGGGTCTACCCTATGGCAAGTGATTAGAATGGGGGCTAGTACGAAAAAGTGCAACGGAAAATGAATTCCCTAACCTATATGCCATTTCAAAATCAAATGCCTACCATGACAATTCAATGGTCATGGATTTGAAGGAAAACTAGGAATATCTCAAATTCAGCGGAATGCACCTGAAAATAAATTTTCCCAACACTTACAAGCCAAAAAGGTTAAAAATCCTTAAACAAATTCAAAAAATATACACAAATGGAATTTGTCAAAAAATTTCAAATTCTCAACATAAATAAGCATTTTGACTCACATTTTGATCATTTGTGCATTGCACAAGTGGAAAAATAGCTATGTGGAAAAAGTCATATTCTTGAATACGAAGCAACTGGCCACCGAATCACCTCAAATCAGTAAGTTGAACCTTGTACTCATCTCATTTATCAATTTCATTCCTATTTCAAGAAATTTTTTGGATTTTTTACCATACAAAGTATATTTTCTTTGAAACACTCTGCGTATACGCGGGTTCGTTATGAGGAACTCGCATATAGATGGGACTATTTACAAACGAGGTCGCGTATGCACAAAGAATTCAAAAACCTTTATCTAATTGGTCAATGGATGAATCTGCCCAGGATCTCGATCAGTTGGAGAGAACAAGAGCACAATGTATTGATAATGAAGTGATGGAGGACCAACAATCCTTAGATATCCTTCAGAATTGTGAGTTACTCAAATTTTTCAAAATGTCGAATATGAAAACAATGCTCAGTTGCTTCAGATTTTGGTTGATCATTGGGAAATAGATGAATATTTCTTTATAATTGATCATATGCCATTGATAATAGAGCTAGAAGACATATGTTTTATCACTAGACTTTCCCTAAGGGGAGACACAGTTGATTTTCATGGTAAGCTCACTGGAGGGCTTAACGTAGATGACTATGTTGAGGTCTATTGTGTAGATGATGAAAATAAGGTGGGAACTCAGATCCCCATCAAATATGTGAGGGATTTGTACATGAAAATCCTTCTCTTTACTATTGGTAGAGTGGCAGGATCAACTTCTCTACACCGGGCTTCACGCACTCATATTAGTATAGCAATGGAATGTTTGATTCATCTTTATGATTGGTGCAAAACCTTATTGGCTAATCTAAAAAAACAACTTAATTCTATCCGGAAGACAAAGAAAAAACACTTTGGATAAGTTACCATTCTGTTGACATTCTTCTTTGAGAGAGTCCTAGGGCTTTGGCCCAAGGTCATCTCTACTATCAGCAACCTAAGGGATCCAAGAATAGCCCGATGGGAAGAATTTATGAAGAGATTAGGGGGAAGTGAAGTTCCCAGAACCACCTGGGATGATGTGTTTTTCCAGTGGTGGGTAGAACAAGTCATCTAAATGGAGGACTATCCCTATGCTAGGATGGATTTTCGAGCAAATCCTGATTTGGTTCTTCCACCCGGAGCAACATGGGGTGCAATTGGTAAGATTTCATTTTTGGTTTTTCGATGATATATGATTTTTTGGATTTTTCCAAATTATATAAAAAATGAAAAATGTTTTTGATAGGACAATATGACTTACATAATTTTTAATCATCATGATGCAAACATGGGACTAGTTAGGCTAGAGGGCTACCCAAGGCACAAGCGTCGCAGAGGTGAGGTGGATGTTGAATACCCAGGAAGGACCCTCTATGTCGTGCAGAGAAAATTGGAGAGTTTGACTCACCAAGTACCTATGGCACCTATAGAGGACCTTCTGGAGGCTATCCAGAGGTGGGTCGTTGGCGTACCATGAGACTGGGCGTGGTTATTCTGTCGTGTAGAAACTGCTATTGTGTCCTATCGGAACACGAATTTTGGGCAGGGACCTCATGAGTACACTTAGATTTGATCGGATGACTATAATATTTTTTGATGATAGACATGATCGGGCATAAGCCTAGTTTTGTAGGACATGATGGTCCAAATTTTGTATATTTTGAACACTCTGATATATATATATATATATATATATATATATACACACACACACACACAAAACGATTTATATGATTTGATTGTCCCAAATGTATAGCGATGAATGATGTTTTGATATTTTAAAGTATTGAATGATTAATGTGCCAATCAAGTGCTTGATTAGCTAATGAGTATACTAACTAATTATCAGATCGAGGAATATGAATGAATGTAATAAATTGAAATGAATGTTGTAACATACCCATAGAAATAATCGATGAAAAAATGGGTCTCTGACACGACAAGTGTTGTTCAATTGTGAAACCACCAGTTGTGAATCCAAGTAAACTACTAACGAATCAACACCAAGAGATATTGCTTCAGAGAGTAGGTTGACCACTGCAGTGTACTCTGCCACATTCTTCGAAGTAGGACAAATGCAGACACCTCTTGAAACTAAAAATTGACCGGATGGATGGTGGATTAACCAAGCCGTGGAAGCTAGGTTTCGGGTATGTCTACTAGCACCATTGTTAAAGCCAAAATGACTCATCTCATCCAATAATACCTACCAAATCATATCAAAATCATCACCACAAAAAAAAATCGAAACATATATATGTGCAAAAAATACAATATATATATAACAAATCCGATGCTAGGTTGAAGCCTAAGCATAATAATTTTTCAAATAGAGCCCGTTTCTAGGCTCGACCAACTTGTTCCCATCAAATTCGACCAAAGCATAAGCTCCCTTTTTTAGGACCTTTTTGATGATAAAGGGGCCATACCACATAGATTTGAACTTTCCTACCCCCAAGGCATCCTTCTCTTGGGCATAAGCTAAGACAAGATCACCTTCATAGAAAACCCTAGGTTTGACCGCCTTATCATACTAAAATTCACCCGTCTCTTATGCACCTCTTTCAGCGTAGCTGCATCTCAGAGCTGCTCATCGAGATATTCTAGATGGATAAGGCACTCTTCGAGACTGGAAGTGTCGAGAAGAAGCTCGACTGCCAGCTGAAGTGAAGGAATTTCGCATTCAATTGGAAATATAGATTCTAACCCATAAGCTAGTTGAAACAAAATGAAACTGGTTGCAGTCTTTACATGCATCTAGTATGCCCAAAGTGCAGGGTACAACATGACATGCCAATTAGATATGGATTTATTAATTGTCCGTTGAAGAATTGCCTTCAAGGATTTGCTAACGGCTTCAACTTTCCCATTGGCTTGAGGATAATAAAGAGATGAATGCTCCTGCTGAAAACCTAATTTCAGAGCCTATTCAGTCATCATATTGTTCTAAAAATGACTGCCATGTTCAGTGACAATCTCTTTGGGGATACCAAAACTAGAAATGACTTAATTGAATATGAACAGGGCTGATGTCTCACCATCATTACCAAAAGTATGCATAGCCTCAACACATTTGGTGAAGTAGTCTACATCTACAATAATGTACTTGTGACCCTTAGCCGAAGGAGGGTTACAAGTAGTATAATCAATACCCCACTTTGTGAAAGGATCAACAGTGATGACAGGAAAGAGCGGAGCTAGATGGGCGTGCATCTTCCAGGTATAAACTTGACGGGGATGAATTTTTTTGACCGCCTCAACACAATATTTGAAAATCAAGGGCCAAAAGTATCTTGCACACAAGATTTTTTGGGCTGTATAAAGCCCAGATAAATGACCACCACAAGCTCCACTGTGGTAATAATTCAGCACAACCTCAACTTCTTTGAGAGTTAATCAGCGTCTAAGGATAAAATCAAACCCATGATGATATAGAGTGTCACCAATAATCAAATAAATTTTGGATAAGTGACACAAATTTCAGCACTCATATTTTGAAAAAGCTAAGGGAAACTTCACAGTTTGGAGATAAACTATGAGATCTCCGTACCAAGGATCCTATGAATAAATGAGAAAAATATGTCATTAGGAAATGATTCTTCATAAACAATCTCTTCTCCATAGGGAAACTAAGAAATCAACTCTGCGAATACTAATGACTTCTTGGATTTGGTAGACAAAAAATCAAGATTAAATTATTGAAAAATAATAATCCATCGATTTTATTTGTCCCCAGTAACTCACCTACTGAGAACAAATTGAAATGAATTGACTGCTGCCAAAACATGCGTTTTGCGAAGGAGCATATAATGTTTGAGTCGTTGAACAACATGGAAAAATACCAAAGCAAGTTTCTCTATTGGAGAATACCAGAGTTTCAGAACTACCAAGCCTTGACTAAGGTAGTATACAACATGCTTAGAAAGAGCATAATATTCTTGAACCAAAACCATACCAATGGTATATTCTGCTGCAATGAGATAAAAGAGGAAATCCCTGCTAGAATCCGGTGGACTCAGTAATGGAGCAGAGGTCTGTTAGGTACCCATAATTTGTCAGATTAGCAAGGGAAAATGTACAAGGGTAACATCAAACTAGTCTTTGGAGTCCTAGGACCTATCCTTCCTAGACTTAGAGAGGGCTCTCTCTATGTTTATGTAAAATATGTAACTTGATAGCTTTTAGGGTTTAATTTTAGGCTAGTTATGAGGATTAGGGTTTGTTTGTTTATTTGTTTGGTTGGGTAGGTTATAAATTAGAACAAATAGAGTAGGATAGGTTAAGACCATTGGGCTATGGAGTCTACAAAAGGTCTAGAAAGGTACAAAAATAGGTCAAGGATGCTTCGGAGGGCAAGTATAACAAAGCTAAATGGATATTCAAGGCTTAGGTGAGTGGAGTGAACATTAAATTGTGAACAAAGTAGGTGAAAAGGGAATTTAAGAATATTTTTTCAAATACTACAACAAGAAGGGCCTTTAGAATACTATGCATGAATACAAAACCAAAGACATGGCATACCATACTTCTTTGACCAAACTGTAGCAAGCAAACATCAAGACATCAATCCAGTAAACCCTAGAGAGCAGGGAACTCCTAACCTCTCCAAATATCTACCTTCAAAGAAAGAAAACATGCAAGATGGCATATAGTAATGATCAAGAAGGAGGGAACTCCTAAATTTCCTTAATCATACTATAAAGGAACTTCAAAGAAACTATTTAAGATAAGCAAAAGAGCAAGGAAAACCATAGAACTTTTCAGCTAAACCCTAACTAGCAATACTTTGAACTAAAGACCTCAAAAATAATGTTTAAAGTGATTCCAAAGGGCAGGGATAACCATAAACCTCTTGGAACTGACTCCATTGAATCATTCTTGAGATAAAAAAGCTGAGTGGGTTTAGAGAGTAGCTAAGAATTCTCTAAACTGACCAAGTAGAGGAAAACATGAAATCAAGAGAAGCAAACAGACTTAACGAGCCTTTGACAACATACCTTATGCTAAAATTTATGTTCTAATGCTGGAGAAAGATGAAAAAATATGTAAAAGATAAGAAAATGAGAACAAAACAAGAAAGACATCACCATTAGCCATATTCATGAATCCTACAAAATGCTTGGCTCCATTTTTATCCAGTCCAAGAGAAATACAAGGCTCCAAAGCCAAAAACGCTTTACAACTTAGAGCCTATGCTCAGTTCAACAAGTGACAACCAACCAACAGCCAACCGACATGAACAATGAGGCCATCATGCAGTATTTATCATGCAAAGGAGATTCAAAACCCTAACTAGGGTTTTGGAGGGCATTAATTTCTCATAAATATCAATTTTGTCCTTAGAGACCATGCAAGGCCAAAGGCACAAAATATCTAAGCTAATAAATGAAAAATAATTCCTAACACCTAACTTTGGAGTGAATTGCCCCAAAACCTCAAAATATATATTTGCAATAAATTTGTGTCTTTTGTTGACTTTTGCAAGCAAGGGCGCAATGCCTGCACTGGAAAAATGGGCCACCTTGCAACTGAATTTTGAAGGCCTTCCCGGTGTCGGAATGAGATCCGTGATAGCTCGTTAGAAATATTGTTAAGTATACTTTCCAAAAAGGCCCTTGGTTTTTCATATGGTGTCTAGTTTCCTATCCAAAAACGAAATATCCCAATACTGCTAAGGGCACAACGCCAGCCCTGAAAATTGGGTAGAATGGTGAATTTTTCCATGTTTCTGACATTTTTGGATGACCAAAACTGCTCCAAATGATCTGAAATGTTGTGTGCATGATGTACTTTTCCTAAGGAACCAAAAAATGTAAAGTTTTCCTTGAATGGATTCCCCAAGAAAAAGCGCAGCGTCAAGGGAATTGCACCCCTGGCCCTTTAAAACAATAAAAAATCTAAAAACTTCAAAAAATTGCCAATTTGTCTTCCTCATGGTATTTGGGATGCCTGTAGGGAATGGATCAACAAAAATTTCAAGGTTTTATTTGTTCTTTTCCCCTTTGGGAGGTTAAAATAAAATGCCCAATGTCCACCATTTCAGTGTCTTTAGTCTCACTGTCATATGCTCCTTTGTCATTAGTGTCATCAAGGCCTTTTGAGCCACTGTCAATCATCCTTACTGCCATTTCCCTCTTTGCTATATTTATCATTGATGTGCCTCACTAACCTATTCTTCTTTGTTTTCTTCTTTACTTCCTTCTTGCTTCAATGTTATTTGACATACTGACATCTGCATCCTCATTGCTTGAATTATCATTGACTCCTCTCTCATTTACATTTGATTTCTCATGCCTTTGAAAATTCTACAATTGCAATTGAAAATGATGTAAAGGGATGGTGGAATGGAAACCCTTCCAAGTGAATGAGATGAATGGGTGATGGTGAGCACATGAGAATTAGGGATAGGCTAATAACTCAATTCCAACCCTATGGACATGTTTGTACTCTATTTTTCCAACCTTGGAGTGTAAATGGGAATGTAATGAAAATATGGTAGTGACATGGCAGTTTAGGCATAAT
This sequence comes from Pinus albicaulis, assembly GCA_034641835.2. Classification (NCBI taxonomy): domain Eukaryota; kingdom Viridiplantae; phylum Streptophyta; class Pinopsida; order Pinales; family Pinaceae; genus Pinus; species Pinus albicaulis. Next base: position 667,073,040 of record CM076569.1, on the reverse strand, counting down.
GAGGGAATGGGTAAGAACAAAATTAATGACAACCCCTTTCAGCACCCTGGTTTACCTTTGTCTTGACTGATGTTCTTTATAAACAGAAGGAATGAAGTTCAACATTGATGTCAAGGTTTAGCCTTAGGGCAGCCTCTTAGGGTTTTCTTATCATTAATAAAAAATCATCAAAATTTCTTGGAGATGGGGTGGTAGTATGTAATTACCCTTAAAAAAATTGGAAGACCATTGAGCACAGGCATGAAGCCATGGGAAGTGTTTTGAGTAATCATAAGGTGCAGGTAGCCCTCATGGCCAAACACGCAATGCGTGAACAAGGTGTCGGGTCAGTCAGGCAGAGGCAGGTAAAGGCGGGCGCCTTGTGCCATGTGTGTAGCGCCAAAGGCTATTTATTGGGCCTCTCAGGTGATTTGGGTAGGCGCACAGCACCGAAAAAATTTGCACGAGGGGGACTGTCAGGGGTGCAATGCCTAATTCCAGGCACATGGTGCCTCGACACTTAGCCAAATTTTGGCTCAAAAACTCACAATTTTATCTCCTTTTGAAATTTCTAGTGCTCTGCAAGGCAACATGATTAATTTGAAATGAAAAATGACCTGTAATAGACTTGGGAATTAGTTTGAACTTTGTAAACCCATTATTTGGTGTTTTAAGTCATTTTAACTTTCTTTCACTGATGTTCTCTGATCTTTTTCTTGCACATTGCTGGAGATATGACACTTGCTTCCTTCTGATCCTAGAGGCATGATAGATTGATTTTGACACTTTGGGACTCAAAACAGAAGAAAAAATCTTTAGGAACTTTCTTTTTGCTTCCATTACAATATTGAAACTTGTCCTTTTACCTTGGCTGGCAGTTTGTACATTTTTTGCTTGCAGATGATTTGAGATGATGAATTTTAACCTTTCACACTGATACTCTTTACCTTTCGCAGGTTTGCTTTGATGATTTTGATCTTTATTTTTCTCAAGGAGGCATGACATGTTCCTTTTGTCACCTTTGAATACTTGACATGTTTGTCTTACACAACAGCAGCCTCAAAATTTTGTTTGGATTTCACCTTGGAGTTCAACATCATGTTTTTCTCATTTTGAAAACTGCTACTTTGTAGGTGACTGAGAATACTGACCTGGAATTTATTTTGCTATTGATGTATGACAAGTTCACCTCTCACAAGTTAGAGATCTAATCATAGTGACATCTTCAAAAACCCTTTTGCTTCCATCATGAAACTCAACTTTGTCCTTTGCACTTTGACTGGAAGTTTTACACTGTTTGTATGTAGGGCTGCAAGATGTCTTTATTGAGGAGCAGACCTCCTACCTTAAAATATTCCTTTTGTTGATGGGAACTTCATCACTTCTGCAAAAAGTGTTAAAATTTTAACCTTGACCTCTTGTAGACATTGAGCTGATAGGGTAGTCCTCCTTGGATATTTTCTGATTTTTCTTAGACAACCATGTGTTGATCTTCTTTTACATTTGAGCCAGCTTCTAGCACAGGAAAAGCAATGATTTAAAAACCAATGATGACCCTACAACCTATGAAACCCTAATGACCTAGTGGGAGGGTCCTTTGACTTGGTCTTCGACTGAAACTTGGTTTGGGGTCTTCAAGTGTAAAAACAGAGTATTTAATACATTGATGTATTGAAGACCCAAAATCAAATGTACTTGATTTATCTAAAGAGTCTACAGAGATATTTTTGAGACCATCAATGCTCAATGAATTTGGGAATCATGGTAATGAGTTGTCTATAGGAAACCCTATATGGAAAGTGGAGGGATGGGCAAGGGAAAAACAAATTAATGAGGTTATAGGTGGGAAAATAGGATAGAGATGAGTGGCACAAGCCCATAAGGAGTATTTTTAGGAATGACAGGGTGACCATGGTATGGAAAACTGATAGCATAGTGAAAATTTTCTATAAGGATAATGAAGGCAGTGAGATTTCTAAAACTCACAATATTCAAAAAATGTTGTTTTTAGAAATCTAGAACCAATATTTAGTCATCTATAGATAGAAAAGATTGCTGATGACTAATAAGGTCAATGATTTTTTCAAAGCATCGAATGAACGTCAAGCAAATTCATCCCAAAAAAATGGAACTCCTTTCTTCAACAACCTCATAAATCCCTTTGTAATCTCGGCATAATTCATGATGACTCCATAAGAAATTGGCTTTTCCTTGCATACTTTGAAGTTGAAGGATCAAAGATGGGGGAGGAAACTGAAGTATTGCCTCAACCTTGAAGGGATCTACCCGAATCCCTTCTATAGGCATGGTGAATCCCAACAATCGACCGGATGTGACAGCGAAAACACACTTATTAGGGTTCAACCGAATTTTATAATGGCGGCATCGTTTAAAAACTTGACGAAGGTGTGAAGGATGGTCAATTATCTTGTGAGAATGAGTAGATAAATCATCCAAGTACACCTCGATAATATGTTGATGTCGTGGAAGGAATAGGACATAGCCTACTGAAAAGTAGCTCCAACATTTTTAAGGCCAAAAGGCATCTTCTTGTAAGCAAAGGTACCCCAGGGGAAAATAAAATTAGTCTTATGCTGATCTTCAGGACGGATAATGATCTGATTATATCTCGAGAAACTGTCCATGAAGGAGAAAATCTCATTTCCCACACAATAATTGATGATATGATCTATAAATGGTGTGGGGTAATTATCTTTTGGACATGCCTTATTAAAATACCTGAAATCGATGCAGACTCAAATCGTTCCTTGTTTCTTGTCCACAGGAACTAGATTCGAAACCCACTCAGTTAATGAAACGAGGTAGATAAAACCCACCTTAAAAGTAGGGAAATTTTACATATTTTTTAATATTTTAAAAAGCATACGCGGGTTTTCTATATATGGACTCGAGTGTATACATGGAAAAATATGGGCATAGTCACATATGGATTTTAAAATACTGTTTTTTGAGAAATGTGACCAATTCTGAATGGAAGGGCTGCCCAAAGCCAATCCATAAATCATCAAGTATATAATGGTGATAAATGATGCTATAACATTTTATTGGGGCACCTTGGCACTCATTATCATTATCAGTGGGTTGTCTCACATTTGTTAATGGTATACGTCAATGACTGGTAATCAAACGATTTCTCACATGGTCGACTTCAACTCATTTATTCCCATTGTGTAGAATTGTGCCATGGTGATTGGTGAAGACCTTGGGTTTGCATCAACATGCTTTGGTTCACTTTGACAAATCCTTTAGTTTTCTACTAGTGACACCATCTACCCTTATATGTTGCAGTTTCATCATAGCAGCATCTTATATGTTCCTGCCCAAGTTGCGTATTGTACCATTTGTTCCACCACTTATGATTTGGTACTTGGAGATTTAGTTGTGACTTCAGTGATCAGATATCTATGCAGCATCATTTATCAGTCTTCTATATGTGTTACTTGGATGTGATTTTGACTTATACTTCCAGGCAGTGGTAAGATGATTCACTATGTACTTTACATTTCAGTTATACTTGTATACATATTTGATCCGCTCCATACTTCATATGTGGACATGCTTTTCTTTCACTGAGCATGGGTATGCCTGCCTTAGACATGAGCTATCTTTCTGATTTCTATCACTAGTTTTTGGCAGGCTGAAATATGGTGAAGTCCTCTCTAGTCCTTGCAAGGTTCTTTCTATGCACATAATACATTTCGGCCATCATGTACCCCTTATGACCTCATATATTAGGGGGAATCTATTATAGCCACATTTATCACCTCTATATACTTAATGACTTATGCATTGGCCTTGGGCAACCCTTCCATTTAGACTTGGTCAAATTTATCAAAAAACAATATTTTAGAATCCATACGTGACTCTACCCAGTTTTTTCCATGTGCACACATGGGTCCATTCATAGTTGACCCACGCATGCTATTTAAAATATTTAAAATATAAAATTTCCCTATTATTCAGGTGGGGTTTACATTTTTCCTTATAATTTAACTACCCCAGCTTGTGGCCTAACTGTGCCCCAACTGAGAAAAACCAATTTGAGGAAGTAAAAATACACCTCAAGGGAATGGCCTAAGGGAGGAGAGAGAGAATATTATTGATATTATAGCCTATTATAGACTTGATCAAGTCTGACATTTCCCATGTGCCTCCTGCATTTCCCAGGTTCCAGGAAACCCTTGTTTCCCTGTGATGATCACTCTCACTCTATGTGACATCCTTTGTGCACCATTTATGGAAGAAGCTTTGTGAGGCTGAGGTTGGATGAATCTGGAGGACGGTTTTGCTCAAGGCCTTGGCAGATCTCAAGTGATTTCTCCACTATTATTTTCTATACATATTATCAATAAAATAAGTACCATCATATTCTTGATGTTCATGTGTTATATGTCTGTTATACATGTTTAATAATCTTGAATAGTTTATTTCATGTTATCTTTATGAAATCATGCATGTTAATTTGCTAACATCTATGAAATATATGTTGTACAAATAGGTTTTGTGCTTGTTCTTGATTGATTTACAGGTTTTGGAGCATGAGGAGTTGCAGGGGTTTTGAACCCTACGGGATCTACTACAAACGAAGGATAAACAGGTAATATCTCCAATCATCACATTCTAGTTTAAAGCATAGAAGTTGGTAACTAGAGTCTTTCTTGTGAATGACATGCCCCTGCTCTGTTAGATATTTTAGCCCAGGACCTTAGGGTAACTTTTCCCGTAACAACTAATGGAACAGGTTTTGGAGTTGTTTGAGCTTTGAAAAGACATGTATTCACACTTTTGATCATAATAGAAGAGGGCCAAGAATTTGGAAGATGGACCAATGAGATGTAGCCCAGGAGGGGTGAACACCTTTAGTATGTGTTGTTGTGTGATTGTCTATGGTGATGTTCATGTATGTTATATGTTGTTGTTCAATGTTTTAATTATGTTAATTTTCTCATGAAATTGACATAAAAGCACATAAAAATCTCATGTTAAATTTTCAATTAACATAATCATCCTCAAGAACTTTCATTTAATTTTCAATTGGATCTTATCACAACAAAACTAATATTCCCATTAAGATCAAGTTAGTATCAAAGCACTAGGTTTTTTTGTGAAAGGAGGATTAATTTTTTTTGCAAGTGTTTAAATTCTTACAAGTTTTAAGCTCAAGAGAGAAGAAGGCAAGGTTGTGGGTGAAAGTTCTCAAATTGGAGCAAGGAGAAGGAGGGAAGATTTTCGACAATCTACACGAAAAGTTTCACCTCCTATTCTACCTAAGGTTTCAGTAAGCATGTCACATGGAGGATATCCTACAAGTATTTCAGAGGATGTGAAGGATTTTAGGAAGGCTTTTGTTGACATGGTAGGAATGGTGAAATTCCTCTAGGAAGAGAGGAACACCAGACTGTAGCGTGAAAGCTCTAGAACTCCAAGAGGAGAGTGTTCTCCAAGAGGAGGAGGTAATGAGAATGGTGATAAGCCACCATATTCTCCACCATCATCATCCTTTTCTGCAAAAACTCTTATACAAGAGGCTAGTGCAGAAAGTCCCTCAAAGAAGGAAGATGGCCAAGTCTGCACCTTTTATCCACATGATGATGAGGATGAGGTTATATCAACACCAAATTCCAAAAATATAAAATAATAAATACCAAGAGTCCAAGAGGACACCTCAAGAATCAGGAAAGATTTTAAGAGCATCTTTGTCCCTCAGTCGATAGATGAGGAAAATGGTAAGAATTTACATGTAGTTTCTTTACATGAAAATGTTGATTTATATTATTTTTTGGCCTTAGTAAATCATAGAAAAGGCATAGGAACAAAGGTCTTGTCCAATATGGGTTTCAAGGGAGGAGGCCTTGGAGTGAACAATCAGGGAATTATCCATCCAATTGAGGCAAAGGAGAGACCTCGATATGAAGTTTTAGGTTATGCCAAAAAGGAAGAATGGCCTTCCAGAAATAGCTCTTGGGTATCTTGTTATTTTTTTCATAAGAGAGGGCCCGAGGAGGAAAAATGTTGGGATTTTCATCCGGAATTGGTACCAGCTTGATTTCTAAAGTAAAAGGAGGACATGAAGTGAAAAAAATCTCCAAAGAGAGATGAGAAAGTTGAAGAAGAGACTAAGGCAATTTCTTCTCCCCATTAAAGTTCCTCGTGTAAAAAACATAAGTCAAAGGAAAACCATGAGAGGTATAAGCATCCTATTTATTCAAAGGCTTTTTATGATGAAAAACCACATGATTATTTTAATAACATGTTTTGGAATCTTTTTCCATGCACTTTAAGTCATGCACCTAACCATTGTGTAGCTAAGTGCCACAAAAGCAAAGCATCAGTCAAGAAGATGAATATTTCAATTGGAATTGAGACCAAGAAGGGAAATTCTCATCCAAGTTTAAAGACATTTTTGTCAAGAGAGGCTCACAAATTTTTTTTTCACTCATTGTAATATCAGTGGGCATTGGGTTGAGAAGTGTTGGAAATTTCATCCGCAACTTCATCCTAACCGGGGAAATAAAGTCATGCAAGCACATGAAGGGGGAGCGAAAAGGGAAAAAGTGGCACAAGTTACCATCCATGAAGCAACTGGAGAAGGAAAAAAGTTCAAGTAAAGGGTTCATTCCTCTGGTTGGGTAAGAAATGGATAGATTACTTGTATAATTGAATATCATAAATATTTGTAAATCACTTGTTACATATCCCCACAGTTGGGCATTTTAAAAAAGTGATATTTGTGAATAAATCACTTATATGCAACATTGATTTCTTTGGCATTGTTATGATATTTTTTCTTGATGCTGAGTCATTTTGTATGGGAATTTTGGAGTCAAATTTATTCCATATTGTAAATGCATTTCTATTTGTGGACATTTTATTAAGCATCATAAACTTTGGGATGAGTAGTTGCAACACATTCAATATGTTACAAATGTGTCAAGAACTCGTTTACACAAGTATTTACCATGTGAAGTTTGTTTGGTTATTTTCCAAAGTCTTTTTGGATTTTATCCTTGGTAAATATTTTGCAGCAAAAATGTTCTCTTTGTGACATTGGCATACATCAGATGTCAAAAATGCAAAGTGAAGAAATACCAAAGAAAAACCAAAATTTGTTGAACAATGGAATCACTCGACCATCTCTTCCGCCATGCAGTGCACCTATGGTTTTGGTGCCCAAGAACAATGGAAAGTATTTTATTGTGAGTGACAAAAGGAGTGGATTTCATCAAAGCAGATTTTTTGAAGGAGGTATGTGGAAGATGACATTTAACATCAAACAAGATTTGTTTGAACGGCTTATTATGTTTGATGTTCTTTGTCATACTCTTACTACTTTCATGCATATAAAGAATGATGAAATTGAGCCATTTCTAGATGTGATAGTCCACTTGTATGAAATCGTCATTTTTAGAAAATTTCATTATGAATATGTCATGTATGAGAGAAAAATATTTGATGTCGTAAGACATGAACATTTGTTTTTGTAGATTTAAAAGTATAAGTTGGGTGAAACTTCTTTGATGTACTTGGGCTATAATGTTGGAGGAGGTAAGTTGAAGGTAGACATCTCCAAGTTTGACACCATTGTGGATTGGTCAATGCCCAAGATGGTTATATTGATAAGAGGTTTTTTTGGGAGCAACCCAATGTTGGAGGAAAATTTTTGTTAATATTTATTCTATTGTAGCTCCTTGGCATGCATTCACATGTGTGCAAAAGGTCTTCCAGTGGGGAGGAAAACAACAAGAGGAAATTTTTTTTTGGCATTATGACTTAATATGTTGTCCTTGATGGCAACCTACTTGATGAGTTCCCTGTGTATAGAAACCTATTTGTTAAAGATGTAAAAATGATGTTTTTACAGGTTAGTTCAAATGTGGTAGCATTGGGGGAATTTTGAGGTCTAAAATGGGCCTCCTAATAAAAATGTACAACCAAAATAAACTTTATAAGAACCGATAGGATTCAAGATGATGATGTCAACCATGGGGGATGATTCACCATTTTTTAAGTAAAAGAGTAAAAATAATAAAAATAGTAAAATAATAAAACTACTTTTTCAGCTCATATTTTCAACAAATCTCCCAAAGTTTTTACCCAAATTTTAAGCGAGAGTAATCGTTGAATGCATAATTTAATTCCTCATCCAAGAATTACCCAAGTTGCATGCTTTTGATGGACCCTGCTACACGAAAAATGAGAAATACATGAAAAACGTGATTGCAATCACATTTTTTCATGTATTTCTAATTTTTCGTGTAGCAGGGTCCATCAAAAATATGCAACATGGATACTCCTTGGATGAGGAATTAAATTCTGCATCCAACGAGTACTCCCGCTTGAAATTTGAATAAACAATTTGGGAGATAAGTTGAAAATACAAGTTGAAAAAGTAGTTTTTCTTTTTTCCCTCTAAAATTTGATGATGTAGTCAAATATTGTTTTATTATTTCCAATATTATTTTATAATTTCCTTAGGAGGCCCATTTTAGATCTCAAAATTCCCCTAATGAGAAAGGAATTCCAGTAAGTGCTAGAGAAATGAAAAAGGTAATATTTCAGAATGTATACGCGGGGTTGATGAAGGCAACCCGCATACATATACAGGTTTGTATACAAGCAACTCATGTATACATCCAGAATTAGTATATACACATTTTTTATGAAGAGAAGTCACGTATACATGCGGGTACGAAGAAGCCAAGTCATGTATGCCTTTTGCGCTCTAAAATTATGATACCAGGGGGCATTACCATGGTTTTATTCCACAATATGTGTCGTCTTTTTTATTCTGTCCAAGAATACCATCAACACTTGTGTTGTTTTGGCTCATGGTATTGATAAAGGACAAAACTATATAAGGAGAAGAAGATCATAGTGCAAGGGAGTGCATGAGTAAGGGTTTGAACTGAATACTTCTCTCTGAAGCATATCTGCATGCAATGGGTTTTGCTTATTTGTAGATATGAAATTATGATGCTCACATGGATACAATGATGGATCAGGATATCTAGACCTGAAATGACTATGTGCTTGCATGATCTATTGATGAGATGTTTGGATTTGTGACTTGGAACATGTTTTTTGAAGAGAAGTGAAGAAATTTGGGTAATTCTATATATTTGAAACGTTCTGCAGAATTAATATTTCTAGTTATATACGCTGGTTTGTCACGATGAAAGCACGTATACACATGGATTTGTTTCAAATAAAGAACATATTGAATTCAGGGTTTTCTAAATCTTGATGGAAAGGTTATCTGTTTACTGCTATTATATTTCTGCTGTCTGTCAATGAAATCTTCATGTAGATCTAAGTTGTTTGAATATTGTATGTGATGCTAAGTTGAAAATGTACAAATCTGATCAACAAATGATTAAATATGATTAATGATGCTGACTGAATAAGGGTTATGATAATATGAAACAATATATGAATGAAAGCCTCAGATATATTTCTGAGACTGATCAAATTTTGGAAATTCACTATTCACATATTTATACGTAGGTTAGTGTGCAGGAAAGCGCGTATATACACAGGTTCAATGAAGTGAAGTAGTGTATGCATTTAATATAATTAATGATCAGGGTTGAAATTGATTCTGCATGTTTCTGACATCTGGGTTTAATACTGTGTTCTGGTTACAGTGATCTCACTATTTTGTTTGAATCTTGGGTTAAGTCTATTGGTGTTGATATTTATGTTGAGTTGTGTTGAAGCTGTTGGATCCAGTGTGAAAATTTATGAAACATGGTCTATAGTGGGTCTGAGGGTTGAAGCCTTCAGTGTGGAAGTAGAAGCTTCCTAGTAATAGAAACTGGTGTTCTAATCAAGGGTTTGTAGCTCCCTTCCAATAGTGGCTGCTAGACGATATTAGAGGGTTGGAGATCCCTTCAACTAACAACTGGAGAATGAGAGAAGGTTGCAGCCTTCTACAGGTAGATGCCTACGTACTGATATGAGTATGCATCAATACAACATTGTAAGAAGTTTTCTATACAATAAATATTGAAGACTGAGACAAAAACAATGGTGGTTTTCTCCCAAATTGGGTTTCCACCTTAAATCTTGGTGTTCATGTGTGATGCTCTTGTGTGATGATTTATTCTATTATTACTGCACATATTTACTGCTTAACTATCTGATGCATAACTGATGAGCTGGGTTAAAGAATTTTTCTGAAATTTTATCTAAACATTAAAGTTATCAAAGTATACACAAGTTTCTGTTAGTATAGCTGCATATATAAGATAGTTGGGCTAATAAAAGTCGCATATAGAAATCATTAAGAGAAAAGTAAAAGATTATGATTATTTTAAATATTGATTCACCACCCCCACCCCCCCTCTCATTATTTTTCCCAACGATTGGTATCAGAGTAGGTCCTTCCGCAGAAGCTTAATCGCTAGAAGGAAGATCATCTAAGATGAGAAATAAAGATGGGACATCATCTATCAAACCTCCACTCTTCAATGGAAACAATTTAATCTTCTGGAAGACTAGGAAAATATCCTATCTTTAGTATCTTGGAGTAGATGTATGGGCTATAGTTGAAGGCGGTTACCAATATCCTACCTCAGTTCCAGCAGATCCAGTAGCAAGAAAAAACTATGAAACCAGTGCAAAGGTTGTAAATTCTTTATTGGGGAGTTTGAATGAATTAGAATTTGTCAAAGTTATGCAGTTAAATACAACAAAAGAGATATGGGACAAAATCATTCTGAGCTGTGAAGGTGATGCCAAGGTAAAAAGTGCTAAACTCTAACCTCTCAGAATTTAATATGTAAAACTCAGAATGCATAATGATGAAAGCATTGCTAGTTTCTTTTTATGTCTAGATGAGATTGTAAATCGTATGAGAAATCTTGGTGAAACTATAACTGACACCACTCTTGTAGAAAAAGTTTTAAGATCTCTCACTCCTAAATTCGAATCAAAAGTATCCGATATTGAAGAAAAGAAGGATCTACAAACTCTTATTGTTGTTCAACTTCATGGGATCCTAACTGCATGTGAAATGAGAAAAGGAGGTCCATTTGAGCTCAAAGAAGTTTTTTTTAGAGTTTCTGCAAAAGGCAAGGAAATGGAAGAACAATAAGGATCAGGTTATGTTTCAGAAGAAGATGAGATCAATTTTGTAAAGAAACTACAACTTGGCACTCGGAGGTTCAGAGGTAAGCTTCCTTTCAAATGTTTTTCTTGTGGAAGAGTTCATAATTATGCTGCTAAATGTCCTCATAAATATAATCATGAAAAGGGAAAGGAATTAGAAAAAGGAAATAAGGAACGTTTCATCAATAGAAAAAGTTATTATACTCATGAAGATAGTGATGGTCTATCAAATAGTGAAGAAGGATAATCTGATCAAGATATTATACTACTCATGGCATTTGAAATGAACACTAGTGAGACTAAATATACATTTATGGATGCTTTAGGACAAACTGATTTTCTTGAAGAAATCAATCAACTCAAAATATGTTTGGAAGAGAATAAAATTGTTGAGGAGGTAAATCCCCTCTGCGGACAGAGGCGATCCCTACTAGCCCAGCAGGGGTCTAGCAACAATCAAAGAATGTTATGACGCAAGCTCCTAGTTACGAATGAAAAGACTAGGAATAGAAGCCTACCTGGATTCCAACGCTATGATCTGAAGAAGAAGCGTCCCCGTTCCTCAGCCTCGGCAGATCACAATCCCTCCATGATCTCCGCGGATGAACACTCGTATTGATGAAGAACCAATGGGACAAGGAGCAAAACTGCACACGCATCAAACATCAATGTAAAGGATATTACTCATATTAACGTCATTGAAAACAGAGTGGAACCATAATTGTAATCACTCATTAAATAACGATCAAAAGAGATTACAAACTGTTCGACGTCATGTCTCTTCTGACGTTCCAAGTCATTGTGGCCTCGCAGAAAGTCTGCCATTTCTGGGAAACTCTCTGAGTCTCGACAATGGTCTCCTTACTTGAGTCGGCCTTAAGGGAAAGAGAGGATTCTTTACAGCACAAAGGCTCTTGGGAATATGGAGATTCAAAGCTTAGGCACTTCAAGACTAGTTTGCCATGGGATTGAGCAGGCTTTTATAGATGGGGAAGGAGGGAGTTGGGATCCCTATTATTATGGGATTGGCCCTATCAACAAGGAAGGTTCCATGGGAGGTGGAAAAACCACTTCCCTTCCATAGAACTCCCGCAGCTAAACCTCCCAACTCAAGATAGGCAATGGTTTGTGAGTTTGTTGGAGCTCAACTTCCGCCATCTTTATTTAAAAAACAGTCCCTAAATTGGGTGGCGCGACTACTGCTCTATGACAGAGTGCCAATTGGCGTGACCTCTTTGCAGGATCTTCCCCATTGGTGCGAGTACTGAACTGCCTGACCGTGCCAATGCCAAAAGGGATGTTTTTCATGACTTTTGCAAGGAGATGTCTCAAGGGAAAATGAGGCTCATGCTTAGAGGAATGCATTGATGATGTTTTCAAGGCATGACAATGTTCACAGGTCACAAAATGGGTCCTCCATTGTGCGGGACGGGGAATGGTAGGGACGGTGACAAATTACTGTGTAACAAAAATAGGCATAGATACTCTAAAGAACCAGCTTATAGAAAAGGATAAGCACAATGAGAAATTAGAATGTGAAATAGTAAGTCTAAAAAAGGAAATTGAGAAAGTGAAAACCTCAAATCTTAGATTTGCTAAAGGATATGAAACCTTAGATGAAATTATCAAGGTTTAACGCTCTCCTTTTGTAAATACAGGTCTTGGATATATCAGAGAATCTTCTCAATCTTCAACACCAAGCTATCTAAATGCAGCTAAAACCAACCAACAACATTTCATCACTTAGCAAAAGAACAAAGAGAATACCTAGGTAAAGAATGACCACTTCAATTCAAGGATGAAAAATAACAGAAGTATCAATCAACAGGTAAAAATCAATATAAGGTTCCATGATCGGAGAAATTTCTTCTTTAATGGACAATGTTTCTCATGTCATAAATTTGGTCATAAGGTTGCTCAATGTGTTGCATACAAAACCATCATGACCAGAGAAGAAAGAAAGCAAAGAAATGAGACTAGAATAAAGAAGAATACTTATAAAAAAATTTATCCTCTACAAAATGAAATTGAATGTTCTTATTGCAATAACTTTGGACATGAAGAATCTAAATGCAGGAGAAAACTTCAGCCAAAAGAGAATATACCCTCAAAATCCAAGGTATGAAAAAAGAAGGACTTACAAGTTGAAATTTGTGGAATAGATTTATTTTCTTGAAAGGATGCATTGGTTGTTGTGTCATGATCTCTTGTTTGAGATTCTTTGGCTATACAAATTCATATCTGTTATTTGATGAAAAAGTCATGTTGAGACATTTGATGTAAATTTTTCATATTTAGTCATGTAAATATTGTCATGTTTAAATTTTTAAACCCACTTGGTTGGGCAGTCAAGTCAATACGTAAATCCACTCAGTTGGATCCTTGATGTAATTTTGTGTCCTTGGTGATAGGAAAGGTCATACTTTTTTGAGTTAAAGAGTTATGGTTTTTATTGAAAATCTGAAGCTTCCGCGTGTGCTCAGGGGGAGAAAATGTTTTCCCTTTGCTCTTGATGTCAAAGGGGAAGAGTATCTCGTGTTTGAATAACATTTCATGTATCTACAGGTTGTGGTGATCAAACACCAACATGGTTGCCATCAAGTCGAAAGGGGGAGATTATTGGAATTATGACTTAATATGTTGTCCTTTATGGAAACCTACTTGATGAGTTTCCTTTTGATAGCAACCTATTTGTTAAATACGTAAAAATGATGTTTCTACAAGTTATTTCAGATGTGACAGAGAAAGGAATTCTAGTAAGTGCCAGAGAAATGAAAAAGGTAATATTTCATAATGTATACGCAGGTTTGATGAAGGAAAATTGCGTATATACATAGGTTTGTATACAGGAAACCCATGTATACATGAAGAATTAGTATATACGCAATTTTTACGAAGAGAAGTCGCATATACATGCAAGTACGGAGAAGCCAAGCTGCGCATGCCTTTTGCGCTCTAAAATTATGATACCAGGGGGCATTACCATTTTTTTAGTCCACAGTATTGAGCGTCGTGTTATCATTTTGATTTCATCCCAGAATACCATCGACACTTCTATTTTTTTGGCTCATGGTATTGATAAAGGATAAACCTATATAAGGAGAAGAAGATCATAGTGCAAGGGAGTGCATGAGTAAGGGTTTGAACTGAATAGTTCTCTCTGAAGTATATCTTCATGCAATGGGTTGTGTTTATTTGTAGATATGAAATTATGATGCACCCATGGATACAATGATGGATCAATATCTCTAGTCCTAAAATGACTATGTACTTCCATGATCTATTGATGAGATGTTTGGATCTGTGACTTGGCGCATGTTTGTTGAAGAGAAGTGAAGAAATTTTGGTAATTCTATACATCTGAAACCTTCTGCGGAATTATTATTTCTAGATCTATACGTTGGTTCGTCACAATGAAAGCGTGTATACACATGAATTTGTTTCAGATAAAGTGCGTATTGAAGTCAGGGTTTTCTGAAGCTTGATGGAGAGGTTATCTGTTTACTGTTGTTATATTTCTACTGTCTGTCAATGAAATATTCATGTAGATCTGAGTTGTTTGAATACTGTATGTGTTGCTAAGTTGAATATGTACAAATATGATTAATGAATGATTAAATATAATTAATGATGCTGACTGAATAAGGGTTCTGCAAATCTGAAAAGATATATGACTGTAAGCCTCAGATCTATTTCTAATATTGATCAAATTCTTTAAATTCAGTATTCAAAGATATATATGTAGGTTGGTGTGCAGGAAAGCATGTATTTACGCAAGTTCAGTGAAGTGAAGTAGCATATGCATTTAAGAAAATGAATGATCAAGGTTGAAATTGATAATGCATGTTTCTTATATCTGGGTTTATTACTGTGTTCTAGTTACAATGATCTCATTGTTCTGTTTGAAGCTTGGGTTAAGTCTATTGGTGTTGATATTTATATTAAGTTGTGTTGAAGCTGTTGGATCCAGTGTGAAAATTTATGAAACATGGTCTACAGTGGGTCTGAGGGTTGAAGCCTTTAGTGTGGATGTAGAAGCTTCCTGCCAGTAGAATGTGGTGTTCTAATCAGGGGGTTGTAGCTCCCTTCCAGTAGTGGCTGGTAGACGAGATCAGGGGGTTGGAGCTCCCTTCCAGTAACATCTGGAGAATGAGAGAAGGTTGAATCCTTCTGCAGGTAGATGCCTACGTACTGATATGAGTTTGAATCAGTAAAACATTGTAAGCAGTTTTCTATATAATAAATATTGAAGACAAAGACGACAATAGCGGTGGTTTTCTCCAAAATTGGGTTTCCACCTTAAATATTGGTGTTCATGTGTGATGCTCTTGTGTGATGATTTATTCTGTTATTACTGCACATATTTACTACTTAACTATCTGATGCATAACTGATGAGCTGGGTTAAAGAATGTTTCTGAAAATTTATCTAAATAGTAAGTTTATCTAAGTATATACAATTTTTTATTAGTATAGATGCGTATATAAGCTAGTTGGGCTAATCAAAGTCACATATAGAAATTAATAAGAGAAAAGTAAAAGATTGTGATTATTGTAAATACTGATTCACCCCCCGCCCCCCCTCTTAGTATGTTTCCAAACAAAAACAAGAGGCATGTGATGCTTCGAAACAAAAGATCATTTCAACTTTTGTTTCTATTTTAAACTTCAAAAGGCCATTTGAGTTTCAGGTTGATGCAAGTGACTTTGCCATTTCATTTTATTCAGAAAAGTTTAATGGTGCAATGATTAAGCTGCGGAAATTAAGGCACTTTCATTTGATGGGCATTCGTCAACAATTCCACTTGGTAAAATGGTATGAGAGAGGTATAGAAACAAGTTTGTTGATACGCCTTCTAATCCTGTTATTTGTGTAACTATTGCACTCAAGCATCATTTTGTTTTACTTGAAAGTTATGTTCAATATGCATACTTTGAAGATGTACATTCAAGATTGATTCAGTTAAACCAAGTTGTGGAATTTGTTTACCATTTACATCATAATTTTTTGTGTCATCTTTATTAGGAAGGATTTTTCTTTTGATGGCGACATGGAAAAACCCAAGAATTTCATTGAACTACTCCAAATTGTAAAACAAATAGTGCAAGATCATTTTGAAAATATCAATGCAAGACAAGCTAAAAATTACCATGTCGATAGTGCTCGAGGTGAGAAAGTTTTAAAGTTATTCAAGTTTCCTTTGATTGATGACCGAGGTAGGAATTTTTTTTTTTCTTAAATGACAACTTGCTGTTATGAAAATTTTGGGAAATTGCAGCATTATGGTGTCTACAACAACAAGACAATATCTTTAGAATCAAGGAAAAAGATCAATTTTTATGAAAATATCAAATTGTTGAATTCACGCAAATTCTAGTGGATTGAGACTGGAAGGGTGAGGGGGTTGTACCCTCATTCACATGTTCAGTAATGAAAGATATTTTGGGGTCCAAAAGCTTCCAGTGTGGAGGTGTGATCAGGTGCTCAAAATTATGCTCAAAAATCAAATTTTTTGGATCAGTGTGGAACCTTAACAACCGCATAGATCTTTTTATTATGAATCTAACGCAACTCTTTTCGTGGAAAACCGACACTGTATGCTCTCATAAACGTGCTTTTTCCACTTTGTCAAACATGCAATTTAAAAAAAAAATGTGTAGACAACCTAGTCAGCAGTCTGTACAACTGACTGGGCATGCCTACGTGGTAGTTGACTGGTCAAACCATTTCTTATCCTCTAGGGAATCATGGAGTTCCAAATGGCACATTATTACAGGTTTGTGATGGTGGAATTTGATTGGTTGATTTTGGGCCAACTGCGTGCTGACACGTGGCATCACGTGGGGCTGTAAAACTTTGGTTAGGGTCGAGTGAAGCCTTGGGGATTCGAATTAGTGACCTCTGTGCAAAAAACACCAACACATACCACTACATCATTCACTTGTTACTTAACCATATAGTATTTCACATGCATTTATGTTGTAATGACTAGAGGGTTGGGGGTGGGGGCCAAGGTCTAGCCCCATCCCTTGGTCACCTTCACCGATGAGACCTCGGGCGGGAGGCTAGCCATGAGTTGCACCCCCCCCCCCCCCATGTATTATATCCTACAATTAAATAGAGGAGTGACCACATGTCGACAGTTAGAAAAACCGTCGACGACATTTATGTTTTTTTAAAAACAAAATTTTCGTCCTTAGTCCGTAGAGGGAAAATTGAGGAGAAATTTCTGCCCGGAAAACAAGCATTTTGTCGCCCAATTAGTGTAGATAAAGGGAAAAATTTTAGGATGTTTTCGGCCTTGGAGCAATTTGTGGAGAGGTTAGTGGAGAAACATGGGGAGATCATAATTTCTCCAGTTTTTGACCAAATTCTGATAAAAAAGAGGCTAGACAGACATTGTTGGGCATTCTGGAGTCGATGGAATAGGTTTCAGAGTTGTTTAAGCTTTGAAAACACATTTATTCACACTTTTGAGCATAATAGAAGAGGGCTAAGCATTTGGAAACTAGACCAAGGAGATGTAGCCCAAGAGGGGTGAACTCCTTCATCGTGTGTTGTTGTGTGACTATCTATGGTGATGTTCATGTCTGTTAGATGCTGCTATTCAATGTTTTAATTATGTTAATTTTGTCATGAAATTCACATAAAAACCTCATGTTAAACTTTAAATTAACCTCATCATCCTCAAGCACTTTCTTTTAATTCTGAATTATATCTTAGCATAACAAAACTAAGCTTCCCATTTAGATCAATAATAAAATCAATGGACTCATCAACAAGCCTATTATAACACACTAAAAAATGATAATCCATAGATAACACTACTCTATAAACTCAAACACAATAATGCTATATTATACCGTAGATACCATACATTTCATCATTCTCAGTCCTTTGCTAGAGTAGAAAATAAAAGAACTTAACCAAACAGAGATCCATGATACTCATAGTATATCAAACAATAAAATTAACATACCATAATAGTGTAGCTAATCACATCAAGCAATCATTCATGACTATGAATATAGGTCTGCATTTCACGATCATATCAACAAACACAATGGCCTCCAATCCCCTCATAGCTTATGATCAAACACAGATCTCAACAAAATTCATGTGGTAGAACTATAACAATGTACCATACACACTACAAATGACTAATAAGGCTGCATCCACATAACTCAAGAAACTCATAATCACCACAGATATACAACTTAGTTGGTCAACCATGATTAGATAGTGAATCACACATTATTACGTAAATGACACAATATTAGTCATTGGTAATAAGAATAATAAAGCATATCATAACTTGTAATATGTTAGAGTCCTATGCTATAGTAATCAAAGTGAGGTTTAGTCTTTTCATCATTTTGGTCAATTTGTAAAAGTGTTTCTATGATATCATAGAGATCAAGTCCTTAGTTTTTGTGAAGAGTGTGAGATCAAAGTTTTGGATCTCCTTATTATGTATAGAGGAGGTTCAAAGAAGGTATTTGAGATTTTCAACATCATCCATCAACCATTTTTCTTGGTCAGATACTTCAACACTTGGTCAAATCCATGCAAGTGAATTTTCGATGTGCTAAGTTGCTGCACTTTTTCTGTAGGTGATGATTTTCAAGAATGGAGGTTTGTACTTTGAAACATTGTCTTCTAATATGTATCTGATGTTTTAGAGGTTTTCTTCCACCTGTATGACACATTCAGAAATCCAAGAGATGATCAAAAGTATGAGAATGGTGAATTCACTATGTTTTTGCCGTGTTTTTTCTGAAGGAGGAAGTAACGCAACAAATTTGTTGTGCTTCTATACAGTAATAAATTTTACCTTTAGCCCTGACTACAGACCTATTGAAATTATTTTATATGGTTATGAAAAGTGTCCTTAAGTGTCTTGCATACTCACATCCACAGGTTTTATATTTTCCTTCCAATATGTGCAAGTTTAGTCACAGGTGTATGAAAAGGAAGTTCGCTATCCACAAACTGTTTTTGCAATCATTTTCAAAATCGGATGTTGAACAACTAGAAATGAATTTTGAAAAACCCAAAGAGGTTTTTTTTAAAATCAAGACAAATAAAAAAAAAAACTCCAAATGAGTTTGGGATAATTTTCCATGGTTTTTCCAAAAAAGGATTCGCCAATTTCCATTTTTTATAAAAATAATTTGCCCAACTTTTATAATATAAAATTATTCTACCTTAAATATCAACAAAATTATATGGAGATTATATATAAAAACATAGTAAATTTGGATTTTTTTTACAAATATATCACCAAATATTTTATATTTTTCATATTAAAGACTAGCAAGATTCATTGAGGTTTGTAAAATTTAAGATAAATTTCCATCCTTAAAATTTTCCCCAGGTGTCATAGATTGGAAGATTCGAACGAATCTTTACAACCTATATTTTAGATTTTGTCATTTCCTATTTTAGTCATGATTTTTGGGTGTAGATTATGAGGAGATGGAGAAGAATTTTCGAAAACTGAGAGAGGTTTCTCTCAAGAAAAAAATCATATACAAAAACCTCCTTCAATTTTCTAACTTATGTCATTATTCAAGAGACATGATCTAATATTTGACCCCTATTTTCCATAAACCCGATTCCTATTTCCTACCATGAAGTTTTATATCTTAATGTAATTGACTCTATATTTGGGGGAAACAGTTGAACTCTACCTCCTTAGCTTGATAAAGGTTTTTTACTTTATATTTTTGTAAATTTCTATGAGAAACTATTTGGTCAATGTGTGATAGAGAAATGCATTGTGCATTGTATAATTCCATTTAAAAATTTCAGTGAATTATGAAGGCTGAAGTATACTTGTTTACGGATTAGCATGTCAATCGTTTATGGTGATTTTTATCTCTCATTTGTCTTTTTTATCTTATGTTATGAACATGCTTAAATGTTATGTCTTTATTGTTTAGTTAAACAAAATTTATTTCAAAATTCACTTTCAGGTGCTCCTTTATAAGTAACTAAACATTTCATTGTTTTTTCCTCCATCATAATATCTAAAATTCATCCTCGGCTAGATACTTTAGATATTGTCATTTTCATTATTCCTCTCCTCACATATCTACAAAAAAATTTGACAAAGACACCATAAAGGATTGCTACCTTTCCCTTGTCTAAGAATTCTTAATTTTTCCATTATAGCACTAAATATATTTAGCTTAATTTTGACTCCATTCCCAATAGATTTTCCCTCTCCACTTTCATCAAACTATTAAATTATTCTACCTTGTTCTATAGAGCTAGCATAGGATCCAAAATATTTCATAAGAGAGATACCTCTTTGGGTTTGGAAGGGATATCTTCCATCCCTAAATATCGATTTTTGGTTACCTTTGGATTCTTCTCCTCAGCCTGGAGGAATTACAAAGTGCTAACATAGTGGTGTCGTTACCGAGGAGCGAGAGCGAAAGATTCCATATTCCTCAGGAAATAACCATCTAGTTGCATATTTTAATATTGATGGTGAACAATGATTAGACACAATAAGGTTGTGCATTATTCACTAGGAAACTCCATTGTCACTGAAATCCATAATTAAACTTTCAATGTTCCACTGGTGACTCTACTAGATCAAGATGAGTTCTATATCTGCAAGGTATGCACCCATGAATCGAGATCACATTTTAGGTTTTCCAAATTGCATGCCTAAGGTAGATTGGAAAAATTATCTTCCTATATTCAAATATGGAAAAGGAGATGATATTTCTCTTCATTTGGTCAAATTTCACATGCATGTATGCAAGCTAAGGGTTAAATTTCATGAGCACTTCTTGATGAATACTGTTATGGTATCCTTGGAGGGAAAAGAAAAATTATGGTATGAAAGCTTGCCAAATGCTTGTTTTTATTCTCTTAGAGAGTTTCATACAATATTTTATGAGAGATATAAAGGATATAATCCTTCTTTGTTGCTAGTCAAAGACTCTTGCATACATTTTTAAAAAATTATTGAAAATTTGGAAAGTTTTTATGAAGATGATTAAATTATGGATGAAGAGCCCATAGAGGCTATTCATGAGAACCATTTTAACCATCAGGAAGAAGATGTAGAAGTCAGCTGGCATAATAATCAAAATATTTTCCAACAAACAGTGGTTTCTTCCTTGGCTGGAAATGAAATAAATCAAGGCCACAATATTCAAATTCATATTCTTACCCTTGGGAATGAAAAATAAATTCACGGTCTTTATAAATTATAGAGACATTGAGAGGGACATCAATGGTTTATCAAATGTTGAATAAACCTAATTTTTTCTTAAGTTATTTGTTCAATATAACATTGAAGAGCTAATAGAGCTTGATAAAAATAATGAGCAGAAAGATGATTTTCTTGCTTTATTTGAAAATCAAAATGATTTTCCTATTGAAGCCAATGAAGGTCCATTTTCAGAAATTCCTCAGACACATACTGGAGTTGTTCCATTTGAAGTTTTTAATGAGAATTCAAATATTTACTTTGTGGACGATATGAATGGAAATTTTACCAAGAAAAATTTCGTCTTTTATTTAAATGATGGTTGTGGGTTTCATAATGAGAATATAGAATTAAGAGGTAATACTATTCATTGTTCAAAAATTTCTCTTCACAGTTAATGAAATGATAAACTTCATTACATAGAACCTACAATATTTAAAAATTAAGTGTATCCCTTTCCTTTTTCTCATCAAGAAAAGGTAACACTCCTTGAAGATCCTATGGTCAGTTTGTTGCGAAAATTATAGAATGAGAAATGTGTAGTATTCTTGGAATTAGTCAATGGATTTAGCTTCTCAAAATGGATAAATTTTTAATTTGGTTTAAGAACTAATTTTGTTGGGTCATCTCTCAATTTTTTTTCTTTCTTTCTAAGTAGAATGAAGCCAGAAAGAAATAAAGTAATTATTGGCTTGATTGTCTACATTGGAAGGAGAGTTTCACATGACTTTTCAACTATCCTCAATAGATAGAAGAGAGTATGGTGTGCAATAAGCTTGTTGGAAAATTATCCTTTAAGTTTGGTTTTGAAACATTATTTTTAGTAGTTTGGTTTTAGTTTTAAAATTTCAATTGTAGTCATTATGAACAATTATTTGTTTGGAATTCAATATGGAACTTCTTCAATTTCGAACCTCATCTTGCAGCAGTGTAAGCTTTTTATTTTCAGTGGGTTTGCTGCCCATGTAAGTTTGTAGGTTGCAAGTGGTGAAATGATGGGAGCAGCCCAATGGATCAAGATACCAGTCTACGATATTATTTGGAACCTCACAGTGAGGATTTCATCCCCATTAGCTCTAATTTTAGAGTCCTATGCTATATTAATCAAAGTCATGCTCAGTATTTTCATCATTTTGGTAAATTTGTAAAAGTGTTGCTATGATCTCATAGAGATCAAGTCCTTATTTTTTGTGAAGAGTGTGAGATCAAAGTTTTGGAACTACGTCTTATGTATGGAGGTTCAAAGAAGGTATTTTAGATTTTTAACATCATTAATAAACCATTTTTCTCGGTCAGATACTTCAACACTTGGTCAATGTTGATATTCAACAAGATGATGAGCTTAGTGAAAAGAGTCGCCTTCACTAAGTGGGCCCGCAGGCTATTTTTGGCACAAATTCTAATTTTAGAAATGTCGATCATATTCTATGAGTTGCAGGATGCTATTTGTGGATGATTGGTCAAGTTGGAAAATAGATGGACTTATATTTTTAGACATATTGGGTGGAATCTATTTTTAGATTGCCAGTCTAAAAGTAGATATGTCGAATATTATTAGCTCTTAATAATATTTGGACTCTGCTAGGGTCCCGTGATTTGGCTGATTGGCAAGCCAAGTGAAAAGGTCACATCAAACCAATATTTGGAGCCCAAGGACCTAGCATTCTTGGACTCAGAGAGGGCTCTCTCTATTTCTGTAAGGAATATCTGTGTGTTTGCTTCTTGTGTTTCTAATTTTAGGCTAGTTATGAAGTAGGTTTTTGGTTTTTTTTTTTAGGTTTGTGAGGGATGAACTGATCAAAGACTAATATAGGTAAAAAGATGTCCGATCAAATGGGCTATGGGGTTGAAATGGTCAAGAAAGCTCCAGATGATGATACAAGGTATGTTGAAGGGCCGATTTGATCAAGGTAAAATGGATCTTTGGGTAAAATGGAGTGGGATGGACACTAAGTTTGTGAAGAAAAAAGGCTTTCAAACATAAATAGTTCAATATCTGAAATAGACATGGTAGGGCTAACCATTAATCATGAGAAATGTAACTATAAACTGATAAATGCATAGAAATAAACATTCAAGCAATACATAGAGATATATGACTCTCTAACTTTAGGAAATTGCTATCATACTTTGGGCAAAGACAATTAAGACAAAAAAATAACTCAAATCACTATGAGGAAACGCCTAAGCATAGTATTTCAAGCTATTGGGAACTTTGAAGCAAGATTGCATAGTTTTAGGCAAAGGGCAAGATCAATACAAGACCTCCTTGGTTCAACTAAGATAATCAAACAATCAAAGAAAGGTTTCAGAGGTGGAGCTATGACTAGTCATGAGTAAGCAGGGCATACCATGAATCATACTTAGCATGCATAAAACCATAAATGAAACAAGAAAAAAATTTCTTCAGTTATCAAAGAGCAATCAAGGTTTCTTTGATATGACTAAGAAGGAAGAAAACATAGAAGCTATAAAGAAACAAGAAATCTGAGGTGCCTCCAAGGGCATGTCTCAAATTTATTCTCTACTGTCTTATAGCAATAAAGAGCATGAAATATGAATGAAAACAAAGGAAACATAACAGAGAGGGACACTATACCATTTTACCAAGTCAAGGAATCCAATAACAGTCCTCTTTCATCATCCAAAAACATTCAAGAAACTATCCAATGCATGAAACAAGTGTTTCTTCCAAGCTTGTATAACCATATATTGCTCTATATCATCAAGTTCAGCCTTATTTACAATGAAGTCTCTTGGAATATATAGGCCAAGATGAGGGAAAACCTCCTAGTGCAACTTGCAATTTCATTGGCCCATCAAAAATATCTGATTTTGTCCTTGAGGCTTTGCAAAGTCCAAGGCACAAAATATCTAATAAAATATCTTAAAAATTCTAAAAAAGGAAAATAAATTGAATTTTCCTAACTAACCATGGCCAAAAATAGCTAAACGCACATGAGGAAAAGTCACTTTAGAAAAGTACATTTTTCACAAAAATACTTAAAAAAATATCAGCAGAAAGTCTTTTGTCTTGTGGGAAACTTTTGGAAGCCTTCCTGATGTCGAAATGAGGCTCATGATGGCTCGTTGGAAATATCGGGATGTCTAGTTTCTGAAAATTCTTTGTTTTATCCAAACTAATCATTAGAACTCTATCAAAACTTGACCTGTGTGAAAAAACCCAGAAAATTGCCTTTGCTAGAGTGTTGAAAAAGCGACTGTTTTTCGCCACTTTGGAGGACCAAATCATCTTCAATTGATCTAAAAATTACTGAGTAGATTCCCCTAAAATTATGGCATCCAATGATACCATTTTCATCCTTTGAGGATGTGCCAAACAGAAATGGTGATGCCCATGATTTTTAGCCAAAAGCCCAAAAATGACAAAAAACCAAAACTTGTTGAATTTCGCCCAATTTTGGCGAGCATGACCCTCAAGGGTTTTCAGAAACATGTTGAGAAGCTGAGGCCAAAATTTGGAGCTTTGAGGTATCTTTCTTAATTTTTTGTGTTGGGTGCCTCTTTTGAGCTTCCTTGAGTTTTTTCTGTGTGGCCTTCAATTTCCGTCGGGCGAACTGATTAAGCTTCTTATAGTGCCCGGTCATCCTCCTTTGAAGGTCCAAATCTTTATTGGCCTTTTCCAACTTCCTCTCCAAGTGATCATTCACCCTCTCAAGCCATGCTTCTCGATTGTTTTCTATCTCTTGGGTGAATAAAGTAGTGAGAGGAAAAGATTGGAAAAGGGCATCATCTTCCTCCTTTTGTTTCTCTAAGGCTCTTTTGAGTCCCATGGTCCTTGGCCTCTTTCTTCTTGGCTAATATTCATCTTCGCTATCATTGAACTCGCCCATGAGTTCTTCCAACTTAATTTGCGCCTTGGAGACCTCTTTTTGATATTTGATGGCCCATGTCTCATATACCGCCATGTGGACACTCATCTATTTGTTTTGTATTTGCAAAAAGTGAATGAGGTTTCTAGACCTCTCTAGATCTGTCCTCAAAGCATGAATTTGTTCTTCTCTATTGATCAAGAGAGACTCTAGGATTCGGGCCTCATTGTCACTATCATCACTTTGGATCTGAATTATGTCAAAGTCCCTCTCCTTCTCATGGCTGCTTTCTTATTTCTCCTTTCCTTTGCTTTGGATGCCCTTCTTGGTCTTCCTCCTCTTGGGTAATTCGACAATGGGTTTCTTGGGCAACTTCCCCTTGCTTCGGAGGGCCCTAGTAACATTTGGAGTTATAGTTTGAGGCACTCTTTTCCTTGATGTCCGGGGCTTTGTCACTTTTGGAGAAGAAAGCATGGCCCCTTGCCTAGGAGAGGCAGCTAGCACATGCTCTATTTGCTCTTTGCCCTTGATACTTCCCTCATGATCATCCTTGCCACTATTTTGAGTTCTTCATGAATGTTTTGATTGTCACCTTGCATGTATTTTTGAGGGCTGCCCTCTTTACTCTTGTCCTTGCTTTCTTTAGGAATTTTAGGCTCTATCTCCTCAATGTTTTGGGCTTCATCTTCATCATTTTTTATTCTGTGAGGGCTACCAATATCATCATCAAACTGTTCAATTTCCTCATCATTTCCCTCCTCACTGTTTTGCTCTTTTTCATGGCGCTTTTCTTCATCACTGTGCTGCATATCAGCACTGTGTTTTTCTTTACTTTTCTACCTTTCCTCACTGCGCTGCTCTTCCTCATCATGCTGCTTTTCTTGACTGTGCTGCTCTTCTTCATCATGCTGCTCTTCTTCATAATGCTTCTCTTCTTCATTATGCTGCTCTTCTTCACTAATCATGGGAAATTTTAGCTTCTTGGGAATGGGCTTACTTGAAGAAGGCGAAAGATGTTGAGTGAAAGGTGAAGGAGATGCATGGGATGAAGGAACAATGGCGAAATATGGATGTGAAATGAAAGTGTCCCAAGAGATTCCCTTCTTCTCAAGTTGATGAAGAATGACAATCTTGATGAGGGAATGATGGAAAAGGCAAGCTAACTGCTGAGAAGGAGGTCTTTTTTGAACAATGGAGGCCATCTTTTCAATACTTCTATGGAGGAAAAAATGGAGTTTTAACAATTGGGCTCTTGTGAAGTGCATAGAAACCAGACATGGTAAGCATAGACCCGGGAAAACCTTCCCTCGCATGTGAAATATTTCATGATTATCTTCATGATGGGAGCATAACTAGTCAAAAGATATGAAAAAGGAAAGATGGATGGGCATGTATCCCGATGCTCCAGCTTAAAAAGGGTTTGTACTATTCTGATTCTAGGTAGCTCTGTTTAAACCATTTTTCCCTGACATAAGGGATTTTGGTAGCTTTGGAAATGGATCTGGGAGAAAACTTGAAATCCAAGCCTGCCAACTGAAAGTGTTTCCCTTGCAATCTCAAAGCACATAGATGTGTCAAGGGGAGATATCTTTTCACCTCCTAAACCCTTTGACAAAAATCTAGACATCCAACTTCATGAAAGTTAAATAGAACTGAAGGATGAGCATTTACTTCTTCAGTTGAAACAGGTTCAAACCTCCTGTCAGGGCCACTTCTGTTGTCTTGCCTGGGAGGCATTTTTGTTTTGGATACTCTTTGCTAGAAGTTAAATAGAACTGAAGGATGAGCATTTACTTCTTCAGTTGAAACAGGTTCAAACCTTCTGTGAGGGCCACTTCTGCTATCTATCCTGGGAGGCATTTTTGTTTTGGATACTCTTTGCTAGTTGACTAAGAAAAACTGTCTCAAATGGTTTTTGAAATGGTTTCCCAACACCACACTTTGTCCTCTTTCCAAGTCACTGTGCCTCTTTGATGCCAATCAAACAATTACTTGTCAAATGAAAAACAAAATCAATTTATCACTGTGCCTGGACAAAAAATGTTGAAAAGATGTGTTTGTGATTTTTTGTTGAAAAAGGGCTTCTTGTGTTTTGACAAAAACACCTTTCCCTCCAAAAAATGCTCTTTTTCTATTCACTGCTCTTCACAAAGAAAACAAGACACCTTCCAACATACTTGAAAACCTTCCAACACAGACTCTGCTTTTTGAATTCTGGGGGCTGCACAAAGTTTTCTATTTCACAATATAGAGAAGACCTTTTAAAATGACCAAGCCTTCACCTTAGAATCACTATTTTCCCCTTTGATTTTGTAGACAAGGTTTGTTCTTGTTTTAACACTGTTAGGACACCTTCCAGTCAACTTGAGACCTCTACAACTCTGTATTTCTGTCTAGCAACTGTGGGCTATCACTATTTTTAAAGGCAGTTAAGGCCCTTTAAGACTGATAAAAACACCCCCACCTATCACTGTACTAATCCTTGGCATTCACAGCAACAAAAATCTTTTATTTTGACCAAAGGCTCTAACTTCTAATCACTGCTTCTCTCTTGTGCTTTTTAAATGACAAAATTCCCTTGTTTACTCTTCGAAGGAGGCTTTTGTAGACATGACAAACAAATCTTTTTGAATCATCATAGTACCACTGCTTGTCATCTGTTTAACACCATTTTCTACTCATGATCACTCAATTGTTTCCCACTGCATTTCAATTCTGTCTTTCAAATAGTGAAACTATGTAAGCATCCCTTGAAACACCACTGTTGTATCAATGGTTTCATCTATTGGAGAAAAATGTGTAAAAAATTTTTTTAGGCCATTTGTAGCAAATTTAGCCTTGTGCTCTTTGAATGAGGCCATACCTCTGTTCTTGACCCTGTGCTTGTTAAATGAAGGAGGCCTTTATCATGTTCCTAACCATCTACTTTTACATGAAGCAGGTTAACATAATATTCCCAAACCATCTGCTCTTGCATGGAGGAGGTTTACATCAAGTGACCCAACTATCTGCTCATGTTTGGAGGAGGTTAACACAGTTGAAATTTCATCCCTTTCTCAAACTGTGTCATCTTTCCTTGCAATGCCTATCTCTGCTTGGTATATCACAGTAAGTAATAAGGTGAAAATTTAGCATTATGCTATGAGAGGCATTCTCTGAGATATGTATCCTGTTGTTAAAATACCCTTATACATCTTTAGAAACCAGGAGCAACCTGACTTGTATCTGTAGAGTATTACTTGCTAGTCATTAGTCACTAACCTTTTTGACTGTGTTTACAGAAGTTCATTGAATTACCTCTCTGTCTAGTACTCTTATCCCAGGCTCAAGAGAACATGAGAAGCAGCTGTCTTCTCATGTTTAGCTTGACAATGACTTCTGGAATACTTGTACATCTCTGCTTTTGAAAAAGACATTGAAACACTATAGATAAACACAATATCAGTTTGGCTTTTGAAACATGCACTGTTGAGACACCAAGACTTGTTAGTGGCACAACCTATGGATGTATCAAGTTTTTTATTTTAAGCGCTAGTTCAGGGTTGGCTGGTATTGAATAAAAGGTTTTGGCTCAAGATGTTTGTGCCAAGGGAGGATTTCCTAAAGCGCCACTACCTAACTTAGGGGAGATTTTTGACAGAATTGGAGTATTATTTTGATATGACTAGATCTTAAGATGACATATGACCAGCGGTAGGGTAGCTGACATTCTTATCAATCAGTTGGTTAATGAATGATCTAGGGATGAGGGTGAATGACAACAAATGAATTTTAGCTTATGACAGCTGATGGACAAGATTACATGACTGAAACTAGATAGGGCTTGACAACTAGGTTTTTCTCATCATAGGCTGATTGAAAAAGGTAGGAGGACAAAAATTTTTAGGGGTGTTTTCTAGCTGACAAATTTGACAAATTGGAGATTAGCTTCTAGAAAACTTGGCTTTAAAAACTAGTCATCGTCAACAGGTGAAAAATACTAATGACTAACAGACTTTAAACATTATCTTATTCTCTTGGAGCACTTCAGTTAAGTGCACAGATGTGGCACATCAGCTGATAGAAGGAATTACGCTATTCCTGAGGGTTTACTGGAGCTAATGCATGAGGACTTCTGTTAGAACTCATGTGATAGAGTTTGGTGTAGTTATAGAAGTAGTTGGTGGAGTTGTATTCTGTTTAACTCAGTTAGACTCAGTTGAGCTAGTTTTATCTAGTCTAACTGATTGATACACTAGTGAGAGTGGTGTGAATTAATTATTTAATTAATTCACTAAATAATAAATCATTAATAAATTGAAGAATACATCAGTTAACTACAGTGCATGGAAGTTTCAGTGGAGACCAGTGGAGAGGTAGGTGAAAGAGCAAGTGTGACTATCAGTTGTGACTATAGTGATGCATTTATTGCATCCAACACTCAGTGGAGATGCCAATGAGGATTGCACAGTGAAAGCTTGGTGGATTCAAGTTCAGTTAGAGCCATTCTTCAGCAGGGATTGCGCAGTAGAGGCAGGATAGCAGGTGGCATAGATCGGTGCATGGATTTGCAAGATCAAGCCTGATTCGTGTGTAGCGATTGTATTGTACTAAGAGCTTGATATGATCAAATTTGTATGAGCTTCAGGATTTCCCATTAAAAAACTATGTTAATGTGTGTGAATTTTTATTGTTTCATGTGTGCATTACAATTGGTTTAATTTCCGCATGTGATGATAAATGGTGGAATAGATTCTGTATTGTGCATGAAGTTAAAATAGTGTGTGATCAGGAGAATATTAGATATATAACACATAAGTTATATAATTTCTACATGGTATCAGAGCAGTTGATCATTGGAGCAGATTGCAATTATTGAAGCGGTTGAGTTTTGTGCTGGTGGAATTCAAATTTGCTGCAGTGTTTTCTTGGTGTCGAAGTTGAGCATTCATTAAAATGTCTTTCAACGGATTGCGATTGGAGTATTCCCTTGATGGCAGCTCGAATTATATTTCATGGAAGGACAGGATGGAGGCGGTGCTAGATGATAATGGGTTGAAGGAGTTCATAGATGCAGAAATTCCAAAACCTGCTTCTGGTGATGCAGCTGCACTTGACGCATGGCAAAAGAAGACAGCAAAGTGTCGAAGGATTCTATTGGAAGGTGTGAAGGATCACATAGTGTCCAGCCTTCATGGTAAAGCTAGTCCATTATTAATGTGGAAAGCTTTGATAGACTTGTTCCAAAGCAGAAATGACCAAAGGAAGTTCGTGCTTAAAGAAAAGCTCAGGAAAATAAAAATGGAGAAAGGCGACAGTATACCAAAATACCTCAAAAAGTTTGTCCACTGCAAGGATGAGCTGGGAAGTGTGGTGGCTACTGTAGATGAAGAAGACTTGGTGAGCTTGTCTCTCCTTGGGCTTTCGAAGAGTTGGCATAGCTACGAGGACTCTGTCAATGGTCGGGAGAAACTACCAGGATGGGAGCAACTTTGGTCGGATCTTGTGCAGGAGGAGATAAGGCGGGGTACCAGGGATGGATCTTCATCAAAGAATGAAGATGAAGAAAATTTTTCTTTGGCTGCCAAAGTAGGGAAAGGGAAGGGAAATAAAAATCCTTCTTAATCCGGTGTGAAAGGCAAGAAGCAGGACTTGTCCAAGGTGAAGTGCTTTCACTATCACCAACACGGACATTAGCCACTAATTTTCCACAGAAGAAGAAAAATAAGCATGCTGCTGGATCTTTAGCTGGAGAGGCCTTAGCCTCGCAGTTTGAGCTGGATTTTTTGCTGATTGCATGCTTGGTTTCAAGTGTGATGGGATCAGTGTGGTTTCTTGACAGTGGTGCATCTTTCCATATGACCGGAGATAAATATTTGTTCAGTGATCTGGATGAGAAGGATCTTGGAGTGCACATCGAGATGGGCAATGATGGTGGATACAGTGCGACTGGTATCGAGACCATTTCCTTTGAGAGGGAGTCTCGTAAACCTTTCATATTGAAGGATGTCATGCATGTTCCAGGATTGAAGAAGAATCTGATCTCTGTGGCAATGTTGGAAGACAAGGGATATGATGTTGTTTTTAGCGAGGGAAAGGCTTTCTTGTGCAGTAAAACAACTGGTGAAACCAGAAGGATAGGGGTTCGAGTTAAGAACCTTTATAAACTGCAGGTAGATGGCTGCGTAGCAATGGCAGGCAAAGCAGAAGCAGTGGTGTGCCGGGATGAGGGAAAATTGTGGCACAGGAGATTGGGCCATCTTCACCATGGCGCTTTGAAAATTTTGCAGCAGATTTCTATTGGGCTTCCCAAGGGTACAACTGCGCAGTTAGATCAGTGGAAGGGATGTACTTTGGGAAAATTTGTGAAGACCACTTTTAATGAGAAGGATAGTTGCGCCACGACGATCCTTGAGAGAATTCACACAGACGTGTGTGGACCTTTCTCAGTAGCTTCGATAGAAAATCACAGGTATTATGTGATATTTGTTGATGACTTTTCTCGTAAGTGTTGGATCTTATTTATGCAGAAGAAGAGAGAGACATACTCAAAGTTCTGTGAGTTCAAGGCGTTGGTTGAGAAAGAGTCGAGGAAGCAGGTGAAAGCTATAAGGAGCGATAATGGTGGTGAATACATCTCTAGAAAATTCAAATACTTTTGCAGTGCATAAGGGATTTGAAGAGAGCTCATAGCGCCTCATAACCCACAGCAGAATGGGGTTGCGGAGACAAAGAATAGAACGATCATGGGTGCTACACAGGCGATGTTGCATGATCAGGGCCTACCCATAAACTTGTGGGCTGATGCATGCAACACTGCGGTTTATGTGAAAAACCATTGTCCTCATAGATTACTTGGCATGAGTACACCCGAAGAGGTGTTTTCTGGTAAGAAGCCTGATATTTCTCATTTGAAGATTTTTGGCTCACCTGTTTACATTCATGTGACGAAGGATGCTAGGAAGAAGCTGGAGCCGACCGCAGAGGTTGGGATATTTGTGGGGTACACAGAAACACCCCACAATTATCATGTGTATTTTCCAGACAATCGGAAGATTGTCGTGCGACAGGATATCAAATTTCATGAGGAGAAAACCATGAATTTTTCGCTTGAGAGGGAGCTACACTTGCATGAAGATGAGGAGCTACTTGTTCCTAAAGATGAGCCTCAGGATGTGGATCAGCCACAAGAGGAGGTTCATGGAGTGGAAGAAACCACTCATGCAGCACCAAAAATCAGAGGGCAGAAGCGCACTACAGAAGCTGAGTGACTGAATCTTGATGCAGCACAGAATGTAGGATCACCTACATCACAGAGCAGATAGAGACAGTCACATGACCGATTTATTGGATACATGGATCTGATGAGCAAGTGTATCGTGATAGAACCATCCTATTTCGAGGAAGCTGTGGAGGATCCCACATGGGTAGATGCCATGGTGGAAGAGTATGATTCGATTGTAAAAAACAATGCATGGGAGATTGTCCCAAGGCCGAAAGGGAAATCAATGGTAGGTTCGAGATGGATCTACAAAGTGAAGCAAGCTGCTGATGGGAGCGTCGAGAAGTACAAGGAAATATTTGTTGCCCAGGGCTTCTCATAGATCGAGGGGATCGAATATGAAGAAACCTTTGCACTTGTCGCAAGGTATTCTTCCATACGGACCATCCTTGCTCTCTCAACACAGATGGGTTGGCACATTCATCAGATGGATGTGAATAATGCATTCCTCAATGGATTCATTGAGGAGGGGGTGTACATAGAGCAGCTTGAAGGATTCAAAATCTTCAGCAGTGAGTCGCTTGTGTGCATGCTCAAAAGAGAGATGTATGGGCTGAAACAAGCACCTCGTGCTTGGTACACACGAATAGACAGTTATTTCACTGGACTTGGTTTCGCCAAGAGAGGCGGATCCGAACCTATACCAGATTGTGGTGGAGGTCAAGTTGCTAATCATTGTACTTTATGTAGATGATTTGATACTAACAGGTGATGAACTGTTGATACACTCATGCAAGGTAGATCTTGAAAATGAGTTTGAGATGAAGGACTTGGGCCTCCTTCATTATTTCCTGGGATTAGAAATTTGGCAGCGAAAGGGTGGACTGTTTGTGTCTCAAGACAAGTATGCCCGGGAGATACTGGAGAAGTCCAACATGCAAGGCTGCAAGCCTATCAACACTCCTCTTCCTGGTGGTTGTAGGAAATAAGATGCTACATCGACAGAGGTAGTGGATGCCACTGTTTATTGATAGTTGGTTGGTTCGTTCATGTATTTATTCAATACATGACCGGACATATGCTATGCTATTAACTAGCTTTCACAAGCTATGGTTAAGCCTACCAAGCTCTTTTGGAAGTTAGGAAAGCATGTCTTGAGGTATCTCAGGGGCACATTAGGATATGGATTGTGGTACAGACAGTCGGATGAGTTGAAGTTGCATGGCTTCACGGATGTAGATTGGGCAGGGAGCCCAACGGAAAGAAAGAGCACATCTGGAGGGATATTCATTATCGGGTCTATAGCAGTTTCTTGGTACAACAGGAAACAGATATCCTTGGCACTCAGTTTAGCAAAGGCCGAGTACATGGCAGCAAGTTTGGCTGCATGTGAGGCTATATGGATGAGGAAGATACTAGTCGGGTTGTACGGTTCACACTTAGAGCCTACTGTGATATATTGTGATAATCAGAGTTGCATTAAACTCTCGGTTAATCCAGTATTTCATGATAGATATAAACATATTGACATCCGGTACCATCATATCAGATATTGTGTGCAACGGAAGATCATGTTTCTTTCTTACATTCCTACGGAGGATCAGGATGCAGATATTCTGACGAAAGCGCTCACCAGGAGCAAATTCGAATACCATAGAGATAGGATCAGGGTGGCAGATAATCCCTATCTTGTTGAGAGGGAGTGTTGAGATTCAACAAGATGACGAGCTTAGTGAAAAGAGTCGCCTTCACTAAGTGGGCCCACAGGCTATTTTTAGCGCGAAGTCTACTTTTAGACTATGTCTATTTTTAGACATGTCGATCATATTTTATGAGTTGCAGGATGCTATTTGTGGATGGTTGGTCAAGTTGGAAAAATAGATGCACTTCTATTTTTAGACATATTGGGCGGAATCTATTTTTAGATTACCA
The DNA here is from genome assembly GCA_034641835.2 of Pinus albicaulis. Lineage (NCBI taxonomy): Eukaryota > Viridiplantae > Streptophyta > Pinopsida > Pinales > Pinaceae > Pinus > Pinus albicaulis. Next base: position 667,038,734 of record CM076569.1, on the reverse strand, counting down.
GTCTAAAAATAGATATATCAAATATTATTAGCTCTTAATAATATTTGGACTCTAAACATTATCTTATTCTCTTGGAGCACTTCAGTTAAGTGCACAGATGTGGCACAACAACTGATAGAAGGAATTACGCTATTCCTGAGGGTTTACTGGAGCTAATGCATGAGGACTTCAATTAGAACTCATGTGACAGAGTTTAGTGGAGTTATAGAAGTAGTTGGTGGAGTTGTATTCAGTTTAACTCAGTTAGACTTAGTTGAGCTAGTTGTATCTAGTCTAACTGATTGATACACTAGTGAGAGTGATGTAAATTAATTAGTTAATTAATTCACTAAATAATAACTCATTAATCAACTAAAGAATACATCAGTTAACTACAGTGCATGGCAGTTTCAGTGTAGACTAGTGGAGAGGTAGGTGAAAGAGCAAGTGTGACTATCAGTTGTGACTATAGTGATGCATTGATTGCATCCAACACTCAGTGGAGATGCCAATGAGGATTGTGTAGTGCAAGCTTGGTGGATTCGATTTCATTCAGAGCCATTCTTCAGCAAGGATTGTGCAGTAGAGGCAGGCTAGCAGGTGGCAGAGATTGGTGCATGGATTTGCAAGATCTGGCCTGATTAGTGTGTGGCAATTGTATTGTACTGAGAGCTTGATATGATCAAATTTGTATGAGGATTGTTACATGATATCTATGAAATATATTATATACATATAGTTGGGGTTTTTAGCTTCAGGCTTTCCCGTTAAACAACTGTGTTAATGTGCGTGAATTTGTATTGTTTCATGTGTGCATTGCTATTGATTTAATTTCCGCATGTGATGATCAATGGTGGAATAGATTTTGTATTGTGCATGAAGTTGAAATAGTGTGTGATCAGGATACTCTTAGATATATAACACATAAGTTATATAATTTTTACAGTCAAGTCCATGCAAGTGAAGTTTCCTTGCACTCAATCATTGCATTTTTTTTTTGTAGGTGATGATTTTCAAGAATGGAGGTTTGTAGTTTGAAAAAATTTCTTCTAATAGGTATCTGGTGTTTTAGAGGTTTTATTCCACCTTTATGACACATTCATAAATCTAGTATATGGTAATAAGTATGGTAATGGTGAATTCATTGCATTTTTTCTGTGCTTTTCTGAAGGAGGAAGTAACACAACAAATTTGTCGCGCTTCTATAATATCAACAATTTAACCTTTAAAATCGACTTTAGACCTCTTGAAATAATTTTATATGGTTATTACAAGTTTCCTTAAGTGTCTTGCATATTCACATCCATAGGTTTTATATTTTCCTTTCAATATGTGAAAATTTAATAACATGTGTATGAAAAGGAAGTTCATTGTGCACAAGTTGTTTTTGTCATCATTTTAAAAATCAGATGTTGAACAACTAGAAATGAATTTTAAAAAACCCAAAGAGGGATTTTGTCAAAAAAAAGCTAAATAAAAAAATCATCCTTTATTTCATTCACAAGTGTCATATATTGGAAGATTCGAATGAATATTTCCAACCTATTTTTTAGATTTCGTCATTTCCTATTTTAATCATGATCTTTGGGCACAAATTGTGAGGAGATAGAGATGAATTTTCTAAAATTGAGAGAATTTTATCTAAAGAAAATTTCACACACCAAAACCTCCTTAAGTTTTGTAACAAATGTCATGATTAAATATATATGATCTAATATTTGATCCCTATTTTCCAGAAATTTGATCCCTATTTCCTAGCAGGAAGTTCTAAATCTTATTGTAACTAACTCTATCTTTGGGGAAATGGTTGAAATCGGCCTCCTCAACTTCAAAAGGAAATTTTCCTTTATATTTTTGTAAATTTATATTAGAAAGGAGTTTTTCAGTGTGTGATAGAGAAAATACATTGTGCATTGTACAATTCCATTTGAAAATTTCAGTGAATGATGAAGGCTGAAGTCTACTTGTTGATGTATTTATGTTTCAATCATTTATGATGATTTTTATCTATTTTTTGTGTTTTTTATCTTCTGTTATGGCCATGATTTAATGTTATGTCTTCATTGTTTAGTTAGACAAAATTTATTTCATAATTCACTTTCAGGTGCTCTGTTATAAGTAACTAAACATTTTAGTGTTTTTTCCTCCATCATAATATCTAAAATTCATCCTCAGTTAGATGCTTTAGATATTATCAATTTCATTATTCCTATACTCACCTCTCTACATAGAAATTTAACAAAGACGACATAAATAATTTCCTACCTTGCCCCTGTCTAAGGATTCTTTGTTTTCCCATCATAGCATTGAAAATATTTAGCTTAATTTGACTCCATGCCCAAAGGATTTTCCCTCTCCCCTGCCATCAAACTATTAAAATTATTCTACCTTGATCTATAGAGCTGGCCTAATATCCAACATGTTTCATAAGAGAGAGCCTTCTCTAGGTTTGGAAGGGCTAGCTTCCATCCCTAAAGATTGGTTTGTGGTTACCTTTGGGTTCCTCTCCTCAACCTGAAGGAATTACGAAGTGCTAACACAATATAACATGCATAACCAAGAATACTTATTTGAATAACTTGAAATGGATGGAAACTAAAGGGGGGACTCCCACTCTCCACCCAACCATAGGCCAACTACACTGCAATTTTTCATGCAGTTTACCACCCCCGAGTTGGGTCTGGGGTTTGAGGAAATTCTTGCACAAAGAAAGGGTTCACAATAATGGGTTGAACATGAATTCAAGACATGGAACCCAATGTTCTAGAGCTTCACCAACTCAACAACCAACAATAAATGGTCCATCCAGTCACTGAAATTCACACAGTTTGACTAAGATTAGACAAGAATTCATTGGTTATAGAAGTAACTATATGAATTATCACCTAGGGTCACAAAGTGTAGGCCATCATTTCAATGTAAAAGCATAAAAAAATAGTGGAATACAAGCTCGCTAAGTTTGAAAACTCAAAATCTTAGAGTGTCCAGCACACCCCTCTTCCCATTTTATGTTATCTTTGCATGAATATTTCTCATTCTCTTATCCTTTTCCTATAACTTCTAGAGCTTGAATTGGCTCTTCAGTTTGTCCTCTTCTCAATCCACGAGAGAGAGGAAAAAGGAGCACTACCTACCCTTCCTTGGCCCAAGTCTAATCTCATTAAGATTGTCTATTTAGTTATTCCAACTTCATTCACTCCTAATTGTGTCCCTTCGTCTGTCAGGAGGTGGTCTAGTCTGTTATGCCACCTCCTCCCTCTCCAAGTGTGGGTGTTGTTTCCACTTCTTCTCTTTGTAACGCTCGTTAGTGAGCTCTCTGTTTACTTTTCAAGATAAATCTAATCTTCTATTATGATAATTACTTTCCAATTATTTCTTTAACTAAGTTAAATTATCTCATGTACATCATTAAGTAATTATATATAGAGAATATAAACAATAATGCAATAATGATTGTAGGATCATAAAGAGACATATGAGAATACAAAGAGACAATTTTTTCACATTGGAAACCTATACTCACACAAAAAACAAATAATATTTTCTAGGAGAAATTCTTTAGTTCAACAAAGTTATATGATACTGATAAGTTAAATTAGGTCAAATAGACCATAGAAATTTGTCACAGGTCATACCTTGTCAAATTGGCCTAATTTCAACCTTTTGCTATTCAGGCAACTCAGAGTCAAGAAAGACAAATTTTGGCCTCCTACTGCTGCCCAAAAGTTTGGTCAAATTGCACAGTCAAACTATGGTCAAGGTTTCCAAGAAAGTCTTGGTCAATTATGTCGAAAACAACTTCTTTCCATGGCCAAAAATTGTTAAAAATTTGGTCAAACAATAGCAATTTGGTTAAACATATCTAAAAGAGACTCGATCAACACTAGTAAAAAAAACTTCAAAAGTTGGTCAAACTTTGCTAGTCAAACTTTAGATATCCTCTCCCCTTTGCATGTGTGAACGTAAGACCACTCTAATTTATGATCATAATTGGTCACAAGTGAGGAGGTTGATTGCCCATGTATAGTGATTTAATGTGTCCCAAGTGGTGTGCCTTTTAGCTAGGTTGACTTGATCATTTGGGGCCAACTTGAGCGTTTAAATTCAAATTCAAGTTTTAATTTTCCTCTTTTAATTTAGGACGAATTTAATATCAACCAGAACTACGAAAACTCAACACTCTGTCAGCTTCGATATAGACCCAATCACAACACATAACACATGTCAGAAAATTGACTCACCGAGTATACAAGCAACCTCAACATTTATTTAGCTAGTATGGGTCATGGATTTCAAGTAGGATAAGCGAGCAAGCATAATTCAAGAATTAAATCTACTTCAAGTAAAGTAGGTGAGAAAACAATTTTCTCGTAGCCAAGGATCCGTAAGGTTTTCTAACCTTCAATTATGTTAATTAATTAATTAGTTTTTAAATAACAATTATCATATGTTTAATCAAAGGTCTACTAATCATAACTAGGAGTAAAATAAGGAGATGTTACAATTTTTTTACACTTTAAGACAAAATAAATTTTTATTTACCGTGATTATCGTATATTGCAACTCTTTTATAATCCTTGCATTATTTAAAAAAAATATTTAATGAGATTCTCTTTTACCTAAAAATATTGATATAAAGAATGATGTTAACATAAATTTATTTGGTTCCAAAATATATGATCCATACTAAACCATCATTTAATAAGTTATTAAAACTTAAATGATCATTTATAAAACTAGTTTACAAGTTAAAAAAATATATATATAAATAAATAAATAATTAAATGTGAAATATTGCCTCCTCATTTACAATATGCTTTTATTAAATAATTCAATTAGATCATTGTATAAACAATTGTTGTAAGTTATTTTTAAATTATGATTTTGCGAAATTATATATATAATTAATTTCGCAAAATAATAATTTAAAAATAACTTACAACAATTGTTTGTACAATGATCTAGGATTTCCATGTTGATAATATTTTATGGATAAAGTTGGATTATCTAATTAAAGAGGAGAGCCAAAACAATATTTTAGGAGAGGAAAAAATATTTTCCTTTAAAATTGATAAAAAAAAATTGATTAACTCTTCAAAATATCTATAAAAATTATAAATTTTATATTTTACATTAATCAAAACCATCTCATTCATATTTAATGATTGATATCATATATTTAATGATTGATATCATGTTTAGGTAGTACGCTACCAAGGCATACCACTGTTGACTAAAATTCATTATGATGCATTCAAGTTGCCTTCGGAAATGGAGTTATTTCCTGTATATTAATGTGATAGGTGTATATCTGATTAGATATGTAGGGGATTTTTTTTTTTCTTTCCGCTTGGATAGTTTAATCGAAAGTGTGTGCAGAGATTGCTGGCTGGCTGGCAAATCGAGTTATGTATTTTTCTGTTTTTTTTTTTCAAAAAAATAGTATTGATTGTGTGAAGATGGGTTTTGTAATATAATATTAATATTTTTTTTTTAATTTAATTATATTTTATATTTGTATATATAGATGGATTAATATATTTAATAATTAACACAATCATATTAATAAATATAATTAATATGCATTAATAAACAAATGTATATTGTAGAGATTTCATTTTAATAATAATAATAATAATAATAATAAATAATTATAATAATTATAATAATTATAATTATATTATAATAATATTATTATTATAAACTCTAAGCTTATAAAATTTTATATTAATGTAACAAATTTTAAGTTTAATATATTAATCTTTGGGATTCTAAATCTTAATATTAAAATTATAGACATTAAGATTAATATTAAATCATAAGGCTAATAATAATATTAAACTCTAAAATTAATATTATAAACTTCTAAGATTGACATTGTAAACTTTAGGGTTAAAAACCATAGGATTAACATTATAAACTTTAGGATTAATATTATAAACTCTAAGTTAATATATTAAACCCAAGGATTATAAACCCTAAGATTAATATTATCATCCTAGATCCATCTTAACATTGGATCTATCAAGAGCCAAGAGAGATCATATCTATTAAAGTACAAATTTATTTTTTGAGTGAAAATTTTGAAAAAAGGTTTATACCTCGAGAGATTTGTTCCCTTTTTTTTAAATGTAATTTCAATTAGTCAAAATGTTTAAATAACATAACATAATAGGACATCACAACATCTCTTTCATACTAGGTTGGAGAACGTCTCTCGGCTAAAAAATGTAATAAAATTAAATAAAAAAAATATTTTTAAAATATTTTGTTTTTGAAAAGAGAGATTGGTTTTGGGCATGTGACACTGATGAGCCATGATATTGGCCTATAACATTGTAACAAAGCCTTTTTACAAGTTAATGATATCCATGGTAAAGTGAGGGTGAATATTCATGGTTAAAAATCTTGTTATGTTATAAGTATTAAGCTTTTATGTGCTTATTGAAATTTTAATATGGTAACAAAATTATTATTTTAATTTATTTAGTAAAATGGATCTTAATTTATAGCTACTATTTATATCGTATATATTTTATTGTAATACAGGGTTTAGATATATCTCAAAAATAATTGTAAAATATTTTGATCGTGAAATGAGAAATGGCTTTTGGACATATGGTATTGATGAGCCATAGTATAGGTAGATGGTATTATAACAAAACCTATTTATATGTTAATAATATCTATAGTAAAGTGGGTGTGGATATCCATGGTTAAAAATATAAATATTGTTATATTGTAAGTTTATTGTAAGTAATAAAGTTTTTATATGATTATTAATTAAATTTAAATATGGTTACATAATCATTATTTTAATTTATAAGGTAAAATAGATCATTCTTTATGTCACATATTTTAATGTGATATGTATATTATGATTTTCTTTTATCTCAAAAGTTATTTGAATTTTATTAATAAAAACAAAATTACAATATAAAATTTTGAACTTTATTATTTTTATTGCTTTAACTTTTTTATGGACACTACAACATCTCCCCCATACTAGGCTCTATATTACTTTTGGCCTTCCATTATTATTTAATTGAGTGAACATGTAAATGTTTACAAATCCTTTACATCTTATAAATTGGACATATTAATATAAATTCAACATATTAATCTGAGATGTAAATATTTTTACATACTTTCTTACATTACACCTACACATCTCACCTATACTGGACTACAGAGCACCTCTTGGCACAATAAACGCTAAATTTAATATATTAAACCATAAGTTTAATACAAACCCTAATATTATAAACCCAATATTAAACCCTAACTTTGTAATATCACAATGCGACATTGAATAAATTGCAATGTAATGTAACATTGCGATAACAATTGTTGGATTTATTGTGACATTAAGACAATTTTTGTCACAATGTGACAAATAGATTTATGTACCATTCAAATGTCACAATATTAAACCCTGACATTTACACAAAATATTATAAAATTTAACATTACAAAATCCAATATTCTAATTACCAAGATTAATATTAAACCCTATGATTAATATTATAAACTCTAGGAATATGAACCCTCACATTAATATTATAAAACATAAGATTAATATTATAAACCCCAATATTAAATCCTAAAATTGTAAATTATGAACCCAATATTAAATATTAATATTGTAAATTACAAAACCAATATTGAACCCTAATATTATAAACTCTAATAGTAAGCCTCAATTTTGTAATGTTGCAATGAAAACTTGAATAAATTTCAATGTAATGTAAGATTGAGACAATGATTGTCAAATTGATTGTGAGATAGAGACAATGTTTGTCACATTGCAACGTTGGATAGATTGATATTATAACCCCTGAAATTAATATTATAAACCCTTTTATTAATACCATAAACCATAGGATTATAATCCTAAGTTTAATATTATAAACCCTAAAGTTAATATTATAAACCTCGGGATTAATATTAAACCCTAGGATTAATATTATACACCCTACGATTGATATTACAAATTTAAGATTGATATTATAAGCCTAGGATTGATAGTATAAACCCTAGGATTAAAAACACTAGGTTTAACATTATAAACCATCAGATTAAAAATATAAACCCTAGGATTAATATTATAATCCCCAAGATATAAATTAAACCCTGAGATTAATATTAAACCCTAATATTAATATTATAATCTCCAAGATTAATATTAAACCGTGAGATTAATATTAAACCTTAGAATTAATATTATAAACCCTAAGATTATAGACCCAAGGATTAATATTATAAACTCTAAGATTAATATGATAAACCCTAGTATTAAATTCTAAGATTATAAACCCAATATTAGAAACCCTAATGTTATAATACCTAATCTTAAATTGTAATTTTATAATGTCACAATGCAATATTGAATAATGAAGGATATTAAACAAAACTCACATAATTTACCAGAGACAGAGAAGTGGCACAAAAGGCCTAAGAGCCTCACTGTACTCTCACAATCTCATTATTAAAATCATGTTATGATACATATAAATACATGAGGAAGTTTGTCTCAAGATAGTACATCTATCTTGAACTCTTTGGTTGGTCAAATATTTCAACCATACACTAATCTAGGAGCCTAACTAGTTGGAGAGAATCTCTCAACCAACTAGGCCTAAAATGACTCCTAACTATAAGGAACAAACCCAATCTAGAAAGGTAGAATTAAATCCCAACTTTCATGCTAATAATTAATTTAATTATTTTCGACATAGAATTGTTTTACTCACATGAGAGTGAGGCTAACATTCCACCACCCCCCCCCCCCCCTCTTAAATCATAACTCAAAAATAAGAACTAGGAACCATCTTCTAAGTTCTCATGTTGAAACTGTTGATCCTCAATAAAAAACACTGCCTGAAAAATCGCCAAAGCTGGATGCCGGAAAAACTCCAATCTGAAGAGAACAAGAGTCAGCTGCAAGTCTGATTCATATTTGAGTTTTTCTTGACAAATCCATCAAGTTCCAAGCTGAAAAAGGATCCATTTGTCCTTTTCTTGCGATCAACATCATTTGTCCACTGCAAAAATGTTGAGAATGAACACTAGCGAATTTACTTGTCCAATGACAAAATATTGAGAATGCCCACTAGCAAATTTGCTGATGTCGAAACTACCCACTGGCTACTTGATGTTGACTGCCCACTAGATTCTTTGATATTGACTGCCCACTGGCTACTGATGATGATCGTCCACTAGCTGACGATGTCAAAAACAACTAACTACTACTTTTTTTTATGCTCTCGAAAATTTCTCACTGCTGCTTTCTAAATGTTGTCGAAAATTTCAGCCTGACAACCACCTTAAATTCTATTATCATTTCCTCCATTTTTCAGCTAAAAGGAGATACAATAATCATCATTTCATTTTTTAACTCCCACCCTTCAGGTGTAGGAGAGTTTCAACATCTTCATTGTACTGGAAAAGTTGTCTTCATGTGAGATTGAATCCTTTGGTAACACATAGACAATTGTTGGACTATAGATGACCACTTCCAAGGATCAATCCATGCATAATTTATCTTCACTCTGGGTGGTTGATTTCACTTAGTACATATTTCTGATGAATGATTTTTCTTACCACAATGGTGAGAAGGATGGAGGTCAAAACATGTACTCTCCATATGGCCATTTCGCTTACAATGGTTACACTTTTTATGAGCATTGTCTAGAAAGCATGCAATTATGAATTGCAATGGTTTTGAGTACTATCGAATATACAAAATGTTGTATTTGGTGTAACCTAGGCCATATCGATCTTTGTTGAAGGAGATTTCTTCCTAAGGTCTGATCACTTTGTTGGAAAGATCATCTTGTTTTTTTTCTTCACACTTGCTGTTGTTGCTGATATGCTGAGTTGGATTGATTGAATCATCTGTATTACACTAGGCATCAATCATTAACAATTTATTGGTTTGACATGCTACATCAAACTAATCAATTTTATATTTGGTACTATTCATGGCATCGTTAAGTAGTACAACTAGATGGATAAGATCACTTGTGTCGAAACTGACATCAACTTGGTGGATTATATCATTTTTGATACAACTTGCATTAATCTGGTGAATCTGATCATATGTAGCACAACTTTCATCAACTTGCTAGATAAGGTCTTCAATGTCACAACTTGCATCCGTCTTCTCTGTACACTGTGCATCAAGTAGATTGTTTTTTTCACTTAATTTTATTTGGAGAGCACTAATGAGCTTTTCTTTCATCTAAAACTCAACTTGAAAGTATTTTGATGCTTCTAATGTGTTGGTCATTGGATCGATTAAGTTTTGATTTTTCTTCAACTTCCATTCCATTATTTCAATTGTGTTTTGTAACTCATGATTGCACTCTTTCAACTCTATAATCTCCAACTCTAGACTTTGAAGACGTTTTCCACCTTTTCCCATTTTGATACACTCATTTGTACTGGCTCACTTGATTGAGTTTATCACACTTGCTTGATTTGGAATTTTCTTGATCTCTTTCTTGGTGAAACTTGTTTTGCTGGATTCACACTCACTTGAATAATTAAATAATCGAACTCAAACTCACTTCTTGTGGATTTTAAATTGCTTGATTGTTGTTTGAATATTAATTTTTCTTGCTTTAGAGTTGAACTTGCTCACTTGATTGGTTGTTGCTTCAATTAACTTCACGCTCGCTTGAACTTTGTGAATTGAACTTTGTGAATGCTTCAATCAAATTCAAACTGGCTTTATTTCAGGCTCGATTGATCATGATCGTTTGTTTTTGAACTTGTTTAATCTCTCGATTTATTTTTTTTACTTGATCATTGCTTGAATTAAAAAAAAAAAAAGGTGTCTAATACTACCCAATTGAATGACAAGTTCACATTGGTAGACTCACTTGACTTAATTGACTCATTTGAAGAGAATTGACTCTCTTTACCTCCTATCAGTTCAAAACTTGGGTGTCGGTTTCAACCGAAAATGAACACTTACAATTCAAGCCAATTTGAATTTGATTATAAGTTGACTTAAAAAAAATAAGTTTATTTGCAAGAATGTTGATGTAGAATTTTCTTTGAAATGCTTGAGTTTGCAGCTTCATTAACTTGATTGTATTGAGTGAATGACGTTGAATTTCTTATTGATGTTGATTATGTGCTGCAGCTTCTGAATTGCTTGTACTTTTCTTATGTATGCTTGATTACATGAGTTTGAAGAGAATTTATTATGCGCATACAATTATTTAACTTTTTGTGTAATCCATGTGGATTATACAACAAATTGAGTGTAAAAAATTAGGCACACAAAACATAAACAACATTAAGAACCATCCACCATCATATTCATGCTGTACCTAAGATCCCTTTATTCAATTTCGGGCAGATCTAGGAAACTTCAACACCGTAAAAAAATATATTTATTAAATTTTGAGTACATCAACTTTCACATCATTATGGAATCGTCTCAAAGTTCTAGACCTCCTTGGAAGAAAATTGTCTTCAAAAATTGCCTGCACTGACTCAATCTCTCTCAAAGTAAAATATTATTTTGGATTACAATAATGAATTTCAGTTATCACTAAAAATACACTCCATTACATAAATAATTATAAATACTCCTTATCTCTCTATTAAAATAAAACAAGCTCTCATTTTATTACTTTAAAATCCAATTGTCACTCCAATATGCTTAAAATATCCCTTTTTAATTTAATTAGCTCCTCAATGTACTCTATATAAAAAATAATTGTGGCACTTGGTTTTACGCATATGGACTTATTATGTAACCTTTTAAAAAAAATTGACTTTGGAGATTTGATTTACCTGATGGAGGAGGGTACTTTTGATAACTTTATAATTCGTAGCTATGCTATGATGGGAACTCCCTTTCTCTCTTACTTCATTGGTTTTTGATACCTTGTAAGTGTATGCCAAAAAAAATGGTTCCTTTTAATGGATGACATCCCCACAATTCTTGCTTCACTATAAATAAAAGGAATAGAAACTTTCATAAGCTAACCCTACCTCTCTATTTTTTGGACTTTGAACACCCTAAATTCACATCCCGTGGATATAAAATATTTTCAACTGGAGAAATCAAATGCTCTAGACCACACTCGAGAGGTTTTAAAATCAAAATTGTTCCTTCAAAATGAATAACAAAGATTTCCAACAAGATATATTCCCCTTCTTCTTTCTGGGAAAGAGTGACAACCTCCTTCGTGCATGATGGTGCTCGAAAATAGTTCTTGAGAATGATTTGAAAACAACTGTTAAGGATGAGATTGACAACGTGATGGCTACATGAACTAATAAGAACAATCTCGTCCTACAGTGATTCCACTTCCTTTACACAAATTCTCAAACAAAGATGTGAGGCCATTTCTCCTCGTTCTTTCCTGCAACAATGATGCTATAGTAACTGAATGCGACTTTTACAGACACACACAAATGTACAATACTAATCCAAAATTGAAAGAAATATTCTTTTCTTGTGCTTATCACAAAAAACAGGTTTTTCCTCTTTACAACTTCATATTAAATGCAACGATTTCTGTCTTTGTGTGCCTCACACATAATAATCTCAAACAATAACACAAACGTTTTCCATAAATTATGAACTACTTAATGGAGTGTAGTGATATCTGGATGTTGTTTGACCTTCACGTTACTGAAACCGCCATGAAATTCATGAATGTTTCTCTTTGTTACATTCCACAGGTTGTAAGGCACATCACTTCAACACATACATAGCCCCATCCACTAGCCACGATCATGCCACTCATGCAATGTTTCTTAGTTGCACCATGTTATTGCAATCGATGGTCAATTCCAATGTCTCTTATGCGCACCATAATCAGCAGAAAAAGTCTCAACAACTCAACTTCAGAAATGCAACCTTCAACAATCATTTTTGCACAATGGAGCCTCAACTAAAATCTCTAGGAATCTATCACAAAATCAAATCTAAATTAGCTCATAAATTGAATATTCCATAGAGAGGCCCAACGGGTACTAACACATAGTGGGGGTCGACACGTTCTAGTTTTGATTCCCAACAGAAGAATCCTTTTCTAATTCTTTAGAAAATGTTTGGGAAAAATTCCAAAGAAGAATGGGGGGTCACCAAATTGCTGCAATATAATATCCATCCGACCATGATCAATTCCAAAAGTTCAATTCACTGGATGAAGAATGTGGTGTTGCAGAGCTTGGTAGGGGAAAATACTCACGCAAATTCCATAATGGCCACCGATCAACAATTATATGAAGTCGCAGGGCTAGACACAGGCTCTCAGGCTCGCAGTTACATCAATTGCAATAATGCCACTACATAAAAACTGCAACTTTGGCTTACACATTAAATAAATACCATTATGCAGATTACTTTATTTTAAACAAACCATAGCTTTGTATTCAAACAATTAATAATGGTGTGCATTGTAACATTAAAATGCTAACATGAGTTTTGAACTTAACAACTATCGTCCTCCTCACAACATATTTACTACATACCCAAGCATATTTACACATAGACTTCAACTCTCCATTATCTGCATACATGTGTTCATTCAACATAAAATTTCATGCCCTCAAAACCAAAAGGCTCTGATACCACATGAAGTATATTAAACAAAACTCATATAATTTACCAGAGACAGAGAAGTGGCAAAAAAGGTCTGAGAGCCTCACTGTACTCTCACATTATCATTATTAAAATAATTTTTATGATACATATAAATACATGATGAAGTTTGTCTCAAGATAGTGTGTCTATCTTGGACTCTTTGGTTGAGTAAATATCTCAACCATACACTAATCTATGAGCCTAAATATTTGGAGAGAACCTCTCAATCAACTAGGCCTAAACTGACTCCTAACTATGAGGAAAAAACCCAATCTAGAAAGGTAGAATTAAATCCCAACTTTCATGATAATAATCAGATAAATATTTTGGACTTAGAATATTTTTACTCACATGACAGTGAGGCTAAAAAATAAATTTCAATGTAATGTAACACAGAGAAAATGATTGTTAAATTGATTGTCACATTGCGACAACATTTGTCACAATGTGACATTTGATAGATTAATAATATAAACCCTAGGATTAATATTATAAACCTTAGGATTAATATTATAAAACCTAAGGTTAATATTACAAACCCTAAGGTTAATATTAGAAACCCTAGGATTAATATTACAAACCCTAGAATTAATATTATAAAACCTTAGATTAAAAATCCTAGGATTAACATTATAAATCCTAAGGTTAATATTATAAACCTTAGGGTTGATATTATAAACCATAATGATTTTAAAGCCTAATATTATTATTATAAACCATAAGTTTAATATATTGAACCCAAAATTTAATATAAACCCAATATTAAACCCTAATATTATAAATCCAAATATTATAAACCCTAATATTAAACCGCAATATTGAAATGTTGCAATGTGACGTTGAATAAATTGCACATTTATAATGTAATATTGCGACAATGATTGTTGGATTTATTGTTGCATTAAGACAACTTTTGTCACAATGTGACGCTACATATATTTATGTACCATTCCAACGTCACAATATTAGACCCTAATATTAAACCAAATATTCTAAACTATACCATTATAAAACCCAATATTCTAAACCCTGAGATTAATATATTAAACCATAGGATTATAAACCCTAAAATTAATATTATAAAATCTAAGATTAATATTAAGCCCTAAGATTAGTATTATAAAACCCATGATTAACAATATTCCCTTATATTAATATTGTAAAACATAGGATTAATATTAAACCTTAAGAATATAAAACATAGGATTAATATTATAAAATCTAATATTAATATTTTTGTTTGAAGCTAAACTTTGTATTATTGATTTAAAGCATTACATAGGATATGTCTCTTTATTATTGGTTGCTCTGTTGGGAAACTGACCTAGTAACGCTTATTGAATTTCTTCAGATTACAAGTTTTTTTCTTCATAATCTTATTCGACAAAATGAAATGATGGCCAGAGGTCATGCTACTGTGTAAAGATTTACAAAAAGGTTGGCTATGTTCTATAGAGCCATCTAGACAGTGCCAAAATTGAAGGCTAATATCCATGCATAACTAAAACATAATAGAGAACCATAATATGACATGATACCAATGGGAATCTATCGATCCTAAACCATAGTCTAAAAAGGAGCCATGAACCATAAACCAAAAAGGAACCATGAACCATGAGCCATAGAGCCACCAAGAAGTGAGGCCACTAGCCCTCAACCACATGAACCATCGATCTATTGAGAAGTGAGCCCAAAATCCACCTTTCACACAAGACTACCAACCTCTTTCCACCAAAAATCATGTTGAATTATACCAGATCTGCAAGCTCCAAGTAATGAGAAATGGAAATTCGTGGAAATGTGGTTTCTTGCATCGAATTCCAATTCTCATCAACCATATTTTTTATAGTATGGATATTTCTGCCATCACAAGATGGAAAATTAATGTTGGTTGTTGCCATACCCACAACCAACATCATAAAAACAAGCCATGAACCATAATTATTGATAATTATGAGTTTATTGACACCTTGAGCCCAAGCCCACCACCCTGAATGTGAGCTAGATATCATTGGTAGGAGTTGCAAAGCTAAGTGAAGAGGGAAAAAACCTTGGTTTTCTTTAAGGACTCCTAGATCCGTGAACAAAAAGAAGAGGATGTGGTTCGAAGATGGGGAACTCTTCTAGAGAGAGAAAATGCATGATGAGGATTGAGACTGACTTGCTAGATCTTGAAAATTGTAATAAAACAAAGAACCATCTAAGAAGGTCGCACCATAATGGTAAAGCTCTGGGGCCAATGGAGATTATAGAGCCATATTGAAAGCAAGGGAGTATGAGGGTGGTTGTATGCAAAGTAAATTGTAAGGAAAACACTCTAGTGTTAAGAGTGCCAAAATATTCTAAGAAGCGGCCCAATTAAAGAGTGCGAGGAGAGAATGAGCATTACAAGAATGATGATCCTGCAATAATAAAGAAAATTTCATCTTTTCCTCCGATGAGAACTGAGCAAGACATAACACAAGAAATAAAAATAGGCCGGAGAGAGGACGTTGGCTCACTATGATGCCACTCTCATCCAACACTACAAGGAGCCTCTACAAACCATTATGAATTTCCATTATTTTCCCACGAGACAAGAAATATTTGGTGTATAATGACTAAGTAAAGACTGGTGTGAACATCATTTCATGGTTAAAACGAGCGTGCTAGAGAATTAAATGATTTACCAAGTGGCTTCCCCTCCCACTTAACCTTTATTTCTCATTAAAAAATGTTATATTTATGCACCCACCATGGGGAAAATCTAATATTAGTTTATAAACCATAGTATTACTATTCTATGCCCTAAGATTTATATTATAAACCCTAATATGAAATCCTAATATTAAAAACCATAATATCAAACACTAATATTGTAAATTATAAACCCAGTATGAGAAATCCTGATACTATAAACCCAAATATCAAACCTCAATTTCGTAATGTCGCAATACGATGTCACAACAAGGAAAAGACCCTCTAGCAGATGTTTTTGAGGATCCCCTTATAAAAATATCCTAGACATTCGTTTCTAGCGGATGTTACTAGAGAAGGTTGGCAGGTGGGGGTTTTTGAGGATGTTTTTTGTCCAGTGCGCTTATCATCCTAAACCGCACCAATGAATTCAACAAGAGAAAGCATCGGTGTGCACAAAACATTGGCACATCGGACATCATGTGCTCTGTACACACCCGCCCATTGCATCTTATTACTGTAGCGCACCGGTGCTTTACAAAGCTTCTGCATCGGTGCATCATAAAACCCCACGCCAAAACAAAAACTGCTTGGTGCGATCCTAAAAAACCACACCAGTGTGCCTATAAAACCCCACACATCGGAACAGGGTTAAATAAAAAAAATTACAGCCAAAAAACCACATTTTTCACTTTTCTTAGTGCTACAGAGCTCTCAAGCACCGGTGCAATTTATCCTTGCCAGAGCTGCCATGACATTGATGCTTCCATTGCACCCATTGCATTCACTACTGTTCTGCATCGCCCACCAATCTCCAACTTGAATTTTGCAAAATGGTGGGCAAATTTTCTTTTGAAAATTCTACAACCAATATGCCTCCTTGATGGCCAAATGTATAGGTATTTTTCTTGTTTTTCCATAATTAAGCCTTCTAGTGGACTATAATTTAAAATTACCTTCAAATTAACCATTTAAAATAATAATAATAATAATAAAATTTCACGCAGTGCGCTCGAGTCATTCAGCTCGCACCCATTCGTGGTGCTGCCTATAAATTTACGGGCCACACCCCCACCGATGCTAACGACATCTGCACTGGTTCCGAGGTGGTACCGAAAGGCACACCGTGTTATTTTGAAATTTTAAAAAAAGTGCGGTGTGGTCGGTAACCCGGTTGCACCGTTGACCATGTGGAATAACGGTAATGTGGTGCGTTGACTTAAATATCCACCTTGGGGCGGATATTTTTGTCAACACACCGCATTCCACCTTTCGACAGTGTCAACAGTGCGGCCTGGTAAAAGACCACAACGTTGAATATGTAATAATGTCAAGAGGTCGGTGCACTGACCGAACTATACGCCCTGGGGCGTAGAGTTTAGTCAGTGCATTGAACTCCCGACACCGTCTATAGTGAACGGTAGTTCGACCTGCTACTATGAGAGACATACAGGCCAATAGTAGGCTAGTGAATATGTGGAGAGGCATGTAGCGTGACATGTACAACCTGATGCGGCATGTCATAGGAGCTACGACCTTAGTTACACAGCTGAGGAGGACCCTTGCACATTATAGGTGTGGTCAAGATGCAACACATGATCCACAGTTGGTGAGCAGCGCCGATGTATCATCTGATGATCACGATCAGGGGAGTGATCATCGTTCACCTCGCGTCACACCAGATGAGAAACCTCCATTAGCGTCGAGTAGCAGCCATCATGGAGAGCATGTTGGACCATCAACCATGTCCACTCATCATGATGATCATGAGCAAGCTGAACCATCGACCATGTCCAGTCATCACAATGAAAAGCCAACAGTTGATCCTGATCAGCATGAGGCACCAGTACCAGATCAGCATGTATCTGAGCTTGTCGAGGCTGTGCCATTCACTGAGCAGGCCTCGACTAGTACTGCTATTGATGATATACCATGAGTTGATATATGATATTTATATTACAATTGTATATTTTTGACATTATATATATATATATATATATATATATATATGGTCCATTTATTTTATGTTCATATTGCAGTTGTACTTAATTTAAATGTTGTTGATCGTCATGATGTGTATATTGTTAGGTCGTGTTATATATGTTCATTTAATGTGTAGCTTGCAGATAGATGTGTATGTGATAGCAGTTATTTGACATGAGATGTATATTTGATGTTTGTGCTGTGATGATGTTATACAATGTTAATTGTGTTTTCTTAGATGATCATGATAACGATGATGTTAGCGAATTTGAATGTGTTTTTTAGTCGAATATGATGTTTGTACGATGTCATCATGATTGTGATGTTTATTAATTAATTTAATATTAAATGACCATGATATTTATTAAATATTATGTCGTGATTGTAATTGAAATTTTAATTTTAATTGTATTACTATGAAATGATTGTAATTGTAAAATTTTAATTTTAATTGTAATTGTATGTAAAATTCTAAAATTTTAATTGTAATTCTAATTCTAATTGTATGTGAAATTGTAAAATTCTAATTGTAGTTTTAATTATAATTGTATGTAAAATATTTGTAAAATTTTAATTGTATTAATGTGAAATTATTTTATTAAAATTTATAAATTTGTAAAACTGTAAAACTGTAAATAATTGTAAAATAATAAATATAGAATAATGTAATGTTCCCAAATTCTAGCCTCCAGCTAAAAGGAACAATATAGTTTGCATATTTTCATTTTGTTGAATAAAATGGGTAAGGAGACACCTTAAACCCCTTAGCTGGAGAAATAACACTCCTTGTGTGAAAGGAGAGTGAATAAGAAACTAAATTAAGCACCTAAGGGTGTGAATATGATTAGGATCACATTGATTTAGTCCTCTTTGACTAAGTCAACAACGATGTCCAAGAGGAGTGATCTCCATGACAAGGAAGCGCAGTTTTAGAGGAGGCCCCACTTGCATGAGCTGGGTGGAAAGTGTGGATGGGAACCATGGTGAGAGGAGTTCATTTTCTTTATATGGAGGAGATGGCAGCCTATTTTGATTATGCTTTTGGTTTATTATTTTCGTATGGTCTGCTTAGACTTGCATACCCGGGGCTGTTTAGCAGGGTTGCAGTGCTCTTGAGCATAAGGGTGTTCCTGGTTGGGAATCCCTACCTCATCCTCAAGGAAGGAGAGGGTTTTTGAGCTCCATTTCCTCATTCTAGCATTTAGCCAAGCTTCCTCCTTCAGCTGCAACATTTTCCTGTTGGGCATAAAACATTGTGTTGTAGGGTGCAACAATAGAGGAACTCATAAAGTAATTCTTTGGCTTGTTCCTCGGCAGAGAGCTTGTCTATTCATTGGAGGAGCAGTAGAGGAGACTCTTGGGTAGAATTTCAGATCTTTGGCACTAGACCAACCATTCACCATCTCCCACAGCGTAGTCTAGGGCTAGAACTGCGTTATTTTTATGCAGGCAGTGTTGGGAGAGTTCATTGAGCTCATCTGGAGGATTGTTCTTGAGTAGAGGGATCAACCTTCTATTAAGGAGCACCATTGGAGGAGGGAAATCCATATTTCAGATCTGCCATAGCCTTATCATAGGTATTCAGTGTTGTAGTGAAAAATTAACCCTAGTAGTTAATTGTCACATTGTATTTTGTTTATCCGTAATTTCTAGTAATCCCTCCTAGATTGGCTAGAAATCTTGGATTGGAGCCCATATTTACATTATTGGGAATTTATTTGTATCCTTAAGGCTCATTACCACTTTGTATGTATTCGAAAGCTGCTACTCTCATAGAGACTGCGCAGTCACTGCTCTCCGACATTTTGTTCAGTTGCAGAATCTCATGTATTTCATAGTTTGATCATTGGAGATTGGTTCCAATAGCTTGAGTGGCTTGTCCCTCATGATTTTCTTGTGTATTATTGCTGAGATAATAATATTATGTTGGCTGCATCACATTCCCTCTTATGGTATATTCAGAATTGTAGATGTTATTATTGTGTTCATATATTGTTGTAGGCCCTCTCTTATGAGAATTTTCGGAGAGACCTAGGTGTGGGAGATTTGTTTAACCCACCTAGAGTGCTTTCTTCGGGCTCAAATTTTGGAAGTACAGTGTATGTTGTGTTAAAAAATGGATCCAAGTCCCTTTTCACATTTCTTTTACATTATCTTCCTTATATAGCGTCCCTTTGGACCCTATTGCAGAAAATCCAAAAAAAAGGGATATTACAGTTGTATCAAAGCATCAATATTGGCTCAACTTGTGCACAAGATATAATGCTATCAGAAGGAGGAGTTTTTCTCCAAGGAGAGAAGATATACAGAGGAAGTAAGGAAGGATGAATGATGAAAGAGGAGGTCTCCCTTCTTCTTTTCCAGACCATGGAGGGTATCATTGAAAATCTCGAGGAGATAGAAAGGGAAAATTACAGATATTTTATAAAAGGGTTTGTGGATGAGGCAAGCCCTCATTATGACCATGTTGAGTGTGAGCATTCATCCACACATGCATATCCACAACATAGTACATTGGCCCCATCTATTGCAGGGAGAATGGAGGAAGATGAGTCACCAAGAGAGGAGACCTTGAGTGATTTTCTTTGGGAGTATGAATCTCAATCATGGAGATTCGAAGTGCACTTGAACTTCCAAGAGTTTTGTAGACTCAAGGGAGCAAGATCCAGTAGCCCCAAAGGGAGAAAGTGAGATATATTCTTTCTATATAATTTCGATGGATTAACAAGGTGCAAAGCCGTAGTTTGGTTGGAGAAGCTAGATGCATATTTTCAGCTACACCAAGTTGCAGCCAAGGAGGCCATCACTATAGAAGTGCTGCATCTCAAAGGTATGGCCCATGATTGGTGGTTTAAAATTTATATTTCATGTTATCATGCAAATTTAAAAACCTATGATGAATTCACTAAGACATTGGTGAAGAGATTTGATAAGGAACAATGTGAATCATCATGTGTAAAATTTGAGAGATCAAACACCTTGCATGAGTTGGAGGAAAACATGAAAAAAAACTCCACTCCATACTTCTAGAGGGGAAGAAAACCAGGATGATGACTTTCTAGAGGCAAGACCCCCAATGTATGAAGGTAACTCTTCCATTTTTAATGGTATGAAGATTCTTCTTTCAAAAGAAGACTGGAATCCAAGGTCTCTCATTGAAGAGGAGGCACATACTCACATGTTGGTGAAGAGAATGTACATAGAAGAATCCATGACACTATATCATTGGAAGGAGATACAGAACCACATGAATATGAGAGGGGAGCCATTTCTTCCATTGGAGGAGTCCTTGTTTCTATACAAGGGATTCCAAGAGCTGCCACATGTGGAGACCTAGTCACAAATCCTGAGCAACATATAGTAGCATTGGAGGATTGTGAGATGGATGGAGAAGAAGAGGTGAAGGATCGACATTCGGAGGGAATGAGAATTCACCCTAATCTTTTGAGGAGAGTTTCTGAACATATGAGAGGGACTACACTGCATAGTGGAAAAGGGGACCATTCAATCCTCTCATTTATACAGTCCATTTCCTATCTAGATGTCTCACTACAGGGAGGCATCCCACCTGGGAGGCCACCGAATCCGGCATTGATGAGAGGCATCTTGCTTTGGGATTCACCGCTCTTGGATTCTAGGGAGATGAATGTGTTGTAGGACGACTTTGGCATGGGAGATGTCAAAGTAGCGGGCAACAGCAAGAGGAGAGCACCACATTATAGATCACCAGCGCTGTCTCTGAGAAGGATAGATCCAAATTCGAGGTCTCAACTCTTAGTAGAGTGCACCAAGGATCTAGATGCATGCATGATTCTTGATGACCCAAGCAGAGATGGTAGATATATAGTAGAGGATGTGGTCATATATTCATATGGCATAATCTTCTTGACCAAAGCTTCTGAGCTCAGGAAGAAGCTGCTATATGCAGCACATGAGGGCTTTCTAGCTATGCACTTTGATGCATATTTTTCTTTGCTAGAGTTCACTTGGGAGGAAATTTAGCATGATCTATGTTAGCATATGGAAAAATGCATAGCCTGGATGATTTTGGAGAGGTTGGCACAACCATTCCCCTACTCATTGAGGGTGAGGGAGAGCATTCAGATGAGCCATTTCAGCTCAAGGACCGGAGTACATAGTAAAGAAGGTATATAATTTCATTTTAATTTACCTTTCTTTGCTTTGTGCGGACAGCTTGATGAGCTAAGGATGATCACATATCCTTATGCTCCTTATTTTGATGTACTTGTGGCCCATTGCAGCAAGGGGGGTGGCTATTTTTATGATGGTTTTTGGGGGAGGCCACATGCTTCGTGGTGTGCACCATTGGCACCAATCTGTATTTTCATGTTTTTATCTCGTGATATGTTTGTGGCAGAAAAAAAGTGGCGGGGAAATAACTTGTTTTTTTTAGTTTTGATGCAGGTAGGAGGCTCACTGCATTGGTCCCATGAGTGGAGCAGTGACCCACTCTCTAGTTGCCTTATGACAGCTTGTTTTCATTACATATTGCTTCCTTGTGTTGATGATATCTGTACATTTATAGGGAGCACTATTTGGAGAGTGTTGGAGGTATTGGGAAAACCCATTGGGAGCATGATTCTCCCCATTGTACATTTTTTATATTGCAGGAGACACCATGGGAAAACCATGATTGCCACATTGCTACTTTTCTCTTCTTGTGGGAAAAACCACTTGGAGAACTTGAGGGGGCATTTCATGGCTAATTTTATTGATGGGGGAGCTTGGGCCATTCTTAGAGGCCATACCATTTCATCCCAAGGACAAAGGCAGCCCCATGTGTACTACAAATGGAGAAAGGACCATCTTGGGACTCAAAATCCCAACTCTCCATTCAGCCCCAACACATTGCATAAACCTGGGGTTGAGATTTTTATTTGGGTGATAGCATGGATGAGAGGATCATCATTGGGGACAAATTTTTCCCATGCATGTCATCACTCCCACCTTGAGGAGGCCATAGCATAGCAAGAAGGTTTCCACCTACACCTTCTATCCTTCCATGTTGTGCACCATTTCGGTTTGCATACTTGGGAGAAAGCATTGGATGCAGAATATCTTAAGCAGTGGTGGGGATTGTTGATGAGGAAGCCACAGAAGAAGGAGGGGGAGAAATTTTGTTCTCTTTATGTAGTTGCTTGAGGAAAAGCAACATGTGGGAGGGGAGGACTGTAATGTTCCCAAATTCTAGCCTCCAGCTAAAAGGAACATTATAGTTTGCATATTTTCATTTTGTTGAATAAAATGGGTAAGGAGACACATTAACCCCCTTAGCTAGCGAAATAACACTCCTTGTGTGAAAGGAGAGTGAATAAGCAGCTGAATTAAGCACCTAAGGGTGTGAATATGTTTGGGATCACATTGATTTATTCCTCTTTTACTAAGTCAACAACGTTGTCCAAGAGGAGTGATTTCCATGACAAGGAAACACACTTTTAGAGGAGGCCCCACTTCTATGAGCTAGGTGGAAAGTATGGATGGGACCCATGGTGAGCGGACTTCATTTGATTTATATGGAGGAAATGGCAGCCTATTTTGATTATGCTTTTGGTTTATCATTTTCGTATGGTCTTCTTAGACTTGCATACCCAGGGCTATTTAGC
The DNA here is from genome assembly GCA_034641835.2 of Pinus albicaulis. NCBI lineage: Eukaryota > Viridiplantae > Streptophyta > Pinopsida > Pinales > Pinaceae > Pinus > Pinus albicaulis. The sequence continues at coordinate 667,014,857 of CM076569.1, read as the reverse complement.
AAGGTTGCAGTGCTCTTGAGCATAAGGGTGTTCTTGGTTGGGAATCCCTACCTCATCCTCAAGGAAGGAGAGGGTTTTTGAGCTCCATTTCCTCATTTCATAATTTTTCTAAGCTTCCTCCTTCAGCTGCAATGTTTTCCTGTTGGGTAGAAAACGTTGTGTTGCAGGGTGCAGCAATAGAGGAACTCATAGAGTCATTCTTTGGATTTTTCTTCGACGGAGAGCTTGTCTATTCATTGGAGGAGCAACAGAGGAGACTCTCGGGCAAAATTTCATATCTTTGGCACCAGGCCAACCATTCACCATCTCTCACAGCACAGTTTAGGGTTGGAACTACGTTATTTTTATGCAGGCAGTGTTGGGAGAGTTCAATGAGCTCATCTGGAGGATTGTTCTTGAGTAGAGGGATCAACCTTCTACTAAGAAGCACCATTGGAGGAGGGAAATCCATATTTCATATATGCCATAGCCTTATCATAGGTATTCAATGTTGTAGTGACAAATTAACTCTAGTAGCTAATTGTCACATTGTATTTTGTTTATTCGGCATTTCTAGTAATCACTCATGGATTGGCTAGAAATATTGTATTGGAGCCCATATTTACATTCTTGGGCATTTATTTGTATCCTTCAGCCTCATTACCATTTTTATGTATTCAATAGCTACTACTCTCATAGAGACTGCGCAGTCACTGCTCTCTGGCATTTTGTGCAGTTGCAACATCTCATCTATTTCATAGTTTGATCATTGGAGATTGGTTCCAATAGCTTGAGTGGCTTGTCCCTCATGATTTTCTTATGTATTATTGCTGAGATAATAATATAATGTTTGCTACATCACATTCCCTCTTATGGTATATTCATAATTGCATATTTTATGGTTGTGTGCATATATTGCTGTAGGCCCTTTCTTTTGAGCACTTTCGGAGAGACCTAGTTGTGGGAGATATGTTTAGCCCATCTAGAGTGATTTCTTCGAGCTCAAATTATGGAAGTATAGTGTATGATGTGTTAGCAAAGGGATCCAAGCCCCCTTTCACCTTGATTTTACATTATCTTCCTTATATAGCGTCCCTTTGGACGCTATTGTAGAAAATCCAAATAAAAGGGATATTACAAATAATATGAATTTTTGTAACATAATAAAGTTTAGAAAATAATGCAAATAAATTGATATAATTTAGAATTATCAATATTTTATTATGATCTTACATACCAAAAAAAGAACTTTATACAATACGCCATTTTTATTGAGATCAACATAATTGAAAATTATCAAGTGAAATATTGATTTTAACATTAATTCAAAACACATATTATAATGTTTCGAAAAAAAGAGTCTTATAAGGTATAAGGTAATTAAGTTCAATTCTTTATAAAAACCCATCTTAAAAGTAGAAATATTAATGAAATAACAGATGTACTAATTCCAATGAATATATTTTAGAAGAATTTGAGTATATTACCATTGTGTTGCCTCTTATGGATGTTAATTCCATGAAAAGGTTTTAGAAGAATTCGAGTGTCAAGAATGCAATAGACAAAAAAAAAAAAAAACATTTTTGGACTATTTTACATTTTATTAAAAGGTTTTTGAGATTTTTTATGGGGTTTATGGGTTCATGGGATAGTAGACAGTACCAACCCTACTGTATTGGTATTTCAGTTGAATTTTTCCTAGCAACTAAATGACCGAATATTGTAGCTATGCATTTAACAAAGAACCTATATATTTTGAGAATATGATTGAAGACTGTTTTCATATACTTGAACACTATTCCATTTATTCACCATATTAGCAAAAAATAGAAAGAATAATTTCTTTCACCATAATAACACACAACTTTCAAAAAATAAAAGACTACATTCTGTGTTTCGAGGAATTTTACACAAATGATAGGCATTTTTATGGAGTTTTATCCATATTTTGAAATTTAATGAGGGTTGGAGGGAGCTTACAATCCTGTATATGTTAGTAACTGCACCCTTCGGTAGAACCAAAGAAAATTCAGGCAAATTCCTCAGCAAAGTAGACTGGCCATAATCAATTCCTTTGAGACCTCAAAAGAAGAAATAGATATGCATGTTAGAGGCTCTTGTTGGCACCTTTTATTGTTGCAGGTTGTGGAAGGTTCAACTTTATTTTTCTGAAAGAAGAAGAGTTGTAGTTTTGAAAATAAATGGCCCAAAGATTTTCACAGCAAAATGTATATTTCCAACATGTCTAAAAACTAAAATATCTCCAACTTCAATAAAATGCTCAGAAACAAAACTTTCCCAACCATTTGTGAAAAGTGCCCATGTCTTAGCATAGCACAGGTTCACATGCCACAATTTCCCACTTGGGCCCTGTAGTATTGCATCTTCACATGCCCCACATTGCATTCTCTCCACATAATCAGTGGGAACCTCCTGCAATAAACAAAATGCATTGGAAGAATAGTTATTTCCATCAAGAATTTATCAAATTCTAATTCTAATTCTAATTCTCAAGAATAAAAAAAATTCTAATTCTCAATTTATATGGTTGGAGTTCACTAAATTTTAGTGTACACACCTAAAATTAATTCGGTGCCTTAACCGCAAATCGGTGCTAATGTACATATAACCACACCGGTGCATTTTAGTTACTGCCGATGTCATGTTACCAATGGACACACCGGTGCGGTGCTATTAAGTGACGCACCGATGACGAATAATCGGAAATAAAAAAAGCACAAATCTATTTTCTTCAAGTGAAAAGAAAGCGGTAAATTGAAAATTGAGTGGCAAAATATTTTCAAAAATCTAATTTCATAAAAAAATTCTTTAAATACTAAACACTTTTCATTATTTCACTATTTTTGCAAAAAAATTCAGCTAGAGATTTGCAGGAGACATACCTAGAGCAAGAGAGCATGATAGCACTATGGAGCAACGAAATACGTTCGAACAGAAGTATTCAGACAAACAGAATTCCAAACCTTTGGTGATTCAAACCCTGTAACATATAATTTCAAACGATCTCGTGATTAAATTTGATTATTTTTTTTACTTTTTTTGCAATTCTTTTACGAATTAAGAAACAAATTTCAATTTGTTTTTCATTTTCAGAAAAATAAAAAATAAAAATAAAAATAAATAAATCTATTTTTACCCTAAACCCTTCATTCTTTTTGTTTCTGCCCTTTCTTATCCCTATTTCTGTGATTTCATAATTAGGGCTTTTCATTTTAGATTTATAGGGTTTGTATTTCTATATATAGGCCTATGACATCCAACCCATAGGACGACTTGCATAGTCGGATCCCAATCCATATCGGCCTTTGCGTGAATTTTTGAATTTTTTATTTTTATTTATTTATTTATTTTAAATCGGTGCGCCCTGCATAACCTAGCACACTGGTGCGCTATATTATCCCAGCACATCGCAAAAGTACTGTGTAATAAAAAAATTTAAAACAATAATTTTTAATCAGTGCACCATATGTAAAATAGAGCATCGGTACGCTATTTCATTATGGCGCACCATGAAAGTGCTGTTTCGCAAAAAAATATTTTATTTTGTTAATCGGTGCACCATGTAACATATAACGCACCACACCGTGTCTCCTAGTTGACAAAGAGCACCGTATGGTGGTCCCTTATTTGCGCGGGGCGTTTATGCTACAAAAATTAACACTGGATGATTTTTATTATTTTCTCTATGTTAATCGGTGCGGTGGTTAACATGTAACACACAGGTGCTCCTTATTGACATAGAGCACCGTACGGTCTATTATACTATTTTTGAGGTGTGTTTATAAGAACCCCATGCGCCGACGTCAGTGCGTACATCATGAATGGCGCACCGGTTTCTTGAGATCTTCTTTTTTACCTAAAAAGTTGACAATTTATTTATAAATATATTAATGAATGATATGGTACAGGTTTCAGATTGATAAAGAAATTCCTGATAAGAGATCAAGTAACAAAAATACTGATAACACATCAAGAAAAGAAAAAAAGGCAAGTTCTTTGTAAATTCTTTACAAAAAATATTATTTTTAACTATATGTAAGTTTAACTAATATGTATTGTTTACTGTGTATCATGCAGAGCCACAAAATGACGAAGCTCAATAAGGTTATTTCTAATCTATGACCAGAAGAGCGTAAAAACTTGATGGAAAAATTGCAAAAGGATGAATCAGGTGAGTGAAAAATTAATATCAACCCAATATGAGTTTCTTTTTTTAATTTTCATTAATAATATACTTAAAATTATTAGATAACATGTGTCAAACAATCTATTAATTCACATCTCTTTAATGTTCTAAAGGGACCAACAACTCAGAAAAGGAATGTTGTTCTAAGAAAATAAAAAAATTAGAACATGCAAATGAAATTAATTTCTCCTTAGCTCATTTGGAGTGGTGCTGGAGGTTAACGAAAGGGGGGGAAACTTTTACAAAATTTTTAGGGATCTAGTGGAACGAATGTATAGACGTTCTTCCACTTACAATACAAAAATCAATCCAATGATTCCAAGAACCAAATTTTATCTAAACTACAGGAGGAGTTTCCAGAGAATTCATCAATGAGAGATGTCATACTTTTAATAGCAAAAGCGTACAACAACAAAAAAGAATGAAAAAACAATATTCCTTTAAATTTTTGTCTAAAATTATTTATAAATATCACTTTTGTTATATTTACTTTTCATATACTAATATAAAAATTAAATAGTTTATTGTCATGTTACATCTTCAGGAAGATTATGAAAATCTCAAAAGATGAATGAGCTGATATCAGAAATATGCCAATAGGAATGTCCAAAAAGGTGTACAAGGAGATGGTCAAAGAAATGGACAAAATTGCATCGCAGGAGGAGCCATTTCAACAACAACGTGCTTCAAATGTAATATGTAATCATTGAATTTTTTGATCATTAGGTACAATAAATAAACAATTTAGCATTAAATATTAATTTTCAATTATTTTCTTACAGAAAAGAAAAGAAAATGGAACCCATTGAACACATAAAACAGGATGACAAGGAAGAAATGGGTTGATATCTAAGTTTGTGAGTAATTGTTACTTCCTTATAACAACTTAACTAGATTTCATTTTTGTATTTTTAAGTTGTTTTACAAAAATCATCATTGAATTTCTTCAAACAGGTGCTAACATACAAAGAAGAACCATCAGACAAATTGATTGAAATTGGGTTAAATATGGGTTGTGAGTATATGTTGGCATATCAGAAATTAATTATGGAATTTGTAAGAATCCATTGATCTTGTTCTACTTAGCTCCGTCTATAATTAATAGAACAAAAAAAAATTATATTAAATATATGATTTTTTATGGGGTATAAAACTTGTAGGAAACAAAGTATGGAACTGCGCCAACAGATGAAATATTGAAAGATGGCATGGTAAATGGTTTTGAAAGAATGTGTATAGTTTATGAGACAATTATTGCTATAGTACGACATTTCTTTTCGATTTACATTGATGTATATTATTTAATATTGCAATTTTCATTATTCTCACCAATGTATATACACTCATCACAATTTATTTTTATGTTTGTAGATGGAAGGTGAAGAAGAAGAAAACAATCAACACCGTGAACAAAACATTCCTGAAAATAACCTAAGTCATGGAAGTAGCTCTAGCAGTGACAACAATTCAAGCGAAGAACGATGATCACTATGTTTTGATATCAAAGCAAGGCATTGTATTTTTTGAAATATTTGTCTGTGAAATCAGGCATTTTATTTAATGTAATGGACATAGTGTCCCAATTGAAAGACAAAGGGATACCAATAGCTGTCCCATTTTTTATGAAAAAGGCTATATATATATATATATATATATATATATATATATATATATATATATATATATATATATATATAAATATATATATATATATATATATATATATATAATAAAATAATTTTTAATTTATTCTATTGTGTTTTCTGTTGTCGCTGTGAAATGTAACACCACTGGTTAAATTTATGGATGATTAAATATTATAATGAAGATATGTGAAATTTGATGATATGATATAACAAATTAATCCAAACATCACATTCAAATGCACTATTAAAAATTTAACATTCATATGAATATCTTGATATAAGATATACATGTGTCGACTTTTGATGAATAATGAATTTTATAAAATCACAATAATTATGATATGATATAACAAATTAATCAAACATCACATTAGAATGCATTAATAAAAATTTAATTAATATGAATATTGTTTATAAGATGTGTCGACTTTTGATGAATAATGAATTTTAAAAAATCACAATAATTGCATTGTCATAGGTCAATTTTCTAAAATACAAAATGAACACGATGCATGTCGGTAAAATGACTGCAAAGTCAAATTTCTATGATACAAGGCACCTCACAAATACCAAAATCAATTAAAAATCTTGGTGCGCTTGTGCGATACTGCACACTAGTGTGTTTATGTGAGATTATGCATCGATGCATTTGTATGATATATGGGCACCCCAAAAATACCAATACCAATTATAAATCTTGGTGCATTTTTCTAATATGACGCACCGGTGCATTTCTATAAGTCTACGTACCAGTGCGTTGAGATGACCTATGGGCACCGCACAAATCCCAAGACCAATAAGAACGGCCACGTGTGTTGTATCACCAACACTGCACTCGGTGTGGTTTTATACCTTGACGATCCAGTGCATGCACCTTCGACTGTCCCGAGCCACCTTCTAGATGACACGCACTGGTGCGTTGAAACCTTAGTAGCGCACTTATGAAAAAAACATCAGCAATAACCTTCGGTTGCTCAGTTTTCTTAGTTGTGTTGAATTTCCGTTAAAAGCTCTGCCAACACCTCCGTAACCATAAACGGATGTTGTAGAAAATGTCTTTTTGACAATTTTGGCCAATTGTATAACACTAAAAACCTCCTTTATAACCTCCTCTAGAGGGTATTTTCCTTGTAGCGTGTTGAATAAATTATAATGCAATGTGAGACAATGATTGTTAAATTGATTGTCACATTGATACAATGTTTGTCACAATGCAATGTTGAATAGATTAATATTATAAACCCTAAAATTAATATGATAAAACCTATGATTAATACTATAAACCCTTGTATTATAAACCCTAGGATTAATATTATAAACCATAGGATTAATATTAAAAATCCTAAGATTAATATTATATATCAAAGGATTAATATTATAAACCCTAGAATTAATATTATAATCCCTTAAATGAATATCATAAACCCTAGGATTCCCTAATTGGGGTGAGAAAAAGAGAGGATGGCATTCTCGAGGGAATGCATGGGCATTCATGTTAGGCACGTGACCTTAGGTGGGCGGGCCCACCTCCCCGCCCTCCTATTACACCTTGAGTACGGGAGAGAGTAATTATTGGCATGTGAGGTTTCAATTCATCTTGGGTCTCGACGGGGGTGGCGAGCGTCTAAATGTTATGGAGGGTGGTGAGGGTGTTCCTTGGTCATTCTGCGTATGCGATAGTAATGGTGTTTGTGGTGTGGGTGTTGTGAGAAGAGGTGTTAGTTGTAGAGGTTCCTTTGTTTGGGCGAGGGGACAGCCTCGCTGTTGGTGTTACCTCCCCTACTTTGGGGTGTGCTTCATTGTTAATTTTTTGATCTTAAAATGGAAGTATTTGTAAATGCTGTGCAAAGTATTCATTTCCATTTAATTAAATGTGTGCAAAATTCTCCATGTCTTTCAATTTAAACAAGGTGTATTTGGTAACTGTTTCTGAGTTTATGTGTAAGGGAATGTTAATTAAGTTTGTTGTTTAACATATTAAATCATAAATACACAACAAAATAAATTTTTTTTTCTAAGTAAATTTGATCTATTAACAAGTGGGTATAATTACATCGAGACCGAAGTTAGTAACTGCTGCCTTGGAGGCAGAAAATTCAGGAAAAAACAGTGTTGTAGACTGTCGAGACCCACGCAGGGGTGCAGAACCATAGTTTTCCAAGAGATACTGTGACCCAGAAGATACAAAAGAGGGCCAGAAAACATCAAAGCTTCCATAACAGAAAAAAACCCAGAAGTTTGGGTGACAGAGACAGAAAAAAGACCAAGCAACGAACCCATTAGTCTTCCGGAGGCTCCTCCTCAATCCTGCACCAGCCGGTGGCGTGCATGTCATAAGCAGGCTCGTCATGAGAAGCCGGGGCAACATGATCAGCAGAGAGCATATCTTCATCCAGAACCGGTTCTGCAGGGCGAGACTGAGGCTGCGCTGGGAAATTGCCACCACCCAGATTGAAAGCCGAGAATTGGGTGTCAGGAGCTATAACATTCGCCACAGGAGCTACCAGATGAGAGCCGACCTCCCCTGAATGCTGTCTTCCAGGAAAACCACCGAGAGAATGGCAGTTATCCAAGGGCGATTGAGACTACTGTTGAAGGTGAACCGAGCCGAGCCTGTAGTTGGAGCAGAGGAGGCAGGAGGAGGGTGCAAATGAGGACCCCAAAAAAGGCGATAATCATGCGAGCGCCCCCGACCAGAACGAGTTCTGGGATAGTGGCTCGAGCCTTCCCCAAAGGAGCAGTCCAGAGAAGGGCTGGAGAGAGCATGGGGAGGATGGCTCCGCGTGCTTCCCCTTCTGCTCCTTAAGCGGTGTCGTAACCTCGGCATGGTGCGAAGGGGAGGGTACCATAAAGTGCCCAGGACCACAATGAAAGCCGAAAGGGAACTCAACAGCGGGTTTAAGAAAGCGCCCAAGACTAGAATGAAAGCCGAATGATAAACCGAAAGGGGACTCAACAGCTGCTTGACAATCCCAGGAGAATGAGCGTCCCTCCTCATAAAACGCACCATACACTGGTCGACTCTCTCCCACGTATAGACACAGCGATTAAAGATTCCAGAACAATTCTGAAGGTAAGCCATGAGACGGTGATAAATAACCTGTTGCGAGCGATACCCACCCACATCGTGCCATGCCTCAACATATGCCCAGTCCGTCCTTTCCATACCCAGCCGATCAATAATCTTAACTGCTTCCATGGTGAGAATCCCGCCGAAGCATGCGGAGGGAAGGTTTGTGACAGTCAAATTCGCGCGAGAGCAGAAGTGTGCAGTGTCCATAGTGTTGGAAGGAGGGGAGGATAAATGGAGCCAGCCGTTGTGCAGCTGTCCGTTTAACTCCTCGTACCCATAGGCCAGATGGCGGCAGAGCTTTGAAGCCCTCCGTCCCATCCCATTAAATCGACATTGAATCACCCGCATCCAGGGCACAACAAAATAACTTTATCATAACATGACTCAGATATTTGGTGAGCAGTTCACCCCTTTTGGGCTACGTCCGTTGGACCAAGCCTCCCAAATTGGCTTGTCCTCTTGTATTAAAATGCTCCAAAATGCTAATACAAGTTTAAAAGTGCCTCAATAGGAAAATTTTACTGTAAATACAAAATCAAAAGACATGAAACTGCTAAAAATTCCTTTCCACATTCACTAAACAGTGAAGAATTACCAAAAACAGTGTCTTCTTCAACAAGGCCCTGATGGCTCTTTGAACTCCTCTGAAGCTTTTCAGGCTGTATAAGTCCTCAAAAAGTTCTAAAACCTCTTCCATTTGGTTCAGAAGGTCTAAAATAGCTAAAAATGGTTTTTGGTTCACCTCAAATAGTGAGGTACAACTCAATACACTCTATTTCCCCAATGGCCCTAGTGGCTCTCCAAACTTCACTGACGAAAAAATGGTTGTAGAACACCTCAAATACCTTTGGAACATGTCCTAAACACTCCAGAATTCTTAGAATAGTTGAAATTGACTAAAAGTTTGTCCAATTTGGTCCAATATTGAAGAAGTTATGACAAAAACAGTATTTTGCCCAATGTCACTTAAAAAATTCCATTAAAAGTGGAGGAGCTGCAGATAAGGGTGAAAAATTTGGCAAGATTCCTGAAATGGTGGACTCCACCCCAAATCTAGCGGAACTGCTAACTGTGGCATTAAATTTTAAGGGTGGCATGTGACCGGTTGCGGATTAACTGCCGGAGTTAACAATTAACATAACTGTTTGAAAACTGTAGCAAGAAGTGTTTGAGACATGGCCGCATGTGTTGGCCTCCAAACCGCCATTGTGACTTCCAGGAATGTTGGCTCCTGGTCTCGGAACCTAGGTCATATGGTATGGGGGTTGGCCCCTAGGGGCTGGCCCCCTTTTGCCACCAACCATTATGAATTCAAATTTTAAATAAATACCGCCGCACATATATATTAAGAACCACCCTTGTGGCACAACGGTATAACTATTTGGCATGTGGTCCGGGGTTCAAAACCTGTAAAGCCCCAATAATTTTACATAGTCAAAAATTTCCACAGCCTGGGGCCACGTGGCAGCCTCCGAGCTTGCCACATGGCACCCACTGATTGTCCACCAAAAACCAAAATCAATCCAGTAATGAATCCAGTGCTGCCACTTGTCAAAATTGGATTGGCCTGAATGGTATTACGGGGAATATTCCTTTTTTAATTTTTCAAAATTTGAAAGTCAAACCTGGTCAACTCATTTTTTTCAATTTACTGAAAACTTCAAACTTGCATAACTTTCACATACGATGTTGGATTTGAGTGTTGTTCATGGTGCCAGGATCGTATCGACGAGGCCTATCTGATCGTTCAGGTTGCAAGTGATTTTGAACACTTTCAATTTTGAGCTTTTTCCATAGCTCAGACTTGAGCTCCTGATCATTGTCGAATTGAGCTTCATCACTATAAGTTTGCTGGGAAAATAGGGTATGGTTGTCTAGTTGGGGTGGTATTCTACTATTTCTATTTCATATTCCATGATTTCAGTCTGGGATGTGTAGGAATTAGTCTTTTCTGGAGCAGGCGAGTGATAGTGTTCCTCTCCGACCTATTTACAGGCTTCTGTGATTCTGAGTGGAGCCATTGGAGTGACAATTTTGGGCTTCGACTAGTAGGGTTTGTGAGTGGCCGCTTCAGGGAAGGTGAAATTTTTCAGGCTTGTGGTGGGTGCTAATTTTGTGTAATATGTTTTCTTGACACTATGGAGGGTGGAGGTTCAATCGAGGCCTATGGTGTCTCCTTCTATGTGGGAATATTGGGAGGTATTAGGCGGGTGGCCATTTTCTAGTTCCAGTGGTTTCACGAAGACAACCATGTGTCGTATTTCTCACTTAGGGCATTCCTCTATCGAGGTGTAGTCCAATTCGGGTAGTTTTGGTGAAGACATGTCTAGGTCTAGGCTCAATCTGGTGAGTGGCAACGATGACCTGGTTCAGGGTGGTCAGAGTGGTGGTGGGTTGAGTCACGTGACATCGGGGGGCGAAGGAGGTTGATGGTCAGGGCACTCAAGGTGCACAGTGCTTGCTGCTCAGGGTGGTAGGCGCGGGAGCTCAGCATTGGGTCATCGAGGCCACACTTCGCCTGTCCAACAACATGGGGATCCAACTCATCGTGGTGTTTCTAGGCTTCATGTGACGACGTGTCATGGTGGTAATGGTTGGTGGAAATTTTTTGTGTTGAGAGATGTCGAGACCTGATATAGTCAATTCTGGAGCATCTGGAGACTTTGGAGTGGGTTCAACAGGAGGAGCATACTAAATTGATTACAACTTTGAAAAAAATTCATACTTCCAGTGCCATGTTCGGGAGCGTGTAGTGGTTGTCTCGTGAGACCATAAATTTTTATTTGAGAAGGTTGAGAAGCTGGAGGCCTGGATGAACCATTTCGAGGAGCATGTCCAATGCTCCTTTCATCCTCTATTGCCTCCTGGAACAACCCCGAAAAACCAACCCTCCATCACTTCTTATGACTAGCATGGATACATGTATTTTATATGTTCTGTTTTTTTACTGGCTCCTATGGCCTCTTAAGTTGTGGACTGTGTCTCTTTCTTTTTTTCTGTTTCACAGTCATATGCTTACAACGGTAGTCAACAAACCTAGCCGGGGTGAGACTACATGCATTTTTCTTCTGATGTACCTCTTTTTGGAACCATGAAAACAATTTTGACTTACAAAAAATAAATATATCATAAACACTGGGATTAATATTATAAACCCTAATTTTAATATATTAAACCCAAAATTTAACATAAAGCCTAATATTATAAACCCAATATTAAACCCTAATATTAAACCCCATTATTGTAACATCGAAATGGGGTGTTGAATAAATTTCAATATAATGTAACATTCTAACAATGATTGTTGGAATTATTGTTGCATTGAGACAATGTTTGTCACAATGTGACGTTAGAAACATTTTTGTACCATTCCAACATCACAATATTAGACCCTAATATTAAACCAAATATTATAAACTATAACATCATAAAACCTAATATTCTAAACCCTAAGATTAATATATCAAACCCTAGGATTATAAACCCTAATATTAATAATAAACCCTAGGATTAATATTATAAACCCTAGGATCAATATTTTATACCCTTAGATTAATATTATAAAACCTTCGATTACTATTAAACCCTAGGAATATAAAGCATACGATTAATATTATAAAATCTAATATTAATATTGTAAACCCTAAGATTAATATTATAGACCCTAAGATTAACATTATAAACCCTAATATTAGAAACCCTAATATTAAACCTAAATTTTGTAATGTCGCAATGCAACATTGAATAAATTGCAATATAATGTAACATTGATGTAGAATTTTAATGTAGATTCAAAACTCATCATGTAATGTACTTAAACATAAAACTCATATCTACTCTACTCATATGTGGAAGAAAATTCACTATCAAGAACACATATCAAAAACATGCATCATGATTTAACAGATATACACAGAGATATATCTAGTGGAAAGAAACTACTCAAAACCCATTCCTATCTGTATTGCATTAATCAAATAATTTTGATTAATACAATATGATTGCTCAAGCTTGAGCACAACTTGCACAAGTATCTTCTATCCTTTGCCTTCTTGACTGACTTTAGCCAATTCAATCCTTCCCAATATCCTATTTACTTCCATTGTTTGATAAGGAATTAGCCCCTATTAATAAGGGAAATTTCTCATTGATAGTTGCACAATTCCCTTAATCCATTCTTTGACTGCATGCACCACTTATACAACTCGGAAAATTCTTCAACTGATAGTACACTTCCCGTGAACTCCAATATCAATTGGGTAACTCAAATTTCATGCATGCATGAGTTGATTTAGAATGATTGATTAGTTAACTGCTTAAACATTGAAGTTACAACCCACTGATAGACCTCCCACTAGTTCCTCCAACAGTTGGAACTAGTTTAACTGACCATAACTTAATTTAACTGAATTAAATTGTTATAACTGAAATTAACTCAACCTAGGATCCTAAAATTTAAAAATCATTGAACACAACTCAAGTTCATGACCCAACTCAAATTAAATAATATATCTAAGTGATAACAACTTTTTCAACTTGGTTAACTCATTCAAGTTGTCTAGTGATGTGGAATTTAGATTTTCTCCTAATTTAATCAAATTCAAAATTAAATTAGGAATTTCTTGTTGCATTTTCAACACTCCCTCTCAGCAAGAAAGATATTACCAGATACCCCATTCCTACCTCTATGGAAAATTTTTCCTCTTGACAAATCTTTTGTCAAAATATTTTCACCTATTCCTCTATAGGAATGTATTCGCCTCTACACACAATCCCATAGATGGTGATACCGGATGTCGATATGATTGGATCGATGATGAAAAATTGGATTCTCAGAGAGTTTGATACAAATCTAATTGTCACAATAATTCATAGTAGTATCCATCATCTAACCAAATAACCCAGCAAGAATCTTCCTCATCCAGATATCTTCACTTGTTGGTTGAGTGGTAGCCATTTTTTCTCCTTCTGCTGAGCTAAGTGCAATTGATCTCTGCTTCCTACTATACCAAGAAATCATTGCTAAACCAACACTGAAAATTTATCTTGAAGTTCTCTTCCTGTCTTATGGATGCCCTACCTAATCTTCATATGTGAAGCCTTGCAGCTTCACTCCCTCTATTCGTTTTTGCCAAATTCCAAACTGATTAGTGCCTCTAAGGTATCTCACCACATGTTTTTCTACCTTCCAATATAGTTTGGTTAGCTTAACCATTTATTGACTAATATGGTTAACTGCATAACATATGTATGGTCATGTGTTCACCAAATGCATAAGTGAACCCACAAGCTACCTGTAAATAGTAGCCTCCACTTCCACAGCTAAAGTGGCATCCTCCTTCCTCCAACTACTTGCTAAAGGAGTGTCCATGGTATTCATACTCTCCATGCATAACTTCTTCAGTATCTCATTGGCATACTTTCCTTGAGAGACAAAAAATTCCCCATCTCCTTGCCATACTTCCAAACCGAGGAAACAATTCATGAGCCCCATGTCCTTCATCTCAAATTTTCTTGCAAGATCCTCTTTGCTAGAATTGAACAACTTTTCATCATTGGTTAATATCAAATCATTGACATATAATAATATAATCAAAAATTTACCTCCAACAACAATATGGTAAATTTTTTCATCTACTTCAGTTTTGGTGAAGCCCAACCTGGTGAAATAGTTGTTGATCCTGGTGTACAAAGCATGGGGTTCTTATTTAAATCCATGCAATGGTCGCTTAAGTCTGCACAAATGTGAACCTTTTTCAAAGTCGTCAAACCCTTCTGGTTGTTTAATTTACACCTCTTGAATCACTCTGTTGAGGAATGATGTCCTCACATTCATCTGATGAAAAAATGCTAGAATTTATATAATATAATAGTACCTTTCTACTGGAGAAAATGTCTCCTTATAGTCAATTACCTCTACCTGAGAGAATCCCTTGGCCAAAAATATGGCCTTGTGTTTCTTGATGCTTCTGTCTACTACTTGCTTCCCCTTGTAGATCCATCTTGAACCCACAACTATTTTATCCTCTGGTCTTGGGACCACTTCCCAAACACTTTTAATGACAATGGAATCATATTCCTCTACCATGGCATCAACCCATACTGGTTTCTACACTTCTTTCTTGAATGAGGATGGTTTTGTCTCTAATAGCTCACTCATTAGAGCCATGTAGCCTATGTACCGATCTAGTAACCTCGTTTACCTACACTGTGATGTGGGTGCTCCCACATTCTCTCTAAAATCATGCAATAATTTTCCAGCTTCCCTCATTCACTTCCTTCCTTCTCTGGATGTCTCTGCTTGAGTGGAGGTCTCCACTCTTTTCTCCTCTTCTTTTGGCTTCTCCACAACATCCCGGGGTTCTTCCTTTGGAGCCAAAATCTATTCATTTGCATGAAATTGAAGCTCCCTCTCAAGGGAAAACCCCATTGCAATGTCCTCATCAAACTTCACATCTCTGTGAACAAATTTCATCCCGAGATATGGCAGATGCAGCCGATAGTTGTGAGGTGTATCAGTGTACCCCAAAAATATTCCCAACTATGTTGTTGACTCTAGATTTTTCCTTGATTCCTTGGAAACATGACATTAAAATGATGATCAAAAGATCCTGAAGTGTGACACATCTAGTTTCTTCCCTGAAAAAGCTTCTTTTAGTGTACTCATCCCAACAATCTGATGAGGACTCCTGTTCTGCAAATTATATTTCTGTGTTGCATGCTTCAACCCACAAGTGTAGTGGTAGGCCTTGGTCATGCAACATCACCATTGTTGATCCCAAAATAATTATGTTTTTCCTCTCAGACATAGCATTCTACTGTGGGTTGTGGGGTGATTTCAACTCTCATTGAATTCCTTCCTTTGCACATAAATTTTTAACATCATTCGACACATATTCACCATCGTTATTGCTCCTGAGATCCTTCACTTTCCTACCATTTCCTTTCTCAATAAGTTTTTTAAATTCAACAAACTTGGAGAATGTCTGGTCTTTGCTATGCATGAAAAAAATTCAACACTTTCATGACAAATCATCTACAAATATAACATAGTACGTGTTATTGGTCATGGAGGTAGTTGAGAAAGGTCCACAACCATCAAAGTGGATCCTCTCAAGGATTGCATGCACACTGCTATCCTGATCATTGAAGGTGAATTTTGTGTACTTCCCTAAGGTACACCCTTTGCATGTATTTTTTTGCTCTAGTGCTCTATTGGGTATGCCTGTGGTGACCTGTTGCATGATATTAAAAGCTCCATGGTGCAAATGGACAAGTATTCTATGCCATAATTTGTTGACATATCGACTATGCACCTTCTCCGTGTTTGTTCTCAAAGCAACACAGTATTCCACATTCCACTTGTAGAGGTTCTTCACCTGAACCCCAATATGCTTCACTTGTTCCATGGCAATGTGTTTGAAGAATTCATTTCCTTTACTGAATATCACATCGTAGCCACGGTATTCCAACACCATGATGAGAAAAAATTATTCTTTAGACCCAGAACAAACATCGCATCCTTGAGGCTAAGAAGGGAGCCATAATCCCTTTGAAAAGTAAATGAACTAATACGGGTCATGCTATACCTCCCATCATATCCCATATCTATGTGCATCTAGAGGTATTTCTCCTCCAAGTCACTGAAAATTTCTTGGTTTCCTGTCATATGGAATGAGGCACCAATATCCAGATACCACACACTGCCCATCATTGTTCTTGCCATGCATGCAATGAGGGTGAAATCCAACTCTAACTGTGAAGCCAAAGATTCACCTGCTACTCCTCCTTAGGTCTTCTTTCCTACCTTCATGTGTGGAAAATTCGTGGCATAGTGTCTCAGTTCGTGACAATGAAATCAATTCATTTTGGACAAGTCTTTCTTCTTGCCCCCTTGATTGGAATCTCCTTTGGATTTGGATTTCTTCCCTTTCCCTTTCATTTCCTTTCCATCCAAGGCACAATTTTCTTCTTCCTCACCCTGGGATGAGGTCTTGTCTCTGGTGTTAGTCCTTAAATCCTCCTATATAAAATCATACCACAATTTTTCCTAGTTTGGTAGCTTCTCCCTCCCATTTACCAAATCTTGGTAGTTGTGCGAGCTCTTGGGAAGGCCTAGAAGTGATAGGATTACTAGATCATCTTATGCAACCATAACACCAACACTCCCAAGTTCAACATGACATTATGTGAACTTGCTAAGGTACTGTGGTATTGTGTTGCCCTTTTTCATGTTGATATTTTGAATCTTGTCCTTGAGTGCTAACTTCTTGTGGTCACTACTGGTCTGGAAACAATCTGTCAATGCTTTCCACATTTCATACACAGTTTATTTCCCATGGATATTAGAGATAATACGGTCTTGTACTCCCTCCAATATGATCCTCCTTTCCTTGGCTAGAATCTTCTTCCAATCTTCTAGATTCTAAGCATCAACTGTTGTTGGTCTCAGGATATCATTATCAATGAATTCCTTTAACCCATTATCTTCTAGTACTGCCTCCATGCGGTCCTTCCAAGAAATATAATTTGATCTACCCTCAAGGGCATACTAAATCCTTAGACCATAGAACTCCATCCTGCTATCTCTGAAGAATTGATCCTGCAAATTTGATCCTCGTCCAAAGGAAACTTCAAATTATCTTCTCTACTATGAATCCTACTTTGATACCATGTATAATTTTAATGTAGATTCAAAACTGCTCATGTAATGTACTAAAACATAAGGCTCAAATCTACTCTACTCATCCATGGAAGAAAATTCATGACTGATAACATATATAAAAAACATGCATCATGATTTAACACATATACACAAATATTTATCTAGGGGAAAGAAACTTCTCAAAACCAATTTTTATCTGTATTGTGTTAATCAAATAATATGGATGAATAAATATGCTTGCTCAATCTTGAGCACAACCTGCACAAGTATCTTCTATCCTCTTCTTGACTAACTAACTTTGGCCAACACTTAGCCAATTTAAAACCTTCCCAAGCTCCTATTTCCTTGTGCTATTTGATGAGGAATTAACCCCTATTAATTAGGAAAATATCTCATTGAGAATTACGTAATTCTTTTAGGCCCTTCTTTTATTGCATGCACCACTTGTACAACATGGAAAATTATACAACTGATAGTACACTACCCTTTAACTCTAATCTCAACTGGGTAACTTGAATTTCATGCACGAATGAGATCATTTAGGCAGATTTATCATCTAATTGGTTAAACACTGAAGTTCCACCCCAATGATAGACATCCCACTAGTTCCTCCAATAGTTGGAACTAGTTTAACTAACCATAACTCAATTTAAATGAATTAAATTGTTACAACTGAAAATAACTCAACCTAGGCTCCTAAAAATTTGGAATCACTGTACACAACTCAAGTTCATGATCCAAACTCAAATTAACTAAGATAAATGAGTGATAACAACTATTTCAACTCAATTAACTCATTCAAGTTGTCTAGTGATATGGAATTTCAATTTTCTCCTAATTTAATCAGAGGAAAAATTAAATTAGGAGTTTTTTGCTGCATTTTCAATAATTGAGACGGTGATTATCAATTTTATTATCACATTCAAACAATGTTTGTCAAAATGCGATGTTGGATAAATCAATATTACAAACTCTAGGATTAGTATTATAAATCCTAGGATTAATATTATAACCTTAAGATTATAAACCCTAGGATTAATTTTAAACCTTATGATTATAAATTCTAGGATTGCTATTAAATCTTAGGATTGATATTATAAACCCTAGGATTGTTATTATAAATCGTAGGAATAACATTATAAACCATAATATTAATATTATAAACCCTGCGATTAATATAATAAACCCTAATATTATAAATTATAAACCCAATATTAAACCCTAATATTAAACCTGAATTTTTGAATGTCACAATGTGTCATTGAATAAATTGCAATGTAATGTAACATTGAGACAATGATTATCACAATACGGTGTTGGATAGATTAATATTATAAACCCTAGGATACTATTATAAATTCTGTGATTAATATTATAGATCTTAGGTTAACCTTATAAACCTCGGGATACTATTAAACCCTAGGATTAATATTATCAACCCTGTGATTATAAACTGTAAGATTAATATTACAAAAAGATTAATATTATATTCCCTAAGATTTATATTATAAACCCTAGGATTAACATTATAAACCTTAATATGAGTATCATAAACTATAAAATTAATATTATAAACCTTAGGATTAATATTATAAATATTGGGTATATGCATGTAGTTTGGTTGCACTTTTTTACAAGAGAGGGCACGCTGTGGATGAAAAAATCAATTGATCGAGCCTTTTTAAGTGGTCGATTGAGAAATATTTAAGTCCTCGATCGAGCCATTTGAGGTTATAAATATTGCTCGATCGATCTATTTGAGGGTATAAATATTTCTTAATCGAGCCTTAAAAAAATGCTTGATCGAGCTCGTGTGTAACCGAAGGTTAGGGGCTCGATCAAGGCATTTTTCTGAAATTTCTTACCAATACACCCCGTGAATGAAAATATAAAAGGTGGCTTGATCAAGCCTTAAAGTTTGATCGAGTCGTTGTTGAACCATGTTAAGGGCTTGATTGATGGTTTCTTAAACCCTTGATTGATATATTTGAATTTTTACCTTAAACACTCGACTAGTATTTTAAGCGCTCAATCGAGTTGCTGAGAACCTAAAAAAAAAGAGTTTTCGCTCCCCTTCTATAGATTTCTCTGCAACACAATTTTTTATTCTAGTGGACTTTGGGAAAAATGTGCCCTTAAGTGGTTGAGTTGATCATTAGATTCATGAAATAATCCTTTATCCAATGTCATATGATTTTGACACTTTCGAATTCATACGATATTTTTCATCTAATTTATTTTAAACATAATTTTGAATGTTTTTGGACAATTTCAAACCAGTTGAATAAAAAAAAATAACACAAAATATACAAAATTCAAAAAATTCAAAAAATACCACTATATTTATTTATGAATCCTCTTTAAAAGGGTACTCTTGGTTTTTCAATTTATTTAAGTAGTTGAAAAAAAACTTACACAAACACATGTTTCTGCAAAACACAATTGAAATATTACTTCGCCAACCTCGAAATATAATAAAAAATATATTTTTGCACAAAGAAAAATAATTTTTGATACGAAAAACTTAGTTCTCTCCATTTAGATTATGCTCTTCTATATGGTTTTTAAAAATTACACATTTTAGATTAAGTTATGCTATGCGAACACACATATACCTCTTAATATGTGTAAAAATTTTCAAGGACAAGCATTTCATTTAATGGAAAATTGAGAGATTATACGACACTAATTTTGTTTGCAACTAATATCATTAGGACAACAACATAATTCTCCAATTTTATTTTTTTTACTCTGAGTCAAAATTCACAACCCTTATATGAATTTTGAGGGCTTTAATTCAATACAAGAGAAATTTTTTGAAGTTTCATCGCCACATTTGGCCCAAAAATGTAACCCATCTTCGTACATTCACCTCCTAGGATTAATATTATAAACCATAATGTTAATATTATAAATCCTATAATTAATATTATAAACCTTATAATTATAAGCACTAGGATTAATATTACAAACCCTAAGAATTAATATTAAACCCTAGAAATAATATTATAAACCCTCAGATTGATATTATGAGCCCTAGGATTACAAACATTAGGAATTAAATTATAAAAACTAAGATTAATATTAACTGTAGAAAATCCATGTAGATTCAACTGATAATTGTAGTATCCTAAAACATTTTACTTAAATCTACTCTACCAATTGTGGAAACCAATTTAGATCTTGAAATGACAAAACATGAAAGAGAAATAATTTCAATCGCAAAACACAAATATTTTCCTAGGGAAAGCCTCAACTAAAAACCTCACTATTTGTATATTGCAAAAATCAAATAATATGAGAATATTACAATGTTTTTCTCCAAGATGGGAAAATTTTTCACTATCTCTATATGTCTCAATGATTCCTACTAGGTTCAATACTAGGCAAGTTTGGTTCAATACTTTAACCAATTTTTTTCCCTCCAAGATCCCTATTTCCTTGCGCAGTTTCCTTAGGTAATTAGGCCCTATTAATTAGGGAAATTCCTAATCAATATTGCACAAGCCATTAGGGTAATTCCTATGACTGTATGCACTGTCTGTACAATTCATATACTTATACAATCAATATTACACTTCCCTCAAACTCTAATATCAATTGAGTATTTCTCAGAACTGACATGCTTGAGTTATTTATGAGTGAATTATCATTTAACTGGTTGAACACATGAAATGACACCCTGTTTTTCAACCTCCTACTAGTTCCTCCACCTATTAGAAATCGTTTAACTTAATTTAACTCATATAATTTGAGTTAATTAATTACAACTCAAAATAAAATCAATTGGGGCTCCTATAATGTAGGAGACACTCTACATGCCTCTAGTTTGACCCTCAACTCGAATTAACTGAACCAAATAAGGTCCTGTGATGTAGAATTTCAATTTTATTCTAATTTAATCAAGGGAAAATTAAATTAAAATCTTTCTTGATGCCATTTTCAACACTCCCTCTCAACAATAAATGAATTCAACTATATCCTGATCTAGTACCTTTAGAATGTTCTGCATGCAACACTTCTCTCTAGAGTTTTTTGTATTGCAACTTTTAAAGCTGAAAAGCATAAAATAAATAAATAAACTCAATCAACTATGCCTCCAACTGTTTACTGGGAAAAAATGTGTTGCTGTTGACTCTTCTACTGAGTCTCCTACTCTATTGTCAAAACTTCTCTTCACTCCTCAATATCTGACTCACATTGATCCTCCTTCTATTGATTAATGTGGGTCCCTGTAGCAAGGGTAATGCTCCATGAGGCAAAAACACTTCAATGTACCCTTCCCTGCACTCTTGGGGCCATGTCTTCACATCGCCCCACCTCTCACATGGAGGTATAGCTACATGTGCTCCCTATTCTCACTTGAAACGAAATCCCCCCCTACTAGAGGTCTTTTCCTGAGGTCTCCACTCGGCCTCCTCTCTGCTTCTCCAATTGTGATTGCTCCACAACTTGCTGATACTACTTCTGAGGCTGCATGTTGAGAGGTAATTCATGCTCCCTCTCAACCACCAGGTCTCTAACCTTTTCCTTTCTCCTCAAAGATTTTTATGCATTTTTGACCTTGAGATCATATAATTTCTTAACTCGTACACCGATCTGCTTCACCTGTCCCGTGGTGATGTGTCTAATGAGAAAATTTCCTTTGCTAAATATTACATCATAGCCACAGTCTTCCAATACCGTGATGGAGACAAGATTATTCTTTAGTCCTGGAACAAAAAACACATATGTGAGTCTGAGAGGGGAGCTATACTCCCTTTGAAAGGTATGTACCGATACCGATAGCATTATACCTCCCATGATCTCCAAACTCTATGTCTTTCTTGAGGTATTTCTCCTCCAAGTTACTTAAGAGATATTTATTCCCCATCATATGAAATGAAGCACTGCTGTCGAGATACCACATTCATCCCACTAAAATGATTTCCATGCATGCAATGAGAGTGAAATCAAGTTTGAACTATGAATCTAGAGTTTTTCCTGCTATTGATACTACAAGATCCTTCTTACCTGCCTTCTTCTATGGACATTTTTTGGCATAGTGCCCAAACTCGTGATAGTGAAAACACTTGATCTTGTAAAATTATTTCTTCTTGCCCTCTTCACCTTGGGACTTATTTCCCTTGGATTTATTTCCTTCACTAACTAATGCGAAGTACTCTTCTTTGGAATATGTCACGTCTCTAGTGTTTCTCCTAATCTCTTCCTGCACCAAGTCGGATCACAATCACTCCCACTTTGGTAGCTTCTCCCTCCCATTTACTGAATCCTGGTAGCTGTGCTAGCCCTTAGGAAAGCCTAGAAGTGATAGGCTCACCAGATCATCCTTGGTAACGGTAACTCCAACACTTCCAACCTCATCCAGACATTGGGTGAACTTGGTCAAGTACTTCGGTATTGAGTCGCCCTCCTCCATCTTTATTTTTTAAAACTTTTCCTTTAGCGCCAACTTCCTATGGTTGCTGTTGTTCTAAAACAAGTCTATTAGGGCCTTCCACATAAATATGGAGTTTCCTTTCCATGGAGGTTCAAGACAATATGATCTCGAACTCTTTCCAACAAAATCCTTATTTCCTTTGCTACATTCTTGAGCATGTGTTGATGAAGGCTTACGAATATCACTATCTATGAATTCCTTTAGCCTGTTGTCTTCCAACATTGTTTCCATATTGTCTCTCCAAGTTATGTAATTCAAAATACCCTCAAGGGCATATTCGAGTTTCAATCCAGAGAAAGAAATCCTGATCCTGTTGCTAGTCTTGAAGAGTAGATATGAAAAGTCGATTCACCTACACTAAAAAAACTCGTATTCTTATCTTCTAGAGTGATTCCTTCTTTGATACCATGTAGAAAATCCATGTAGATTCACCTGATAATTGTAATATGCTAAAACATTATACTTGAATCTACTCTACCAATTTCGGAAACCGATTTAGATCTTGAAATCACAAAACATGAAAGAGAAAAAATTTCAATTGCACAAAACAAATATTTTCCCGGGGAAAGCCTCATCTAAAATCCCCTCTTTCTGTATATTACGTAAGTCAAAGAATATGAGAATATTACGATGTTTTTCTCCAAGATGAGAAACCTCTGAACTATCTCTATCTGTCTCAATTATTCCTAGACAAGCATGGTTCAATACTTAACCAATTTTGTTCTCTCGAGGATCCCTATTTCCTTGATAAATTAGGCCCTATTAATTAGGGAAATTCCCAATCCATATTGTGTAATCCATTAGGGGTCTTCCTCTGACTGCATGCACCACCTATACAATTTAGATAATTATACTACTAATAGTGCACTGCCCTTGAACTCCAATCTCAAATGGGTATTTCTCAAAACTGACATGCATGAGTTATTTATGAGTGAATTATCAGTTAACTGGTTGAACACATTAAGCGACACCCCATTGTTTAACTTCCTACTAGTTCATCCATCAGTTAGAACTATTTTAACTAAATTTAACTCAAATAATTTGAGTTAATTAATTACAACTCAAAATAAACTCAAGCAGGGCTCCTATAATGTAGGAGATACTCTACATGCCTCTAGTTTGACCCTCAACTCGAATTAAATGAACCAACTAAGTCATCATAACTTATTTAACTCGTACAAGATGTCATGTGATGTTGAATTACAATTTTATTCTAATTTAATCAATGGAAAATTAAATTAAAATCCTTCTTGATGCCATTTTCAAGATTTCTTGTTTCCATTTTCAACATTAATAACCCTAAGATCAATATTATAAACTATAAGTTTAATATATTTAACCCAAAAGTTATAAACCCTAGCATTAATATTAAACCTAATGATTAGTATTATAAACCCTAGGATTAATATTATAAGTCTTGGGATTAATATTAAACCCCATAATTAATATTATAAACCATAGGATTATGACTACAAACCTTAAAATTAATATTATAAAACCTAGGATTAATATTAAACTCTAGTATTAATATTACAAACCCTAGGACTGAAAATTTGTGTAGATTTTCTAGGACATGGCAAGAATGGGATGCAAAATAAGGTCATGTTTGAGTCTATAAAACATATGTTTGAGTCTTTAAAACATAACTCAGTCAAAATAAAAATACTAAACATATTAAAATAGAGGAAAAAAGAAAATACATGTAACTAGATTTTGTCTGGTTGTGGATGATGTAACAATGGTTTTATATAGTTATTCGATAAAAAGGGTCTTATAAGTGTTTCTATACGAATATATTTTTTTGATTTTATTAAAATTAATTTTAAATTATTATATATAGCAAAAAAAACATATTTTTTTTAATAAATCCATTTAAATTCCTAAATGTAATTAACCAAAACACACATTTATAAAATTATCAAAATAAACTTTGCTCTCTCTATAAAATAACAACTATATCTATACTCCACAAAACCAACAAATATATGGAAGCCTTCAAGCACCATCGATTACGTGTGAAGTAAATTTAAAAAAAAAGAAGAAGACTTATTTAAGTTAGCAAACACCAATCTTGAAAAGTGACCCAAAAAAAAATTAGAAGCCTTTGGCATACAACACATTTGACTATAGTTACCTTGGATTTTTCAAAGGCTCTAAACAATTTGTTTTGTAAGTTTGATAGAACTACATTTTTATCATATCCAGTATTTATCCCTATTGAAGCGAGAATTGAACTAGTAACTTCACATCAAAGAATTTCTTAATAAAACACCTTACCATCCTCTATCCAACACATAATAAACTCAAAAATTCTAAACATTAATATCATACAACCTTCACAATTATTTTAGCAATGTCATATCCCAGTGTTCATAAATCGTGGTATGAATCTCTATATCATGGAAAAATCAAATTATAATTCGAAGTTAAAGCAGACCAAATAAAATATACTTACAAAATTATTGTTATAATTTAGTGAACTAGAAAGACAAGATGCATACTTAGAAACGACAATACATAAGAGAATGAAATTCATTGATTTGCTACCACTTAAAGGAGATCCTCTCCATAAAAAGACATTATTTATATCTTTAATATCATTCAGAGTAATTTGTGTCGATGTGAAATAATCATAAAATAAAAATAAGAACTATGATTAGCTGAAAATAAAATTATGGCATAATATCTGAAACTATTTATTCATTAATGCAAAAGCAGTATATGCCACCTCTTAAATTTTATACTTATTTAAATCCAATAAGTAAGATATAGTGCATTATTTAATGAATAGCTCTGAAAATATTGATAGTCATTAATAAGCTTAAGCACAAGCCATTCTCAAAACTTATGTTCCTAAAATTTTCACACAACACACTTATCAACTACTTTGTAATAAAGGAAAAAAATTGTGAGTTTCTGGGCTACGAGACAATTGCCATTGCAAAAAAAAGCACTGGAATCACGTCAACCTAAGAATTCCATGGCGTGGCATTTCTAATCTTAGCAAGGAGTCATCAAAAAGAAACTCAAAAATATTTACCATGACTATTAGAGTACAAAAGAAAACAAAATACCAGAAAATACAAATCATTTTATATATAGAATGGACATAACAACATCCAGAAAAAATAAAAGCTTATGAACTAAATGCGGTAGTTTGCTATGTAAGAAACTTTCCCACCATTAGTCTAACGTTAATTGCAAATGAAATTAAAATTTGACAATTGGATTGCTTTAATGAGTCAATAAAAGGGAATTTTTTTACATAAATATTTACTTAACACACAATTTCCATTTATCCGTCCAATTATAATTAATGACACTCACAAAAACAAAACATATATCCTTTGAGTTACATATATCCTAGGTTCTGGCATTTTTAACAGGTTATGAATTTACAATGACAAAACATATATCCTTTGAGTTGCATATATATGCTAGGTTGTGGTTTTTTTAACAGGTTATCAATTTACAATGGGATCAACCTGCAGAGCTTATCAAGTTGAAGGTTTTGATATTTTATTTCCAATAAAACATGTTTATATCTTTAAGAAAATATATTAATATTTTGAATTTAAATTTAAATAATAATAATATTTTGGATGTGTAGGTTTATTTTGATTTCAGTTTAATTTATATGAAAAAAAAAAAAAAAGGGAAAAAACTTGTTGATTATTTTAAAATATTAATGTATTTTTGATAGGAAATATTGTTATAAAAGGAATAGCTTATAAATACATTGTTATGTAGTAAATAAAAATATAGTAGATTATATATGTTTCTTCTTAGTAGTTTGAGTGGTTGGGAGTACGGTTTGTTTTCCCGTCTACCTAGATTCAATTCCAATGGACACATTTGGCATGCTGTGATATGAGTCAAAGAGTAGGCCCCCACCAGGAAAGACTCTTGCTAAGTCATAAGTTATTCATATATCTAGCTTGGAAGCTATTGGATATATTCTTGGTATTATAGTAGAGTTGTTAGGTTTCATCTTGAGTTTTGTCCAAATTATTCCAAAAAATTACCAATTTAATATAGTTAAAATAAATATAATAACATTAACAAATAATTATTAAATTGAAACACTAAAATCATAAAAATTTAAATGAAAATATAGTAAAAATATTACGTGGTATTGTCTCCATCATAAAAGCACAGGTATAAACTTAGAAAATTATTAAGATTGTTCTTTTTAAAGCATAGTTTAATTTAAAATTATGAAAACATTTTTTCTTTATGTAATCATCTTGTTGTGTATTTTATATCATAACTTATTGATGCAGTTATAGGTTTAGTAAATACCAACATGTTGTTGTGTGCTTTATATCATAATTTATTGATTTGGTTATATGTTTAGTAAATAACAAATATTTGTTTTTTAGAATAGACAATTTACAAAATTTGAGTTTTTATTTAACCTTAAAGTTGTGATTTTGTAATGATCTATATTATTGAAGTTAGTATGGATTGATAAGATGATATATTCTATATATTTATAAAATTTGAGCATAGGAAACTACATTTCAAACTGTTATTTATGATGTGTTTATATATATAAGTGTATTAATATGTATATATATTATCATAAAGTAATAATACTCCAAATTATTTTTAGACAAAATAAATTCTCTACTAAAACCTTTATTCATGTACTTTTAAGAAAAACCAATATTATTATTCTCTGCACTTAAATATTTGATATATTCTTATAATTTAATTTCCAACTTTTTTTTAAATATACATATAAATAACATATAATAATAAAACACAAAAAATATTAGTCAAGCACTAATTATTTAAGAAAATATTTTTATTATAAAAAAAAAACCTGTACTTATAACAAGGCTACATAGCTAGCATTAGTACCACCTAATCTAATCTAATTATTGAATTTTGAAATGTAAGAACTAATTTTTTTATAATATGTATTTAAATGGTTAAATTAGATTTTTTTTTTCTATTTATCACTTTAATTGTTTTTTCTCTCAAAACTTATCTAAACATTTCAAAATATACTTTTTGTTTTAAATTTATTAAAAAAAAATTAATATACCCATTTCAAAATCCTAAATTTATTAAAATTAATAAAAGATAATGAAATAAATATTTTATTGATACTAATCCATGCATATAATCATAAATTGAAATTAAAAACATAATTATATTTTTATTAATTATTTTCTTTAATAAAATAAAAATCATCCTTACTTTTCAATAAATTCATGAAAATATATCATTAAAAAAATTTATTAACTCACAGACATCCTACTAAATCCATGTAGAATGTTGAAATCTCACCGAATTAATAAATAAATATTTATAATTCCATTAAAATTTAATTAAAAAAATCGTAATCCCAATTGTGACTTGAAATATTAAACAAAGATATTACATATATATTTGATGAAATAGGTTAAGTGAAGAGGCTTCGTGTGAAAGGAATGATGTCTTGAGAATATGCAAGAATTTGAATCTAAATGCGAATATGTCCAAAAATATGAAAGGAAGTTGAGGTGTGATGAAATCATAGCTTTGAAAATATGTAAACAAGACAAATAAAATGTTAAAAATTGAAATTCGTTAATTATTAAACACGAGTATGTGGAAATATAAATTCCTGTGGCAAAAAAAATGTAGAAATATAAATGAAATTCTCTTCCAGTTAACCAATAAAAACTCCAGAAATATATATTTAAATTAATTACCAAAATAAATAAAATTTTGTTTTAATGTTCGACATTAGAGCCATCAATTTAAATTTTCGTCGAACACAAATTAATCGAAAGTCAAAATCGAATGTGTGATAACTGCTAGCGACAGGATAATAATAATAAAATTGCTTTCACCAAAATTTCTAAGCATGTACAAATGATTTTGCAAATATTTACCCAAGAAAACATATTTTCGTTATAATGTCAGAGAGCTATTATTATATTATTATTATGATTGAACCACTAACAAAACACTATTATATTTATTATTATGCCTGTATTGTGTAATGAACCACTATTACATCAATTGTTCACTTTCATTTGTACAAACACTAGAAAGGTACAGTATAAATTCCACCACAAATAATGATAGACATCGACTAAACCCCACTTAGAAGTACACACCACAACTTGGGAAATGTGTAGATTGTAGTATGCACCTTAGATTCCTCGACATACATACTTTACTAACAATTAAAGTGCAGTGTTCAACACCGAACAATTTTCCTCACCTCGCATTAAATTGACATAAGTGTACTATGCATAATATAAATGGAGCGCACATCTTTAGCAATGACAACTAATATTTCCGAGTTTATTGGTCCATTAATACTTTTAAGAGTACTCATGGGCATGCCTATGTCATGCCATACTTGTCCTTACCTGCAGTCCTTTTCATCTGCAACCATTAAAGCTCTCGCCGCTGAAAAACTCACCTGCAACGATTGAATCTCCAGCCCCCGAAATTGTAACCTGCAGCGATTAAATTTCCCAGGTTTTTACCAGGTTATAACCTCATAACTTCTGGATGTAATAACCATTGCTGAGAGATAGGGTTCAGGAGCAGGGCTGGAAGGATGGGAGGCTCTCTGGACATGGTGAGGGTTTTACTTGGTGTGGAAAGCAGGATTTAGTTCATCAGGAAAGACCCGCAGCTGAATAGAAAACAAGGGAAGAAAATTACTACGTCTCGTTTTTAGTAGGTACAGTTTGCATGTTTCATAATTTTTGTGATAATTCCATCTTCTAGTAAAAATAATGACCATAAGAAATAGCACATGTGAAGAAAACTGAAAACAAACCTCATACTCATTCTTGGCCAGCAAAGAAGATCTGAAATAGCCCCACTTCTCATGGTGGAAATAAATACTAGAGGTGTTTAAAATCAAAGTCAGCATATCCTGCCCCATGGGCCTGGTCCTAATGAAACGTGCTTTTGGTCAATGCACTCCAACTGTTTCATGAGTTGATGAATGTCTTTAAAAAAAGGCCCTTCCTTTATAATCTGTTCGAAATGGCTCGGGTTTAAATTCAAATTTTATGGTAATATTTTTTGATGTATGCCTTTAAAATGGCCCATCCTTTATAATCTGTTGGAAATAGCTCAAGTTTAAATCCATATTTTATGGTAATAGTTTTTATTTAATTAAAGGAATTTGTTGTCTCGTATTTGCATAATACTGAGATTTCATTCTAAATCTCATAATTAGGTAATACTTCATAATAGTCAAATGACGAAATTAATTACGGCTTAACGTGGAATAAGAACACAATATATCAAGAATAACTCAAGTAATCAGTTGAAACCAATTATTTCTTTTTGATAGATTATATTTGTATATCTGTAATGTGTTATACAACCGATTAGATAAGTTTATACTTAGAAGATTTGAGAACAAAATGCTTCGTTTAAGCTTTTGAATTCTGTAACAACCCAAAATTATATATTTTTCCACGTTACATGAATTAATTTGTACGGTATTTTAAAAATGGCTCGCTGCTATCTCTTAGGTGGACTCCATTATGGACATCGCTTATTATATTTCGTTACGTAAACCTAGTGGAATCATAACAAAAACAAGCCCTACATTGTAACTTTGGTGGTGTCAAATTGGGCATTGCTTTATACAGTCTGATTGCTTTATAAAATTATGTTGGAATTCCCATTACTTTCCTAAAAAAAATTGTGGGCCTTTTAAACATAAAACAGGGATTTATTTTAAATGAATAATTATATATAAAAAAATTAATAACATCATTATGATTATCAATAACATCATTTTCATTTTTAAAGAATTAGAATTATTAGTTAACATTAAATATTTGTATAGTAATAATGTAATTTTAAAATTAAAATCAAAACATATATCAAATTGTTATATAATATATTTTTTAATATATAATTAAACATTAAAAATTATTTTTTTGATGTAATTAATCTTTCTTATTTTTATTTATTTGAAAAAATCTCGAAAAACTAATTGGCTTTAATGACTCTATTTTTGTATGTGCTCTTTGAATTGGCTTTACATGGTCTTGATATTTCTTGAATGTTAGACATGTGTTAGCTTAACTTTAGTGTAGCTAGTGCATCATTCTAATTTTTAGTTTACTATGATATACTCACCTAGTTTAATTAGGAGACAAGAAACATGGCCCATATCCACATATGCCATCTAAATAAGTTGATTATTGATAGTAGATATCACAAACATAGGTTAATTAACAAAGAGTAAGTGGCCCAAGTCCACACATCTTTAGTTAGTTTTCAAATTATTGCATTAAATCGAGTTTTAATTTTTGCATTAGGATTTCGGGACCAGGATTAAAATACCAAAAGAAAGCAAGTAATCTTTGCCACCATTGCACCTAACGGTGACTCTGGGTATGCATATGAACACTCTTTCTTGATACTTTACAATCTCCCTATAGTGCAAACATTTAGTTTAAATAAGACAAGTTGTAAGCAGCCTATTATCTGTACATTGTATATTTTGTGAAAGGAACAACCAAACATAATGTACCGTATATCCGCATCTTACAACATTGTGATTTTTCATCGTATATCCACATCTTACAACATTTTGATTGTTCGCTTTATTTCACACACGAAGCTTCAATGAGCTAGGGCCCTCGTCCTATTCTTACTGTCGCTTCACAAAGGCGCACCATAAGAAAATATTTTCTTTTCATTTTCCTAGCTGAAAGTCATTAATATTCGTTTAATTTTTGGCACTAGGATTCGGGGCCAAGATCGAATTATCTTTAGAATAGCAAGTAATCTATGCTGCCTTTGCACCCATGGGTGATCCTAGGCAAGCATATGAACACTCTCTGCTGATAATTCACCATCTCCCAGATTAATTAGGAAGCATTGTAAGCGGCCCACATCCGCACATGTTTTACTTTTGGGCAAGGAACAACCAAACCTAGTTTAAATAGGGGATTTTGAAAAGGACCACCACATATCCACATGTTAAAACTATGTGCTTGTTCACCTGTTTCTCACACACATTCACACCTTAAGTGAATCAAATCCACCTAAAACTAACTTAACTGAACGCATTAAACTCTCCCCACAGGGGCCATAAGAGAAGTTATAGCTTAAGTTAGGACCAAGGGGGTAAGCATCCAATAAGCTACCTTGGCTAGTTTACATCTTGAAACATAGAAGTTGACTGTTTATGTAACTTTTAAATCCGTCTATCCACCCACAGCAAAGAAAACCCGAGTGCGGAAGAGACCTGATTAAGAGGGATTTAGGCTTAGGCCAAGTGTGTTCGGTATTATTCGGGGCTACCTGACTCGTCTAATACTCGGTACTGGTAGCTGAATTACCAAGAATCTCAAGACTCGAATGCTCACGTGGGACGATGGTACCTAGCAACCAAAATTAGGGCATCCTTCCCTATATGTGACAGTGCATGCAAGCACTAGATCCTCTACCCTTACCTTGGTTGATTTTTTTCAGTTGACTAGAGGCGTCGCTAAATCTTTCAAGACGTTGCCCCAACATTCTCAAGGGCCTGTTAAATTTGAGCATGTGAGGACGATTTAGGTCTTCTAGGATTTGAATATCATACGAAAAAACAACAGAAAACCATATTTTTTTATTAACTTTCACATAGGATTAATCTAAAGGGAAAATTTATCTTTTATTTTTTCTTTGTTTTATGTATGAGATCAGATTTTTTCTTTGATTGTAGTCTCTATCCTCTCAAAATGTTCCAAAACCATACCTAGATGACGCTAGAACAGACTCAATGGGACCTCGTCGAACTAGACGCCTTTTGGACCTCCCCCCATTCTTGGGAGGGATTCTAGGTCTTTCGCCATTTAGGGATCAAAGACGGAACACTGGCACCCTTATTGGTTAATCATTTAT
The DNA here is from genome assembly GCA_034641835.2 of Pinus albicaulis. Lineage (NCBI taxonomy): Eukaryota > Viridiplantae > Streptophyta > Pinopsida > Pinales > Pinaceae > Pinus > Pinus albicaulis. The sequence continues at coordinate 666,981,971 of CM076569.1, read as the reverse complement.
TGGGGCATCATTATAATTTGGGAACCCTCGTCAGTCACCCAACGCCACACCGATGAACACCCCCACAAGGTCACTCCATACCACTCCTCCCACAACCCCTAGGGGACAGAGGAGTGCTACCCATTTAGGAAGTTATGTGAACTCACAACAGGGCACATCATAGACAAACCCTATACCTAACCAGAAAACTATATTTTCACAAGTTGCAATGGCTACAAACTCGTATTCACCTTTCTTAACTTCGTTAAATTTACCAGATTTAACAAAGTTGACAAATGATCCCATTGCACACAACCCTATATGGCCTCCCATGCCCACAAATCTCCCTTTGGACATTCCAAAGTTTGAAGGGAAGTAAGCAGAAGACCCTGGAAATCATGTTATGACATTCTACCTGTGGTTTTCGTCGAATAGCATCGTTGACGATACTATTTGACTAAGACTATTTCAACGCACCCTAACCAGAATAGCCACAAAATGGTATGTGGAGCAGCCATTTGCTACACATGGAACCTTTAGTTCCCTCGCTACTGCATTCCTGACCTATTTTCAGTTACCCATCCACCACGATTTTGGAATGAAATTACTGACCCACTTTAGGCAAACACACGTCGTCCATATCTCGGACCATCTCCACGAATGGCGGCGGCGTCGTAGTTTGTGCAAATCCAAACTCGACTATCGAGTTTTGTTATACCTATTCCTGAAAAATCTCACCACAGAGATTTCTAAGGATGTGGCGTAACAAAAGGCCTATACGAAGAGGACACCATCAGTAAGGCCCAACAACTCGAGCTGATCTATACGCAGTCAGGATATATTTACAATATCCTGCCTAACACCTCATGCCTGCAAACTTACAAAGAATTTCCATGCATGTCGAACTCCGCAGACAGTTTGATTGGTTCATTGACCCAAAATCACCTAAGTAACAACATTCCATACCTCAGTTACACATATGATTCTACCCAAGATATACCGCAACCCGGCTATCAAAGTCATTATGCACCTTTGAAAAACGTGACTAATAAGGCATCATCGTATCTCCATCAGCAGGGAGGTCCTTATTCTCCAGCTCAGGGGACCCAGGATGCAGCTATACATGCTAACGGAAGAGCTTCCCCCCAACAGCCATTTATAAACCAGGGACAAGGACTGCAATATGCCCAGTCCCCAACACAAAACCCACCTATGTAGAATAATGCACAGGTGAACTTTGTGCAACCTTCCCAAGCTCAACTGTGCCAACCATACAATCAGGAGAATCCAAATTATCCTCCCAACGTGGCTAAGAAAAAATGAAAAAACAAGCCTAAAGGAAATCTTGGACAGGGGGGAAACAATCAAGAATGCCCTTCGCGATCTCAGGTCGGAGGCAACTCCAACCGAAATCGAAACCATGAACCAAGTAACCCCCAAAGGCATAACAAGAGGGAAAATATTCGAACAAACCACTCTTGTTCAATCTGTGGTGAGTACGGCCATTACACTCATCACTATCCCAACCTCCCTGAGCTAAAGAAACTTCAAGGTAACTGGGGAAAAGGGGGATCCTCCTAGCAGACAACAGTTATGCAGGAGCCTTTCCCCCACCAAGGGATAGTTAGCACTCAGCAACAAACTCTCGACGATTCCAGAAAGAACAACCATGAAATCTACATGACTGGCGAAGAAATGGTTTTTCAGACACGGAACCGAAATTACGATACCCCACTAGACACCAACTCATCAGGGGCTAGTACAAGTACACCAACAACACCTTTGACCATATCAAAGATGCCTATTGAACCTTTTCCAAAAATGGTTGAGGACCAACTAGGCGGGCAGGAAACCATTCCAAAGCAGCCCATAACTATATCATCGTGGATGATGTAGCTCAATCTCCTATTGCCATGTCAGTTTGGAGGTATTACAATCATGCCCAAAGCAAAGGAAAGCCTTAATTTTTTCGTTAGGCACCATCGACCCCACTGATTTGTGCTTAATAGCTTTCGATTTAGTTATAAATCCACCCCTAGGCTTCCTTCAATGGTCACCTTTTAGATACCAGTGTCAGTTCAAAATATCACCATCCACTGATGTATAATTGATGAGGGTGCATCCACATGCATCATGTCAAATAATTTCTGGCAGAAGTTAGGGTCTCCCGAACTAAAGCCATCAGACATCATGCTTAGAGCATACGATGGATGCCCTTCAGCCCCCATCGGTCTCTACCAAAACATCTCAGTCTGCTTAGCCTGTAAGACAGTCCTTATAGACATTTAAGTCTTCGATGCTCACTATGACCCTAGATTCCGTGCAACGCTATCTTGTATTTGATTGAACATAGTTCGCCTCTCCCAAGAAGATGGCTCGGACAACGAATCCATGAACAGCTCGACAACTCAGGAAGATGTGACGAGTAGATCCATCCTCTTTCTGTCATCTGAAAAATGATCAAACGAGGAACCCTTAGTTACCCCCAGCCATTCTTCGTGGACAAGAACAACATTTGCGTTGTGTAAAATGCCCAATAATATGGTCGCCACTTGCCATGACTTAGAAGTGCTATGACTTTGGTACCCAGTCACACCATCTAGCGAGCAGGATGGAAACCCCATTTCTAGGATGTTTTGGCTAGTGTTCCAGGGAAATCACCATGAGTAGTGTTGTATCTCTAAAAAATGGTCTAACAAACCAACCACGGTCGTGAGTGTTAGTAATTTTGAGGAACCTTCCAACATGCAACACGACCCCAAATACCTTTGCAATATTTGTAAGGGTGCTCACCTTCTTAAGGATTGTTCTAATATACATAGAGTCTTAGAAGTGTGGTTTAAATATTCTCATCAACTTATGGTCGATCCATTGATTAGTGATTCTAAATTTCTTGGGGAAAAGGGTAAAGTTAGGTTTCCATGTAGGTTATCTGAAGGGAGGCATCAAAATCACCTTTTCCCTCAACCACTCATCACAAGTCACCCCATGACATTAATTTGGTGACATCACCTCCACAAAGACATCATATGTCATACATGGTTATTCTAAATTTGTGAGAAATATCTAAGTTGATTAATGACCCAATTATTACTTTTTCCAAAGTGGTTTATCTGAAAAAGTATAAAATATTTACCTAAAAATGTGATTTCCATGCTTAGTGATATGCATTAATCAAGACCATAATATTTACTCAAACCAAATCATTTTCAATGGAATGTGTACATATATTTGAAGAATGTGTAAGTGGGAGAGGATTAATGGGTTGGAAGTTGAAGACCCTGAGGATATGATTGAATTTTCAGTAGAAGACTTAACATGGACAAATATTGATGGGGACCAAATTGCAGTTATTCCATATTGTCGACTTGATGATTTTATAAGAGGAGAGGAATCTAGTGAATCTACACTCACTCAATTTAATCTTTATACTCGTCGACGTAAAAAGGTAGAGGATATAAAAAAAAACATATTGTTCAACATATCTGGAGTACGCTATCTGAGTCTTTATATATTTATCAATATACATGTAATTTTTTACAGTATGAATATATGTTATATCTAATTTGTTTTAAAAAATTTATATACATGTATTCGTGTGCATATTGTCTAGAGTGCAAAAACCACATTATGAGTGCATCCTCAGATATAAAAAAAAACGCAGTTGACAAGAAAGTATTAAAGTTGGTTGCCAATTTCACTTCATTGTATGGCGACTTAAATTTAGACCAGATGATGCTGTAATAATATATACTACATGTAGGCATATCAAAAAATCTAATGTTGTTTGTCATGGAAAAGATGCAATTGACAGGCCTATGAGATTCAGTTATGCACCACATTTAACAAGGGATATGCGACCTATTGTCCAACACTTAATCCAAAGAGGTTTTAATGTTATAATGATATGGGACAAGTTCATCTCTGATATGAAGGATGGATTTGGTGAGTTATACACAAGGACATCTCGAGATACATATATGACAAGACAAGATATTTTAAACATTTACAATGATACCATAAGGCAAGAGTATGTTAAAGATCAAAGTGATCCAAACACTGTAGAATGTTGGTATAAGGAATGCCCTGAGATCTTTTTCTTCTACCAGAAACAAGATCTTGTTGAAAAAATCCCTTTTATTATAGGCATACAAACAAAGTTGATGCGCTCAATGATGCTAAAATATTCTCACAATAATATAATCTCAATGGATTCAACATTTAGTACAAATAAGTATGGGGAGAGTAAAAATTTATCCTAAATTTGATTCATTTATTCAACCGCATTTTAATCCATGTAACTTATATAAATATAATTATGTACATTATTTGTAATGTAGTATCAACTGTACACCTTAATGGTTTTCGACGAACATCGCAATCGGCTTCTAGTAGCTTGGGTGATATCATCACACAATACTATAGCTGAGCTTTCTAAATGGATGTCAAATCTCTTTGCCATTGGGAAGAAAGAGCGACCAGATTGGCATGTTCAAGCCTTCATCACAGATGATGCTACTACTGAAATTGAAGTGTTAAGGTGATTTTTTTATTCTTTTATAAGAGACATAAAAATATTGTTAAAGTATATTCCCTCTAATAAATTTTTCTATTCCAGGTCTTCAATCAAGTGTAAAATATTATTATGTGTGTGGCATGTTCGTCGTGCATGGTTGATGAATGTAGGAAATAAAGTCCAAGGAAGGGAAAACCAAATCCATATTTTTCGTTCTTTAGGAGAAATCATGCACACATGTGAAGATGATGAATCTGTAAAAAAGACAGTTGAAAGGTTCTTTGAAACATTCAATGATCATCCAAGGTTTTTGGAATATTTTAAAACAACTTGGTTAGCCAACAACAAAATATGTAAGTTTCTTGTAAGCGGCTTTAATGACTCTATTTTTCATGTCATGTGTATTATGAATTCATAGCTAATACATTTATTTCTATAGATATGTGGGCAAAAGCATATATAATATTCCACATTCCAATTAGGATACAAATAATGCCATTGAATCTTATCATCAACATATCAAGGAAAGGTACCTAAGAGAAAAGAATAATGCATGTCATAGATGTGTTGATTGGTTAATATATATGTTGTTGACAAAGGTTGTATTATATTACAATCATATGCAACGTTTAAAACAAGCTAGTTTTGTACGACCTAGAAAAATTGAGGAACAATTGAATTCATCCAAGTGTAGAGCTAGCCAAATTCTAAATGAAGATTGTGTGCCTGATGAAAAGAGTAACAATGGTTATTGGGTTCATAGCCAAAATAAGGATACACGTGATATTTGGTACAATGTCATATATAAAGGTTCCAATCTACACTTCTGTAATTGCAATTGGGCCTTGAATGGAAATGTTTGTAAACATGTACTGAAAGTTGAGACGTTGTTGAGTAACATTAGTTTGGGTGAAAATGTACTACCTAATGTCACTAATACTACTACAGAAAGGCCTACAATTTTATTTTATTTGAATGAAACACCTATATTGGGCTTGGAAATCCAAACAGAGCTTCTGCCATGCTTTGATTCTCCTCCCAATATAGATTATTATAATGAAACAAGCATTTATAATGTTGAATCAACTAATGTATGACCAGATAGTGCATTATTTGAAGATAATGATATGAAATGTGTTAAATCATCAACTCGTGAGAAATTGAGATCCATAATACCTACAAATTTGGAGCAAGCAAATGCATTGAACAGTTTGGTAGACAAAGCATGTCAAGAATACAACAGAATTTTTTTCAATACTATAACTCCATCAAATATCACTACTAAAAGAAAACATAATTTCTTGAGCCCAGCGAATAAGAAAAGGCAATGTGGTCACAAATCAAAATCAGGGAAAGATAAACCACATTTTGAAAAGGTTGGACAAGTTCATGCAAAAAAAAGAAACATGGATGAGCAACTGGAGTTATCTTCTCAACACCAAAGAAATGTGGGCCACATGTTTGAGTTAGTGCAACATTCTATTATACAGAAAAATGGTATGGAAATTTGATGGCATGCATTGTTTTATGTGAAATACGATATATTATAATTTTCGATGCATTTTCATAACTATATGAAATTTTTATTGTTACAGTCGAGGGACCCACATCTCAGAACATTCCATCTTGTCGACTTCAATTATTTGATGAGCATGTTGGTGAAAAAATCTATAGCACTAGGAACACTTCTCCTTTCATTAGCATCCCAATTTCCTCCCAGAGGGTGCTTCCTCCTATTGTACAACCAGTGGGGATGTATTGTCGCCCACACCATCCACCTTTCTCCATCATTAATTCTCCCATGCCTATAACCACCTCCCCAAACCCTTCCAAATTCCCACCCCTACCATTTATTCATTCACCCTTCTCATTGTTTCAATCATCGACCTTTGACATTCCAATTTCCCCCCTAGGGTGATCCCTCGCCCTAGGGTGATTCCCACTATCGTACAACCGGTGGGGGTGTATCACCGCCCACACCCACTACCTTTTTCCTATTTCACTTCCACCATTCCTTTATCCATCACCCATGAACCATGCCTATATCCATCACCAAATGCTCCACCATCTACCGAGGAGGGACAATCTTCTCAATTACCTTAGATCTTCATGGTGAGAATGAGTAGTTGATCAAAATTTTATCATGAATTAACGAAATTGATTATATGCATTTTGGATTTTACAACTAATTGGTTATTGAATTTTTGCAGCAATATCAATTTCAAAATGCACTTGGGAGTGCCAAGCGTGGCGAGGGTGACGTATAGACCCAATTTATAAATCAGTCATGATATCATTTTTCCATTATGTCATTTAGGGGCATGACCTTCCATTATCTATGTTGGGAATGAAGGTACATTTTGTAAAAGAGAAAAATGTATAACTAGACCAATTTGGAATACAAGTACAAGAATTTGAACTTGTACATATGACAATGTCTTCATTGGCTTTTAAATTCATGATGTGGATTTAATGTTATATTCTATCAATGTTACATTACTTTTGATGAATGTAGTGATAATGGACTTATTTGTTTCATTTACAAATTATCAAGTTTGCAAGTTAAGTTACTTTTAAATTTATATATTACTCAATGTTGCATGCATGGACAACCATATCATTACCATGGAACTCTGGTTAGTTATAATAATAGATGTATCATGTACATGAAGAGAGCATATATATGGATTTAGATTTATTTTAATTTTGAATTTATGAAAAGGAAAACTAACGTTTTAAAGTACAGTATACATGCCTTATAATAAAATCTGCAAAAATAGATAAAGTTTCGAGCCTTTACCACTTGAATACTAACGTTTAAAGATGAAAACTTTATTGATAATTGGCGTAGTATTATTTAAGTTTTTTTTTGTTTTTTTGTTATACATATATTTTAACAATTCCTTTATTTATCTTTAAATAGAGCACAAAACATATTTATGGTAAGAATACAAAGAAGTGTGTAAGATTTTTTTGAGATGTGGGTTCACCTTAGTGTGGATGGCCTTTTTCCCACATAGTTTCGAACATGTGACTTTTACACCATGAAGTGCCTTAACATAACACCCTATCACCATCTACTTTAAAAGTTAACTAAATTATAACTTTAAAAAAAAGTTATTATTATCATTATTAATTATAAAAAAAATTAATATATGACAAGCATAATAATATATTTTTTGAATTTTTACTAATAATGTAGTCGTTAATAATAATGGTAGCTACATGTTTCAAATATTCTATTTATGTTGAAATTTGTGTAGGTATTGAGAGTGAAGAAAAAAAAATTTCACCTAAGAATATGAAAGTTTGTGATAGAATTAAATGATAATCAATTGGTCCTCAGTTCGTTTGGAATTATGTCGAAAGTTAACAAAAGGTTGTAATTACATGAGATATAGTGGAAACAACATATATAGTGGAAATAACATATATACATTATTTTCACTTATAATATAGAAATCCAATGAATCCAAAAATCATAGTATGCTTAAATTAGATCAAGTGTTTTTGTTGCAATAATTAAGAAGGCATATGAAACTTACATTATTGTATAATAACAAGAGAGAATCATTTATAAATAATGGATGCTAAGTATGTTTTTTTATAATATGTATATAATCGTCCTAAAACAATTACAAAATTGATATTTCTATCATATTTATTTCATACAAAATATTAATTTTTTATTTTGGTTTTAAATTATGTTTAAATGATTTTTCACCTAGTATGCCAAATGGAGAGGTTAAGAATTATTACTTCTTTATAGAGGCCTATCTTATATACTTAGAACTAGGGATGCATACCTATGATGACCTATTTAAATCTCAACCTTCAAATGAGGATAACTCTTGGATTTCAGACTAAGATTTAAGACCATTTCCCTCCCATTCTAAAGATGAAAAATCCTTTGTTGATGTACATAGTTAACCTACACTATTTTTAAACTATTATTTTGTGAAACTTTAATCCTCCATCATTCATATTGTCTGTACTTATTCCCTTATAAACATGATACTTACTATAAGGCATGCTGCAAATCATTTTTAATTTCTTTTATTATAAACATCGTATCTAAAATAATTCAAGATATTATTATAAGAGAGAACTATGGATTCTTTGAATGAAATTGTCATAACGAGGTTAAATTTATGATAGAATATTATTTTAATGCCCTATTTCACATCACCATTGCCCCTTATTACATTAATTGTGCCTCAAACTATGATTAAACCTATTTAATTTAAAAGTAATAAAATAAAATTATTTTATTACTTCGTGTACATCTCAAAAATAAAAAATTCAATCCTTTTATATTGAAAACTCTTCTTCCATTCATACACACATTAACATATTCTTCTCATGTAAATCTACCTATAAATATTAAATCCAAGACTCATTCCATATGTCACATAGTAATGAGAATGGAACTTCAAACATCGAATTAAAGTCATGGTATTAGTTTATAGTGTAAATTGTAAAAAATTATAGTGTAATGATAAACATTTGTATGCAAAATGCTAGTTGCATCAAACATTACAAAGCTAGATGACATAATTAATGGAATTTTGAAAGAGATAATCTAAACACTTTTTCAATATATTAATTAACTTGATTTTTTTAATTTCTATTGGAAAAATATAAAGTAAACATTTATTTAATAATATCTTAATTTGAATATTTTTTTACTAAATAAAAAAAAAAAAATTATTTATAAATTTTAATAGATTTTAAAATAAAATATTTTTATTTTTATTTTTAATTAATAAAAATTTAGTACAAGCAAAGCAAATAAAATAAAATCAATTATGCTTATAACCACATTGAGCTTTTAAACAACTAATGTTTATAAAAAATAAAAGTCATCCTTGAAATTAACCATAAAAACGCAAAAAAATGAAGATTTCACATCAATGAAGAATATGTAGCACCTGTTAGCCACCCATATTTTTCAATTATATCAGCTGGTGGCTAAATATTCTTTGCAGCCTTCAAGAAACAAATTCAGGCCTAGAATTGTTGGTGCTTGAAGTCTGTTGGTAAGATCATAAACTACTGGTTGGTTCTTCATACTTTTCCTCCTCTCTGCCTCTGATATTCCATGAAAAATCCTAGTCAAATATTGCTGCATCCTCCTCCTTTTTCCCCTCCCCTGCTTCCATCCTACCTTCATTTCTTCAGTTTCCTCTCATCCATAAAAACCCCACCAAACCCTGTTATATTCCTTACCCCTTCAATAATCTCATTTCCTAAGGTTGAAAACCTATTTTTTAGCCTATCGGAACCTTCTTTCTTCTTCAAAAATCATTGAAAATCATATAAAAACGCCTATTTTCTATGCGCTGGCTCTTCAGCCCCCTCAGGATAAGCCCCTGCTCGTCTTTCTCCACATATTCGAGCGCTGGAACCAACGGTCAAGCCTTTATGCGCTTAATCAAAAAATAACCCCTCTCCGCCACATTTTTCCTTTGAAAAACCAAAAACCCACATTTCTAAAGTTTCAGCTGGGAAGTTTTAAATCACGTGTTTACATTTCATGATCAACCAGAGCCGTCGATCTGCTCCCTAGATCTGACGGAGCAGAACGAGCCCCCACCTGGTGGACCCCCCTTCCCGCGCTGTTTCCTGTTTCCACCGGTTTCATCCCGCACCGCTTTCTGCGTAAAGCTGGTTTTCCCCGTCGGCCAGCGATTCCACACGCTGGCCGACACGTGTCCTCCGCCTCGTTCCAAAACTGCCGTGCAAATCCCATTGCCCGCATGCTAATCCTCGTACCATAGCCTAGCAGCGGGATCCACCTCCACCGTTGGATTTGGGCCCTCCAATCTGACGGTTGCCGATCGCCCGATCCTCCCGGTCTTTAACGAACTCGCCCGCCCGTTAAATCTCCCCCGACGCGTTTGAAAGCCGATCCCCACCGTCGATCTCCGCAGATCGACGGCTCTCATTCATTCTCCCGATTCCATGGTACAAGTTCACTTTTTCTCCGCTGACTTTTCAGAAATGCTCCCGACCATTGATCGCAATACGATCAACGGCTCAGATCGCTCCATTTTCCCGCACGCCCTCCGATGCAGTCTATCCATATAATGCAGGATTTTCTCATTTTTCTTGTATTTTGCAGGTTTTAAGGTTTTTTCGTCGTGTTTCAATGAAAATCTAAAGAATGAGGGTGACGACTCCCGTCCTTCTGATTAATCCAGAGAATCGACCGCAGGGTGAAGAATAAAGATATCAACAAGGTTTCATGAGCCTTGGTTGCTACGTGTCCCTGTAAAACCTGAAGAATGCAGTCAACATCGACGCAGGGAAGAGTATCAGATTTCGAAGACATAATGAACTAGAGCAGCAGTTTTTTAGATAGATTGGCGGGGATTACGGCTAAGACGGTTATCAAAAGCCTAATCCCCATCTTCGAGCACAGATTAAAGCAAAACCTAAAAGTGTTCATCAGACATTGCCTCCACCGCCATACTTTGGGGCAAATTGATTCCTCAACCACCGCAGTGCCACCTATTGCCTCAGAATGCTCAATCAGAGGATGAATTTATTGAACAAGATCAGATATTATGCCTCGGAACAACCAAAGGAGTTATTTCTGCACCAGATTTAATGACAGAATGTTTACAGAGTAACCCTAATAGTACGCAGAGCCTCAAATGTCAACAAAAGCTCCTTCCGAGCTTACTTCATAAGCACAAGCGCATAAATGCAGTAGAACACCTGTATAAATTCTTCATCGAGCCTCCCAGGCCAGGAAGACATTAATTCTGCATTAATTGTATTTGAGATCTTTTTATTAGATCTCACCTCCTCATCCTTCTATAAATACTCCAGAAGAAGATGAGTGAGGGGTTGGATTAGTTGGTTGTCAATGTAATTGCTAAAGTGTTGTAGCTGTTTCTGAGTAGAAAACTCTTGACTGTAAATAGTGGTTTCATAGGCTCTTGGAGCTCTGCTTGTAACAGATAGGTTAGATTGTGAAAAGAGATGGATTAAAACATTGGATTTGAACATTGTAACCGGTTTGAAGAAATCAATACAAGCTGATTTATGGGATCCTGGTCTATGCTGATGGTGATGTTATTCTCACTGTAACTTGTCATTTTATTTCTGTTTTCAATTTGTTTCATTTTCCACTATAAAGAACAGTTTAAACAGTGTTAGAGTTTGCTGTATATCAGTGACCTTCTCTGGCTGAAAAATCTTTATCCCAATGTTTTCTTCTAATCGTGTTATTTAGAAATGATTTAATTCAGTCTAAGCACAGAGATGCTGGCGTTCCCTCATCTTTTCGTCACTGCTGAATGTTATTTTTAAATGTTACTTTCATGTATGTTGTGTAAGGAATGAATTGAGGAAATCAAAGGTTAGCCCTGAGTCCCTTTCTTGTTTGCTCAACTATTTGTCTGTTTCCCTTAGGATGTGTCAAAAGCTGACCAGTTTCAAAGTACTTATCAGATCTTGGGCCATTCTGTGTTATCTTGGTGATTTTCTTGGAAGTAACTAAGTAAAGAAGAACTAGGAGAGGATCAGGGTGAGTCCCAGCCCACTAGCTTCTGCTCCAAAGGTTGCCTTCAAGTTTCCCTTTGTTTTTAATTTGTGTTCTATTAGAAGTGTATCAAAGGCTGGATAGTTTCAAATTACTTACCAGATCCTAGTTTGCTTCTATGTTTTTCTTAAGTGCCTGGTCAAAGGCTGGCTAGTTTCAAAGTACTTACCAGATCCTGGGCTGCTCTTTGTTCTGCATCTGTTATTTCCCTTTCTTATTGTATCACCTCATTCCATAAATCAAACTTTAAAGAGATCCTTAGGCATAGATGACTTGCCCCATAGATTCCTCTTGAACCTGAATGTTTCAATTAAATTCTCTTATGACTCCATAGCCCAATGGATTGAAAACTTGCCATCATATTTCTTTAGAATCAAAGCTTATTCTGTTTGCTTGCAACTTCTCACCTTTGAACCTATTTGCATATAGATCTTTCCGCCTCAAACAGCAACTATGTTCAACCATCCGAGAAAACCAAATAAAACCCTCGGCCTTCATAACTAGCCTAATATCATCACCTCAAACTTCAAAGACAATATCCATCTTTGTACATATTGGAGAGATCCCTCTCCGGATTCAGGAGGGCTAGATCCTAGAATCCCAAAGTTGGTTGAAATGATGTTAACTCTGTGATCGGACTTTACCAATCTTGCTTGTTATAGAGGCCTAACATTTCTGGCGACTCCACTGGGGATCGAACCCAGAATCTCTGGTTCCATGACAATTGTTCTATTTTGCAGCTGAGCCACCAGAATCTAACATTTCTGGCGACTCCGCTGGGGAAGACTTTAACCCAAAATCTCTATAAAACCTTGAGAGTCAAAAGCAGCCTTTTCAAGCACTACCAAGAAATGGTAATTAAGATGAAGCTCAGTTGAATCAGTGACAAACTAGGACAGGCCTAGGATTCTTTTAATTTTTTATCTAACCTTGGAAAATCAGCTAGCTTAGCCATAAGGATAGACTGTCTTTGTTTCATAACCGTAGCTAAGTTTTGAGGCAAAGTTAGGACATTCTTTTAAACCACAAATATAAACAATTCAGAAAATACCAAAAAACATTTCAGATTGGTAGTAAAACACTAGTTTTGATATCTTGTATACGTCTTTGATGTGTTTTACCCTATACTCTTAGACAGAGTCTGGAAAGGGCCAGGTAGCCTCTGGATCTCATCCTCTTTTAGGGGTGACATATCTGGTGAATGCCCTCCCAGTCAATCTCTGGTTAGAGTTTGTTGTGTTTGAGATATCCTTGAAAAGAAATGATTCACAAACACTGTGGTGGATAGTGTACTCCTTTGAAAACACTCTGAACCTTCCACCTGGCGACTCCACAATCCTGAACAGACCTTAAGACTCCACTGGGAAGAACCCTTATCATTATAAAATCATTCAAACCCAGTTAGAGGACTGCAGGATTCAAATTGAGAAAATAGATTAGTTAACCTTCTAAAGATTGTCATATCTGGTTGAACTTTTCTTGTTTAGTTGGGTCTAAACATATAAAAATTGTGGCTCCTAAAAAGATTCACACTAGAGCCCACCCTGACCCAGATCCTCCTGAAATAGTTGATAACCCAGAAAGAATTCTTAGGAAGTCTCCTAGGATACAATATTCAACTATTTTCAGACCACCCCTAAGAGCTAATTCAGTCCCTGAAAACCTTTCAGCTTTTCATGAATCACAAATTGACTTATTAAACCCATTCAGAACTAGGTCATTTGGTGATTTAGATTAGTTAGATTCTGAGCCTACAATTTCATCTCCCGAAACAAGTGAAACTCTTGGGAATAGAGAATCAACACCTCCTGATTTATATTTCTTACATAATCTAGGTGTCTCTCATCCGAGATCAGCTCAGAGATCTACTGCTGTTCCATCCACTCCTGTTCATCTTTCATCCACTGTTCAAACCACTCCACTTCAACCCACACCTCCTCTTGTAAATCCACCCCCACCATATATCATGACAGCATGGTATGCTCCCTTAGTCCTTCCTGTACCATTACTCAATCTTCCACAGGACTATCAGTCTAAAATTCCATTATATGATGCTAGCAATACTACAACAACATCTCAACATGTGGACAAGATGAGTGACTACTTTGACAGAAATGAAATTGATAATGAATCTGTCAAAATAAGACTGTTTGCTCAAAGCTTGGGGGGAGAAGTGAGAAAATGGTTTAAAGGTTTGACCCCCCATAGTATTAACGACCTCCAAGCCTTCCATAAAACATTCTTAAACAAATGGGAAGTAAGAAAAAACCCTCTCCAAGTCCTGGCCGACTATAACAATCTCCATAGGAACCCTGGGGAAAGTGTACAAGCTTATTGTACCAGATTTAACAGTGTGTATAATGCACTTTCCCCTGAACTGAAACCTCCTCAGGGATCAGCTTTAAACAAATTTCCTGAAGGGTTTGATCCAGACATGACATATTCACTCAGAGAAAGAGTCTTTGAAACCCTTGAAGATATGCAAAGAGGTGCTCTTTCTGTGGAGGTTAACCTCATGGAGAAGAGAGCAAGGATGAAAGCTGAAAAGAGAGTATCTTTTAGAGAGGAATCCACCCCTTCCACCTCAAGTTCAAAGATGGAAAGAATGATGGAAGAAATGATGAAGAAAATGAGCATTCTGGAGAGGGCGCAAGCAAGTTTAAATCAGAGCGCTTCTCAAAACAGAAACCAAAACCAGAATCAGAATCTTAGAAGAAATCAGCCTCCAAACAGACCCAGGGAAGATGATCAGCAGGTCATTCCTCCCTTTCATCAGAAATTTTTAAGTGAGGTTGAACAAACATATCAAATAACAGAGGAAGATGATATAAACTTATTTGGGGTAGATGATGATGACTTTGAGGTTCATTATGATGAAAAACAAGGTCTTTATACACCTTGTGATGACAGAAGAGATGATAATCAGAATTACTATCAAAATATGGAAAACGCTGTCATAGAGCCTTTAAGGGAATATGAACTCAGAAGTAGATCTAATCAACAAACCCCCAACAATAAAACCTCTGACAAACCTTCTCAAAACAACACTGCAACCAAGTCTAAAACAATCAAACAAAAGGACAAAACAGTGGCTGTTAATTCTGGTAATGGTAAAGAGAAAGACACTCAAAATATTGAAAAACAGAGTGCAAAAATTAGTAGTACTAGCACCTCAGTTAGTACTCCTGGAAAAACAACTGTTTCAACTGTAGATAAACCAAATCAGCAAGCTGTTATTGCTGATAAAGTGGCAGTAAACAAGGCTGAAGTTAATGCTTTGAAGAATCAAAACCTTTTCAGCCTAGAACAGGAAATCTCAAAGATCAAAATCTCTGTTCCTTTGACTGAGTTAGCTGCCCAATATGTATATAGGTCCAAAATTTTGAAGGCTTTGAACTTAGAAGATAATGAAGATTCACTCAATCTTAATGATGACCAACCTGAGCTTATTTTTGGTCCAAAGATTGAAGGAAAGTTCTAAGAAGGTCCTATCCCTCCCTTTTATGTAAGCTTAAACATTCATGACAAAATTATGCATAATGCTATGCATGACTCAGGCGCTTCCCATAATTTAATGCCAAAAGCTGTAATGGAAAGCCTGGGTCTTGAAATTACCAGACCTTACAAATATCTCTACTCCTTTGACTCAAGCAGAGTTAAGTGTCTAGGATTGATTAAAGATCTCTGTGTTAATTTAGCCCAAATTCCAGCCAAATGTTTAGTCATGGATGTTGTTGTGGCTGATGTCCCCCCAAAGTATGGAATGCTTTTATCACGATATTAGGGGGCTAAGTTGCAGGGGACCATGCAAATGGACATGACCTATGCAACTATCCCTGTTTTCAATCAGACTAGGAAGCTTTATAGGGAATCCCACATGCAGTACACAATAACAAGTCAGGATCGGCCTCAAAACTCCCCTCTCTATGCTATAAACACGAGCCTCGATTCTTTTATCATGTTTAATAATGAAGCACTCACAGAACAAATTATTTCAACAGAATCAATGGCTGAGATGAAATAGGAGGAAAACAACACTAAATTGCCGAGACAGTCTATTGTATCTGAACATCCTAGCAAACTAAACTCAGATCTTGAACTGCAAGTTATCGATCCTTTGAACTTAAAACTTGACAGTCAGAAAGACAGTCCTCAACCCGATGAGAAACTTGAGGAATCAAATGATACAAAGTCCATACACCAAACTGAAAATCTGCCTCTCTGGACTATGTATTTTGATGGATCATGCACCAAAACAAATGCTGGTGCAGGTGTCTGGATCACTAACACTGAAAATAATCATACAGAATGTATCTCATGCAAATTAAACTTTCAGTGTTCCAACAACATAGCAGAATATGAATCCCTTCTCTTAGGCTTGCATCTTCTGAAAAAATTAGGTGCCAAGAGAATCGATGTATATGGGGATTCTGAATTAATCATTAGGCAAGTTAATGGGGAGTATAATGCAAATCACCCCAGACTTAGGGCCTACAGGAATGATGTCATTGATCTTTTGAAAACATTTGAGGAGTCCACCTTATCTTTTGTCCCAAGAAAAAGAAACATAGCAGCCCACAATTTAGCCTTTGCTGCTAGAACCTGCCCAATGCTGTATGATGACACCTCTCAGATAAAATTCAGACCAGCTATCCCAGATAACAAGAAATATTGGCAGGTATTTGATGGAGATAAACAAATAGAAGACTTCATGCAATTTAGAAATGAGTTTGAACCCCATAGTTCAGATTCAGACTATGATACAGACTGCAGTGAAGAAAATTTTCTTGGTGAAGAAGAACCATCTCCACAGCTGGTAGATATAAACCTTCAGACTATCATATCTAGAAACCAAACAAAATTAAGTGCAAAATTTGAAACAGAAGAAATGGAAACTCTGCATTCTAATAATGATAGTTTGCCCAAGGGTTTGGCCCCTCTAGAAGAACTATTTGATTTTGATGATGTGGCCAACAAACCGAAACTGGAACCTGTAGAAACTGAAGTGGAGGAATGTAATATAGGCAGTGAGGAAAAACCGAAATTGATCAAACTGTCTAAAACTTTACCAGCTCACATTAAACTCAAATACTTAGAGCTGTTCAAAGATTTTTCTTATGTTTTTGCTTGGAGTTACGAAGATCTTAAATCCTATGACACTGAAATAATACAGCACAAAATCCCTCTTAAAGAAAACCAAAAACCATTCAAACAGAAACTGCGCAGAATCAACCCTGTCCAGTTGCCATTGGTTAAGAAGGAAATCATGAAGATGCACGATGTTGGCATTATTGTCCCTATTAGATATTCTGAGTGGGTATCTAATCTGGTGTCAGTTAGGAAAAAGATTGGATAAATCAGGCTTTGTATAGACTTCAAGAATTTAAACAAAGCTTCATTGAAAGACAACTACCCTTTACCCAAGATGGATCATATTTTGCAAAGGGTGGTGGGGTCTAAAAGAATTTCTTTGCTGGATGGCTATTCAGGGTATAATCAAGTCCTAGTCCACCCTGATGATCAATTAAAGACATCTTTTACTACACCATGGGGCACTTTCATGTATGTGAAAATGCCTTTTGGTTTAATGAATGCTGGAGAAACCTTTCAGAGAGCCATGGACATAGCATTCTCGGAATAATTGGGCTTCTTCATCATTATCTATCTGGATGATGTAACTGTGTTTTCAAAAACAGATGAAGAAAATTTAGAACATTTGAGAAAAATTTTCGAGAAGTGCAAAAGGTTTGGAATATCTTTAAACCCTAAGAAGACACTATTTGGTCTCCAAGAAGGTAAACTTCTTGGACACATCATTTCAGAAGAGGGCATAAAGATAGATCCCATGAGGATTGAGGCTATATTGCAAATCTCTCATCCTCGAAACATCAAAGAGTTGCAGTCTTTCATTGGAAAGATTAACTTTTTGAGAAGGTTCATCCCCAACTTGGCTGAGCTCCTTAGGAATATCACAAACATGTTGAAAAAGGAGCAAGGGGTAAAATGGAACTCGGAAGCAAAGACATCCTTTGAGCTAGTGAAACAAGCGTTAACCAAAACACCGGTTCTCATAAGTCCTGATTTTTCAAAGGATTTTTATATCTTCTCATTTGCATCAGAACATACTATAGCTGCTGTCCTTTTACAGAAAAATCCACAAGGACAAGAGCAGCCCATTGCATTCTTTAGTAAGGCATTGAGGGATGCCCCTTTGAGGTATAACATTATGGAAAAACAAGCTTTTGCTTTGGTAAAGGCTTTGAAAGACTTCAGAGTATACATCCTTCACTCACACATCATTGCCTTTGTCCCAAATTCGGTTGTAAAAGACATTCTAACCCAGGATCCAGATGGTAAGAGAGGTAAGTGGATTGCTGTTATTCTTGAGTATGATTTAGAGATTAAACCCACTAAGCTCATCAAAGGTCAGGGTCTAGCTAAATTAATGGCTGAATCAAATTGTGAAGTTCTTGATATTAATATGGTTAATGCTTTGGATGACCAAGAAGAATTCTCAACTACCATTGTTGAAGATCATTTTGCGAATTCTCCTTGGTATACTGATATTGTTTATGTTTTGCTTAATCTAAATACACCTCCTGGTTTATCCAAAACAAAGGCAAGATTCCTAAAGTTGAAAGCTGTAAGCTATTGCATTATTGATAAATGTCTTTATTGGAAAAATGCTAGTGGTATATTGCTTAAATGTTTGCCTGAGTTTGATGCAGAAAAGATTAAGCAGGAATTCCATGAAGGAGAGTGTGGAGGCTATCTGTACTGGAAGTCAACAGCCAACAAAATTTTGAGGGCTGGTTTCTATTGGCCTACTCTTTTCCCTGATGTGCACAAAATGACAACCACTTGCCATAAATGCCAATTGTTCGAGGGCAAGAGAAAATTACTACCCCTTCCTCTGCATCCAATTACTGTTGAAGCCCCTTTTCAACAGTGGGGACTTGACTTCATAGGAGAAATCCACCCACCATCCTCTGCCCAACACAGGTGGATTCTTACTGCCATAGACTACTTCACTAAGTGGATAGAAGCCATTCCATGCAGGCAGGCCAATGATTCAGTTATCATTAAATTCATAGAAACCAACATCCTCTCCAGATTTGGCTGTCCTACAAAGATCATCACGGATAATGCAGCAGCATTTGGGTCAAAGAAAATGGTGGAATTCTGTCACAAGTACCAGATAACACTGGGACACTCCACAACCTATTATCCTTAGGGTAATGGACTTGCAGAGTCTTCCAACAAAAGCTTAGTGAACATAATAAAGAAACTGTTGGAAGACAACAAGAAGTCTTGGCACACAAAGCTGAACCATGCACTTTGGGCTGACAGATTGACATTGAAGAAATCCATTGGTATGTCACCCTTCCAACTTGTATATGGTACAGATGCAATTTTTCCTAACAGCCTTGGTGTACCCATTATGAATTTAATTCAAGAGCTCCAGACTGAAGAGAATGACATAATCAGAAGAATAAATCAGACCATTCATCTTCAGCAAACCAGAGAGGAAGTGTACAACAAAGCATTACAGAAACAAGACAATATCAAGAAGATATTTGACAGAAGAACAAAGGCCAGCAATTTCAAGATTGGGGACAAAGTTTTAAAATGGGACTCCAAAAGGGAAGATAAGGGAAAGCATAGTAAATTTGATAATCTATGGCTTGGCCCTTACTCTATTCATTCAGTTGCTGGAAACAATGCATTCTTCTTACAAGAGCTGGATGGAACAGAATTGTTTGGGGGTCCTGTCAACGGCAGGATGCTTAAGCATTACCTGTCTTAAATTATTTCATGTTTGAAGCCTTTTTTACCTTTTTCCACTGTAAATATTTCATTCACCATTGCATTTAAAGTTATGAAAAATCAAAAAATACAAAAAAGAAAGAAAGAAAAGAGGGCAGAAATGAAAACAAGAAAGGCAAGGCCCCATGCCAAAAAGAAAAATAAATCTGAAAGTGTGCAAGCTTAAATGCCACTCCTTGGAACACACTTCTAAATTGGTCAAACTGTTTAATCTTGACTAATTAGCTTTCAATTTTCTGCTAATAGGGTAGCAAGTTTGATTTGCCAAACTGTTTAATCTTGGCTTATCAGTAGATAGAGTAGGGTAGAAATTAAGGTTCAAACCAGCTCAAAATCTGAACCAAAGTTTCCAAAGAGATTACTCAAAACTACTCCAATTTCTGAGTCAAAGAGAAAAGACCTGGTTCTAATTCGCTCAAAACTTGAACCAGAAGAGAAGCAAAGATAGCTCACCAAAAAGGAAAAACAGAGCTGTGAAGATAAGAGAAGGCCATAATGAGAAATTTTCAGATCTTAAGCCTTCTGTTTTGGTTTGAAATTTTCTATAAATAAATAATCTATGTGCAGCTTGTCTTTATGCCATAGATCATAGCAAGTCAAATAGCTCAATCTTGACTTGACTATTTTTAAATTTCTGTTGTAGAATTTAGTGAATGAAAGTTTGTTGGACAGTTTAATCCCAACAGACAGTAGAATAGGTAGAGAAACATCTGAGCTCAACTGTTTAATCTGAGTTCAGGGAGAAATAAGGAGCAGAAATAGATTAGATTTCCTATTTTTAAAAGAATAAAATGTTGAGAATAGAGTTTGCCAATCCAAGTGCACTCTGATGAAGAAAAAATGTTAGAACAGTAGGATTGGGGTAGGCAGAAGTTGTATTGATGAAATCCATCTTTCTTTCATAAAATGATATTATTTTGCCAAAGGAGAAGCAAGAGCAAGCAATAGGTCAAGCACCAGTCAGCATCCCAGAGAAATCAAGTCTGAATTCTTGATGCCTTCAAGAAGGCACCATCCCCAAGTGGAGCCACTGTTAGCCACCCATATTTTTCAATTATATCAGCTGGTGGCTAAATATTCCTTGCAGCCTTCAAGAAACAAATTCAGTCCTAGAATTGTTGGTGCTTGAAGTCTGTTGGTAAGATCATAAACTACTGGTTGGTTCTTCATACTTTTCCTCCTCTCTGCCTCTGATATTCCATGAAAAATCCTAGTCAAATATTGCTGCATCCTCCTCCTTTTTCCCCTCCCCTGCTTCCATCCTACCTTCATTTCTTCAGTTTCCTCTCATCCATAAAAACCCCACCAAACCCTGTTATATTCCTTACCCCTTCAATAATCTCATTTCCTAAGGTTGAAAACCTATTTTTTAGCCTATCGGAACCTTCTTTCTTCTTCAAAAATCATTGAAAATCATATAAAAACGCCTATTTTCTATGCGCTGGCTCTTCAGCCCCCTCGAGATAAGCCCCTGCTCGTCTTTCTCCACATATTCGAGCGTTGGAACCAACGGTCAAGCCTTTAGGCGCTTAATCAAAAAATAACCCCTCTCCGCCACATTTTTCCTTTGAAAAACCAAAAACCCACATTTCTAAAGTTTCAGCTGGGAAGTTTTAAATCACGTGTTTACATTTCATGATCAACCAGAGTCGTCGATCTGCTCCCCAGATCCGACGGAGTGGAACGAGCCCCCACCTAGTGGACCCCCCTTCCCGCGCTGTTTCCTGTTTCCACCGGTTTCATCCCGCACCGCTTTCTGCGTAAAGCTGGTTTTCCTCGTCGGCCAGCGATTCCACACGCTGGTCGACATGTGTCCTCCGCCTCATTCCAAAACCACCGTGCAAATCCCATTTCCCGCGTGCTAATCCTCGTACCATAGCCCAGCAGCGGGATCCACCTCCACCGTTGGATTTGGGCCCTCTAATCTGACGATTGCCGATCTCCCGATCCTCCTGGTCTTTAACGAACTCGCCCGCCTGTTAAATCTCCCCCGACGCGTTTGAAAGCCGATCCCCACCGTCGATCTCCGTAGATCGACGACTCTCATTCATTCTCCCGATTCCATGGTACAAGTTCACTTTTTCTCCGCTGACTTTTCAGAAATGCTCCCAACAATTGATCGCAATACGATCAACGGCTCAGATCGCTCCATTTTCCTGCACACCCTCCGATGCAGTCTATCCATATAACGCAGGATTTTCTCATTTTTCTTGTATTTTGCAGGTTTTAAGGTTTTTTCGTCGTGTTTCAATGAAAATCTGAAGAATGAGGGTGACGACTCCCATCCTTCTGATTAATCCAGAGAATCGACCGCAGGGTGAAGAATAAAGATATCAACAAGGTTTCATGAGCCTTGGTTGCTACGTGTCCCTGTAAAACCTGAAGAATGCAGTCAACATCGACGCAGGGAAGAGTATTAGATTTCGAAGACAGAATGAACCAGAGCAGCAGTTTTTTAGATAGATTGGCGGGGATTACGGCTAAGATGGTTATCAAAAGCCTAATCCCCGGCTTCGAGCACAGATTAAAGAAAAACCTAAAAGTGTTCATCAGACGTTGCCTCCACTGCCATACTTTGGGGCAAATTGATTCCTCAACCACTGCAGTGCCACCTATTGCCTCAGAATGCTCAATCAGAGGATGAATTTATTGAACAAGATCAGATATTATGCCTTGGAACAACCAAAGGAGTTATTTCTGCGCCAGATTTAATGACATAATGTTTGCAGAGTAACCCTAATAGTACGCAGAGCCTCAAATGTCAACAAAAGCTCCTTACGAGCTTACTTCATAAGCACAAGCGCATAAATGCAGTAGAACACCTGTATAAATTCTTCATCGAGCCTCCCAGGCCAGGAAGACATTAATTCTGCATTAATTGTATTTGAGATCTTTTTATTAGATCTCACCTCCTTATCCTTCTATAAATACTCCAGAAGAAGATGAGTGAGGGGTTGGATTAGTTGGTTGTCAATGTAATTACTGAAGCGTTGTAGCTGTTTCTGAGTGGAAAACTCCTGACTGTAAATAGTGGTTTCATAGGCTCTTGGAGCTCTACTTGTAACAGATAGGTTAGATTGTGAAAAGAGATGGATTAAAACATTGGATTTGAAGATTGTAACCGGTTTGAAGCAATCAATACAAGCTGATTTATGGGATCCTGGTCTATGTTGATGGTGATGTTATTCTCACTGTAACTTGTCATTTTATTTCTGTTTTCAATTTGTTTCATTTTCTACTGTAAAGAACAGTTTAAACAGTGTTAGAGTTTGCTGTATATCAGTGACCTTCTCTGGCTGAAAAATCTTTATCCCAATGTTTTCTTCTAATTGTGTTATTTAGAAATGATTTAATTCAGTCTAAGCACAGAGATGCTGGCGTTCCCTCATCTTTTCGTCACTGCTGAATGTTATTTTTAAATTTTACTTTCATATATGTTGTGTAAGGAATGAATTGAGGAAATCAAAGGTTAGCCCTGAGTCCCTTTCTTGTTTGCTCAACTATTTGTCTGTTTCCCTTGGGATGTGTCAAAAGCTGACTAGTTTCAAAGTACTTATCAGATCTTGGGCCATTCTGTGTTATCTTGGTGATTGTCTTGAAAGTAACTAAGTAAAGAAGAACTAAGATGAGGAGAAAGGTGAGCCCTGCCCGCTAGTTTCTGCTCCAAAGGTTGCCTTCAAGTTTCCCTTTGTTTTTAATTTGTGTTCTATCAGAAGTGTATCAAAGGCTGGATAGTTTCAAAGTACTTACCAGATCCTAGTTTGCTTCTATGTTTTTCTTAAGTGCCTGGTCAAAGGCTGGCTAGTTTCAAAGCACTTACCAGATCCTGGGCTGCTCTTTGTTCTGCATCTGTTAATTCCCTTTCTTTTTGTATCGCCCCATTCCATAAATCAAACTTCAAAGAGATCCTTAGGCATAGATGACTTGCCCCATAGATTCCTCTTGAACCTGAATGTTTCAATTAAATTCTCTTATGACTCCATAGCCCAATGGATTGAAAACTTGCCATCATCTTTCTTTAGAATCAAAGCTTATTCTGTTTGCTTGCAACTTCTCACCTTTGAACCTATTTGCATATAGATCTTTCCGCCTCAGACAGCAACTATGTTCAACCATCTGAGAGAACCAAAAAAAACCCTTGACCTTCATAACTAGTCTAATATCATCACCCCAAACTTCAAAGACAATATCCATCTTTGTACATATTGGAGAGATCCCTCTCCGGATTCAGGAGGGCTAGATCCTAGAATCCCAAAGTTGGTTGAAATGATGTTAACTCTGTGATCGGACTTTACCAATCTTGCTTGTTACAGAGGCCTAACAGCACCAATATTCAAAATGGTAGCATCGGAAATGTAAAACTACTTAAATCTAAAACCTAAATATAATAAAATATGACTTCATTAAAAAAATCATAATTGGTAGCTTAATTAAAACCATAGTATGACTTAATTAAAATATGACTTAAAAAAATGATAAATGATAACTTAATTAAAACAAACGATATGATATGGAGCCAAAAATATTTGTGATTTGACTAATCAGTGAGTGTAAAGTGAATTCGTTTCATGGAAAATTTTAGGGGCTAATATTCGTAGGTGGGCTAATTTTCCATGGTTTTTCCAAAAAAAAGATTCGCCAATTTCCATTTTTTTATAAAAATGATTCGCCCAAATTTTACTATGTAAAATTATTTTACCTTAAAAGTTGCCAACATTATATAGACAATATATGTAATATCATTATAAATTTGAATAATTTTAGAAATACATCAATAAAACTTTTATAGTTTGCATATTAGGGACTAGTGAGATTCGCCAATTTTTTAAACTTCAAAATAATTTTCCATCCTTAAAATTTTCCCTGATTCGTTTCATCGGGCCCTCAACCAAAATCCATGCCGCATATATCATTTACTGCAGTGTACTTGTTTCGGGGTCTGCATGGTTATTTCTCGCATGACCATGGCATGGCCATTGGTACTTTTGGACAGTATGAGATAGTTGTGAGAGTGCAGGAGACTCTTGTGAGAAGAGTGCATTCTAACTGTTTCATGATTCCATGGTGAATATACAATAGAAGGTAGAGGGGTTTTGAGTAGCAAGCTTTCCCTGAGAAATTATTTGTGTTGTGGTTTGATTTGATTCTTTCTTTACTTGTTGTGATTGCCGATTGTGTTTATTTTCCACAATTGATTTGTAGAATGATTCAGTATCTAGATTTAGTACATTGCTTGATCAGATTGAATCCATTGATATACATATGTTTGTATAATTTCTACATGACTCAAAGGCCAAGTGATATGAAAGAAACCCAACATGAACCTATGGTAGAAATTGGCAAGACCTAGAAAGTTGTAGAGCTATGTTAGAGTGGTCAAGGCTGGGCAATCCTGAATAACTTGTATCTTGGTTGAGTCCACATGCACACCTTGCA
Organism: Pinus albicaulis; assembly: GCA_034641835.2. Classification (NCBI taxonomy): domain Eukaryota; kingdom Viridiplantae; phylum Streptophyta; class Pinopsida; order Pinales; family Pinaceae; genus Pinus; species Pinus albicaulis. The sequence continues at coordinate 666,956,661 of CM076569.1, read as the reverse complement.
CATCAATGACATACTCGAGATATTGAACCTGGGTCATACCAAAAGTTAATTTCTCCAAATTGGCGCAAAATTTGTCTTGTTGTAGGGTTTGGAGGACCTATCGAATATGGTGAAGGTGCTCTTCCCATCTCTGGTTGAAGATCAGTATGTCATCCAAATACACTACCATGAATGAGTTGGTGAAGGGCCGCAAGATGTCACCCATCAGGCTCATGAAGGTTTCAGGGGCATTCGTCAATCCAAAAGGCATGATCATCCATTCAAAAAGGCCCTCCTTGGATTTGAAGGCAGTCTTCCATACATCGGAGGGTTTGATTGGTACCTGGTGATAATCAAACTTCAAGTCAATATTGCTGAAATATTTCTTTAAATAACATTTATCTTCTTAAATTTAATATTATAATCTATATTAGTAAATATTAACCTAATGATTACTATTAATATTATAATTGCTATATTTCTCATACACAAACCAATAACTCTCCTAAGGGGAAAAATTTGCTTTATGTATTCTCCTATTGCATTGCCTCAAGTATAAAATTTGAGTGGGCCTAATGGGTAAGAGCATGTGTATTCTCCTAATAGGTTGCAGGTTCAGAACTAGAGGGGTAGAGTATGTATGCCTTCTCCCACAAACAAGAGAGTTTCATACAATAATTGATAAAAAAAATTATAAATTTATGTGTATATAATATTTTAAATTCATAAAATTTTATTAAAATTATTTAAATTTAATCAAATAATATTCAATAAATTGATTCAAAATATTAAAATATTACTTTTGTAAACACTCAAATTTATCAATTACTAAGATCATTTAAATCTTCATTAATAATGATAAACTATCATGATATGTCGCATACACTAACTGATAAAAAATAAATATAAATTTATGTGTATATAATATTTTAAATTCACAAAATTTTATTAAAATTATTTAAATTCAATCAAATAATATTCAATAAATTAATTCAAAATATTAAAATATTATTTTTGTAAACACTCAAATTAATGCAATAGCTCAGACATTATTTATCAATTACTAAGATCATTTAAATCTTCATTAATAATGATAAACTATTATGATACAATTTATTTTGGAAATCATACACACACACACACACACACACACACACACACACACACACACACACACACACACACACACACACACACACACACACACACACACACACATATATATACACACACACACACACACTCCATCCAAACCCATATACTATATATATTGGTTAAGTTTCATGGTTCATTATTTTCATTAGTTCTTAACCACATAAATTTACCAAAAAATTATAACATAGTTATCCACACTTAAATACACTCAATTTCATTTGAGTCTTTTTCTTAAATACACTTAATCTCATTTCAGTCTTTTTGAAAATGAAATAGATAATATATATTTTTTAATTTATATAATAATACAATATTATTTTAAAATTTAAATATTAGTTATGAAAAAAGCATTTATAACTCAAAAATATTTTTCCCCTAAAATATTACTTTAAAAGAGTTTTAAAATTACCTATAATTACTACATTAAAATACTTTTAAAATTACATATAATTATTACATTAAGATACTTAAATTAAATATAATTACTACATTAAAAAAAAACTAAACAACATTTTTTTAGATTTCAAACATTTATATAATAATAGGAAATTACAACAAAGCTTGAGATGGGAGATAAACAACACATGTGAATGCGTGTGGGGTTCATGTGCGTCTAATTTTTCAAGATCAATGCGTGTGGGGTTGTGTCTATCATATATTTTGCATCAATGCGTATGGGGTCCATATGGGCCAATATACCAAAAATCCAATAGACCAATAGACCAAAATCCATCACATCAGGGTTGTTGCGTACTTGCTTCGGGGTCTGCGTGGTTATGGCTCGCATGACCATGGCATGGCCATTGGTACTTTTCGAATATTAATGGGGCTATAGACTTGAAAATAATGCTTTCCTTTAGCAATGTGTATCTATATATATAATAATAATAATTAATGTTGAAAAATTAACATTTTTATTTCAAAATAATGTTGTGAAAAAAATGACTTTGTTTATTTTAATGAAGATTATTCAAAATAAAGTGTTAGTTTATTATTAATTTTCAAAATATATTTGTTTGGTTAATTATTAATCTTTATTTTGAATTTTAGAAACTACTAAGAGATGAGCTATTCAATATAAATCAATGATAGATTTTTCAAAATAGTTTATGACTGGTTTAAAGTTCAAATTATTTTTTAACATTATACATATCTTCTTCATCTTTAAAAGGTTTATTTTTTAGAATCTTTATAGATTTTGGGATTTGTTCACAACACAAGCATTTACATCTTTATCCACCATGTTATGAACAATGCGTAGCTCCATGTTTGTTTCCTGACTCTAATCTTAAACACCTTTGATCACTATATAAAGAAAGACCAAGGTTTGAAATTGTTTGCAATACTACATCATCAAAACTAACCTAAGCATTTACATCCCTACCCACTATGTCATTGAATAGGGCATAATTTAAATTCTATTTGATAAACTCCACTGCCAAACACCTTTTATCACTACATGGAAAAAGGCCAGGGTTCAAAATTATCGATATGACTACACCACCAAAAAATTGAGCCTTCAACCTAGTACGTTGAATATCAAAGAGTGAGACCCAAGATTCTTTACAAATATCGTTAAAAACCACTAAAACATCTTGCTTCTTGATGCTCAAGTTGAAAGATACTCCATTTAGATTGTGCCTTGGTGTATACTCTGTACTTATGCTTTTAGGGAGTTCATCAAATCCAAAGTCCCCTTAGTGCTATCACTATTTGACTTAAGTTTGAATTTAAAGCTAAAGCACACGTTTGCATTCTAGCCTCTAAACACTTCACACCCTTAGACTATCCCTAGAACTTGAAGAAATTGAATACCCAAAGACCCAACCCTTAATATTCAGCCACATCATCATCATACTCCATCCATGAAAACTCTAGCTAGTCCCCTTCAATATATTTGAAATACATAAAACTAGTTGCTTAATAAGTTAAAACAATTATAACATTAATTAAATTGTGGTTTAACAACTAAGATAAATGGTTTTATAAGAATAATTTAACTTTGAATTTTGACATTAAAAAATTTTGTTTATATGTATAAATTAGCAAAATGATTCATACTAATAGATAGTTTCATGCCCATTTCCACCACCACCCAACTAAAAAAAATCATCCTTATTAAAACCCTTATAACTAAATCCATTAAAATATCTACTCCTCATCTTTTAGAGAAAGAAAGAGCCCACCTTCCAATGTTCTCCATGCTAATGATTTTTTTTATCTCCCAAATTGATAAAACCTTTCACTTAGCCCACCATTTAATATCAAAACCCCCACATTCCATTATCCCCTTCAAGGCCCTTACTATGCTCCCTTACATTAATGTGATTACCAATCACATTTATATGATCTTATCCAAAATGAACACTAAAACTCTTTTTAATCCCCATAAAACTCTAAACAATCACTTATAACCATTCAAGATAAAACCCATCCAGTGCTTGACCAAGGAATTTTACCAAATTCCGTGCGCCTATAAAAAATATTACATAGGAAAAATCGATTAATTAATCCAAACCCATCTCAAAGATAATATAATCGACACATTCCACAACCACCTCACTAAATTAACTATTACAAAACATTCATAAAATTTGAAATATTACAAAGCATTCATAAAATTTAAAGTAATTCATTCATAATAAGTAAGCCAATATCCTAACATCAATACTAACATACTTGACTACTTATTTAATATCATTAGGAAAGTCCCAAAATTTGATTTTTAAACAATTTTAATTAAAAAGAGAAATATAAATCAACTTCTTTTAAAAATATATTATTCATCATATAGCTCATTAGATGTGCCATTTTTTCATTTTTATTTACCCTTTTCTTTTATTTATAGTCCTTCTCCTTATAAATGATATTGATATTGTATTTTTTATTGTTTATTTGTGAATTTATTAACCTATTAAGCTCATTTATCACTTGAACAAATGTTATAGGGTTTGTAATATTCACTACATACTTCGGAATTTCAAACTTTGGTATGGAACTCCACCATAACATCTACTCATCAGTTGCTCTAATTCACACAAAATCCCATAATGTTGATCAGTCTCACTATCCCCAAATTCCTTTAGCTCCTAGGTGCTAACTGGAAGGGGCCATAGGATCGATGCTGTAACTAAGGGCCTAATATCAAAGACACTAGGCTTGTCGGACTCCTACAACTGTCGCCACTTTCTCTATTTAACTTGATGGCGGTGAATAGAGTTGATGGAAGTGAACATAATTACAACCACCATGATAGGACCGCCTCATTGTTTGTCGATGCTCACAACCTCGCCACTTCCATGTTAGACCAATGGTGGTAGATATACTATAGATTTTGTGAAAGATTTCGTATGCCTGACCACCTAATGCTTTACGACCTTCCCAACCTTTAAAATTTCTCATCAGTCTAGTAGCGTGAAAAGAGCTACAATTATCATTGAATATTGTGTCTGTTGGGCTTGTTAATTGACGAGATCACTCGATGCTTGTTGGATTGACTCAGAAAAGGTTTTTTCAGTGCCAAATCTATGCTATCTCTAGTAGCTATTGGCAAATAGAAGAAAAGGTTAACATGGAAGATTTTTTGAGTTTGTTAACTAATGGAAACACCAGAACAAGACAAAATTTTTCTAAGTTTTTCTTGTAGACCCTTTGATGCTGAGACAAAAACCTCAACCATCATGTGCTTGCCTAGTAAACTTGCAAAATCAAATATTCTATACTACAATATTTTTCTACATTAAATCAAGATAAATTTAATTACCTATACGACAATGCCCACTGATATTGATATTATTGGAAAGGAAATTTACAAGATCTGAGCTCATTCAGCTCTATTGTAGGTTTTTCAAATCTGTCTCTATTCTCTCTCTCCCTGTGCCTTGCTCTTTTTTGGCTCCCCCTCTCTCGTCTATTCTATTACATAGAAGAAAATCTCTAGTAAAAAAACATTCAACAAAATCCAAAGTTGATTTCTAATAGGTATTCCATAAATTGGCTAGATTTCCTTATTACATAGTAATTTGATAACATCCCTTCTAACTACATAGACTCCTTCTAGACTATGACTAAAAATATTACAAACTAAATTGATTAAGGAACCCAACTTCCCTTGGTAAATAAATTAGGGAACAAACTCCCTTAGTAAATGAGTTTTGACCCAAGACATAAAAAATGATCTTGGCTTGTAAATACTCCTGCATCAAACTATGAGGGAGGAAAATAATTATTCATTTATTCATTAGCTTCTCAGTAGTTGTGCCATACTTGATAATATTTTTTATTGTCATCCATGTAGCATATTCTTTTGGTTCATTTTTTTTATTTAAAAAAATACTGGAGATAATCTTTACCTCTAGTTTTCTTGACTACTTTTCATGTAATTTTAGAAATATGGTGATAAAATAGCAACTGATCAAGAAATTTAATCTAAATCAAGAGACACAATTCTACTCTACTTATCTGCATAAATTAATTCACAATTAAAACAAAATTCACAAACATGCATCGATCACATACACAAGTACACAAATTTTTCTAGGGGAAACCAACTAGCAAAAACCCCTTTAAGACTACTTGCATTAATTAGATGAATAGAGAATGTATTACAATTTCTTGCTCGCTCTGAGCTCAACCTGCAAAAGAATAATTATTCTCTCTGCTCAATGAGAAGATATGATCCAAACTTAATCAATTTATGCCTCCACCTGAGCTCCTATTTCCTTGTGCAAATCATGAGGAAATTAGTCCCAATTATTTGGGAATATCCTCCAAATTTATTGCACAATTCCCAAGGATTGATCACCGACTGCATTCAACACATGTACACTCAAGACTAGTCTACAACTAATGTTACACTGCCTTGGAATATCCTCAACACCTGGGGAACTCGAATTCTCTGCATGCACTAGCTATTTTTGGTTGATTGACCAGTTAACTAAATGATCATTGAGTTAGAATGTTTTCCCACTACACAACTGACCTCCAACTAGTTCTATCAATAATTATAACTAGTTTAACTAAATACAACTGGAAATAACTAAATTGGATTGCTAAAAATTAGCAATCAACACATGAAAACTGAAATCCAAGCCCTTAACTAGAATTTACTAAGCTAATTGAGTGACAAAATCCATGTCACCTCAGTTAACTGGCTCCAAGTTGTCTGTTGATGTGGAAATTTCAAATCATCTCAATTTGACCAAGGAAAAGTCAAATTGAGCCTTTCTTGTTGTACTTCTCAACAATAATATTGCTTTAGCTTATTTTTTAGTTGCTTTGGGAGATTTCTTCTTCCGCTTTCTAGTTTGCTCGTAATCACTCACACCTGAATTTTCTATAATACTGTTTGATTCATTGAAGGAGTATAGGTTTGCTACATTGAAAATTGGTGGTATTCCAATATCCTTAGGGACTTCCATTTCATAATCATTGGAAGAAATTTTCCTCAAAATTTTACATGGAAAAATTTTCGAAAGCTTAAGTTTGTCATATGTCCTTATAGGAAACCTCTCCTCTCTCAGATATGTTATTAATAGGGCACCAACTTCAAACTCCAGTTGTATTATTCATGTATTCTCTCTATTTGTACTTTCTGTTGTTCTCCTATAATTTTTGATTGGATCTTTCATGCAATTCTTACATACTTATTGCAAAATCTTCACCATTTGCATTCATGAGTGCTTGCTTCTCCAAATTTACTAGTTCATACGTTCGCCTGGGGTGAATTTCATAAAATATTTGGAACGAAATAATCCATAAACTACCATGGATATTCCATTGGACATTTCATCGCAACAAATATGATAATATTATATTAAAATACTGAAATTTTAGACTATTATAGTTTTATTAAAATTCTAGATTTGTAGATTTAACTGTAATTATTGCATGCATGTGAATGGAAATTATACAGAAAATTAGGGAATGAGAAAATAAGTTGACACATACACACAAGACATAATACACAAGATATGCTCTTTGGGAAAACCTTTCAGGAGAAAACCTAATAGGAAGGGTGTGTTGCTTGGCTCTCTTTCTCTGTCTGGAAATATGGTTGCAGGTACAAAGAAATAATTTCTATGGCCCATGGGCTACTACAGTGCACAAATCCTCTGTGTGTGCTCTACCTCCTATATTTTCTCAACTATGGAACAAAATTCTCTCGAAAGAATGGAATGCCTCTTCCTCCTAGTGGCTTGATTATAATACAACTCGATAGCCTACTAGTGGTTAATTTTGACTACATCAATTCTTAACTAGAGTTAAAATATATAATTTTATAGTATTTTACATCACAAACACATAGCTAGCCCATTTTTCCATGAATAATGGGGGCTGACACGACATCCTCCTGAACTATAGGTGTGAAAACAGGAAGGTCAACTTTTGAGTGGCATAACTTTTGCATACAGACTTTGATTGACACACTTCTTGCATTGTTGGAAATATCTATGCATGTATAATAGCATGAAATGGTTCTACAATAAATCACCAAATTTTTCCCCTAAAGAAATTTTGTTTTATGCCTCAAAATTCTCCTAGAAGGTTTCAAACCCTGTTTTTCTAAAATTGGTTCCACTGGTAAAAAACAACCTCGTGAGATGATTCCTCCACTTTTTACACTCCAAATGCATCAATATGGATGAAAAACAACATAATTATCCAATCCAAATCATGGAGTCAGTTTAAGCAAACACAAATTGATCAAGTATATGATTCCATTATTTGGGATGTTTATTCTCCAGACTACTAAAAATGTTTCCTAAACTTATATTCCCCACTTATGCCTGTTCCTCTGTTTGTGGTTGGTAAGCTAAATTTAAGTTGAAATTAGTTTCTAGTTTCTTCCACAAGGTTTTCCACAGGCAACCTATAAAATTATTTCCCTATTTGATACAATGCTTTTAGGAAACATGTGAAATCTTAAAATTTCTTTAAAAAACAGATTTACAACACTGGTTTCATCAATATTTCTTGTACAAGCAGTAAAATATGCCATCTTATAAAACCTATCCCAAAAAAAAAAAAACATTACCTCTCTGTGTTCAAGGTGATCATGACATAAAATCCATGCTAACAGAATCCCAAGGCTTGCTAGGGATTGGTAGTGGCAAGGTTTCCAGAGACGCCCTGGAAACCTCAGGCGGACCCTCGCGTTCTGCTGCATCGTGTTCATTTGTGTGCCGTCGACTGGAGCTGGTTCATCAAGCGGGTTCTCCGGAATAGGCTCCTCCAAGAAGACCACGGAGATGGCCACAGTAACGCGAGGTTTGTTGAGAGCACAGTCAAACAAGAAGAGGGCCGTGTGCGACTGAGCAGGCAGCGCATCCCCAGACGGCGAATCTAACGTGCGGCCGGAACGGAGCAAGTGCCCACGGAGGAGGCGAGGGAGGCTGTCAGAATGAGCAGAGGTGTCAGTCGGGGAAGAAGAAAGGGAAGGAGAATGCCTTCTGGCAGAGCGAGAAGACCCCCTCCTGCACCTCATCCTTCGCCTCAGCCTAGGCATTTTTGCAGCTTTAAGAGGACTGGAGCTCTGAAGCGCCTGAGAGCACGTTGCAGGAGGAATGCCCAGAAACACTGTCGCGGACAAACAGGGGCCAGCTACAGAAATGTGTATGCTATCATCGGGCTGCAAACAACAGGTCAATCAGCTGCGTTTACCAGTGGTGGTGCGCTCTCTGGCTCTGTCCAGAACAGAGTTGCATTGCGAATTCATCGGCTGGGGGACTAGCGGCTCCATGGCATTTAAAAAACTCAACCTGCAACTCTCCAAATGCCGCATTGAATAACCAGGCTTGCAAATCTTTTGCGAGATGTGGGAACTGCAGTCGAGGCTGCCTCGAACCGCCTCAACGATAATGAAAATCGCCTTCATACCAAACTCCATTAAACACAAGCGGGAGAGAATTAACTGCGGACAGATGAACCTTGGCGCAGCGATCTCTGTCGGACAAGTGGAGTCAATGTAGCCGTGAGGGGTGGCATGTGGCCTCCCGTCCGACTGCTCCTGTCCTCTCACGCTCCTTAACCACATTAGCACCCGCATCCGGGGATAAAATCCCATGACATTGATTTTACGCTCTTGTAGAATTAAGTCAATTCCACTCAAAGCATTGACTACTTTATTTGATGACCCACTAGTATGTTTAATAAAAAAAGTAATTTTCTATAGAAACTATGCCCATTTGAAATGTTTTTGATTCAACTATGGCTACCTTCTTATGAATTGCAGTGCATGATTATCAATAAATAAAATAATTTCTTTGGGCATGAGGTAATGCTTCCAATTTTGAAAGCTTGAACAATAACATAAAATTATTTGCCATAAGAATAACATTTTTTCTTTTCTTCGTTCATATTTTCACTAAAGTAAGTAATTGAATTTCCTTCTTGACTCAAAACAACTCTAATGAAAAATCCAATTGTGTTTGTTTCGACCTGAAAAAATTTACTGAAATATGGTACTACTAAAACTAGTTGCTTAGTGATATTTTGTTTCAAAAATATAAATTTTCTATCAGCTACTACAATCCATCTAAAAGGATGTTCACTTTCCTTAATAGTTTCTACAATGGGAGAAAATATACTGCTAAAGTTCTTAATAATTTTTCTGTAGAATATTGTAAGACCATGGAAGCTTCTTACCTAAAAAATATTCCTTGGATCAGGTCAATTAGTAATTTACTTCACTTTCTCCTTGTCCATTTTCAACACATCTTTAGAAATTACAAATCCTAAATAGACCAATTCTTCCTTCATTAACCTAAATTTCCTTAGATTTATAAACAATTTCTCCTACTTTACCTTGCTCAAAACTAGCTTGAGATGCCTTAAGTGTTCTTCCTTTTTTTAGTTGTACGACAAAATATCATCTAGATACACAATAAATTTTTTTCTAGTGAACTCTCTCAAAAATTCTTTCATTAGCATCATAAATTTACTAGGGAATTAGTGAGACCAAAATGCATCACTAACCATTCATATAGTCCATGATTTCTTTTAAAGGCTATCTTCCATTCACCCCCTTCTCTAATTCTGATATGATGGTATCCACTTTTCTAATCAATTTTAGAGAAGTATTTAACACCACTCAGACAATCAATATTTAAGTCATCAATCTGACGAAGTAGAAATCTATACCTAATTGTGGTCTTGTTAATGGCCCTTTAATCAATGCACATCCTCAATCCACCATCCTTCTTTAGTCTAAGAATTATTGGTATAGCTCAGGGACTCAAAATTTATTTGATAAGACTCTTTTCCGATAGCTCTTGAACTTGCCTCCTTACTTCCTCATTTTCCTATGAGTCATCCTATATGATCCTTTTTTTTGAAGACTTGATATTTATATTAAGTATATGTGATGGATGATACTTCTAATAGGAGGTAAAATATTTGGTAACTCATCAAAAATCATATCAACAAACTCATCCAGCATACCTATAATTTCTACAAGTAAATCATCTAGACTTATGCTTGTAAGGATTAATTGAGGCTTCCCAATTAAAGAAAAATGTACCTCCTTTTTGTTACCCTCTTCCAACAATTCTTTCCAACTCATCAACATTACACTTGGACCAACTTCATCACTGACTTCTTCATTTGGCAAGGGAAACAAGGTGTATTTTTTACCATATTTCTTAAGAGTATATGTGTTTCTTTTGCCATCATGGATAAATTCACTATCATATTTACATGGAATTCCAAAAAAAATATAAAAAACATCCATTAAAATCACATCACATACAATCTTATCTTTATACCTCCCAATATGAAATTCTACTTTTCTTGTTCATTAACTAGAACTGATGGCCTTTTTGCAACCATGATACATTGTAAGGATTCATGTGTGATATATTCTTCAAATTTAGCTTCTCTGCCATTTTAGTGTAAACTAAATTTTCTATGCTACACTATAAATTACAACTTTACAACACTTACCTTTAAATTTTCACACAATCCTAACCAAACTCTTCCTATGAGTCAGTTCTCTAACTTCCTTCTATGACTTGATCAACACTACTTTCATCAACAAATACTCCCCTACTCGAGGAGCTTATTTAGTTGTAGTTGGATTTACATTATCCTCATTTACTTATGTGACATGGGTACCTCTTTATTTTATTGGCATATTTTCAGGACATTCCCAAGACTTCTGTCCTAATTTTCCACATCCATAGAATTTGGGCTAATAGTATCTACCTTGACCTTTTCCTCTGGAAAATTATATCCTCCCTCTTGAATCCCCTGCTCTTGGTGATTGGCTGCTAGAATTTTCTCCTTCTTTGGAAGATTGGATTTTCCCTCCTTGACTCAGCTTCCCTTTTCCCCTTGCAAGACTTCTTACTCTACCTCTTTCACTCTACTTCCTAGCAATATTCTCTTCTTCCATTAGGGAAACTTGGCATGCATCTTCAATTGATCTTAAGGAAAATATGCGAGTCTCATATTGGATATCATATATCAGATCATTAATGTATCTGGCCACCTTTTTAGCATCTTCCTTACTATGACATGTTCTAATGTTCAATTAGAACTCCTCAGTGTATTCTTTGACTGACATGGAAATTTTTTAAAGATTTTATAAATATTTAAAAATATTTAAATGATAATCCTTAGGCATGAACTTACCTTTAAATTTTGCCACAATTCTATCCAAACTTATGATTTTTTACTTTATTTTTCTTCTTTTGTCTACTTACACTCATCCCACCATAGAGCTGCATGGCATTTTAGTTTGGTCACTACATACTTTTTTATCTTCATCAACATCTTGATAATCAAAATACTTATATAAAACATTGTTCCTATCCATTATCGTATCAACATTCAAGTTGCCTTCATACATTAGTATCTCCATTTTTGGTATAACAATCATCTTAGCCACCATTCTAAACATTTTATCTTTTGTTAATTATTCCACTTCTTCCTCAGTGGAAAAATCATCCTCTACTTCATTGAAATCTATTGTGTTAGATCCTCTCCTCTGTGTAGTTTCTATGGTTTACAATCTCTCCTGAAGGCGTCTTATATATATTTGCAAGGTTGCATTTGCTACAAGCCTCCCTCGAGATTCTCCTCATCGATCTACCATTTTTCTCTTGCTCTAATAACAAACTAATTCCAATCAGTCTCACTATCCCCAAATAATATTAGCTCTTCGGTGGTAACTAAAATGGACCATAGCACTAACATTGTAACCAAGGGCCCAAAACCAAAGGTTCTAGGTCTGTCAGACTCCCCGCAACTATTGTCACTTTCTCTGTTTAATTGGATGGCGGTGAATATGACAGGAATGCCTCATTGTTTGATGGTGTTCACAACCTTTATCACTTCCACATTATGCTGGTGGTAGTAAATAGATTATAGTTTCTGTTAAAGAGTTCATTTTCTGGGTATTTTAACTAACACAAATTCCCAATGCTTGGTTTTCAAGCTTCTGTGGTTGTCAATTGAATAAGAGTTATCCAGATTACCCACATTGTTGTCATGAACTTGTCGACATTTCGAATCCCAACGGAGATCCATCTTCAGGACAGATTCTTGAATGAAGTAAAGAAAAAGAGCCAGATCAGGGATAAATAGAAGTGAAAGAAAGATCAATAAAAAGAGCCAACATAAATAAATGGATTATTATAAATATCAATTAATTTTATTAGACACTAATTAATAATAATAATAATAATTATTATTATTATTATTTTATAGTTTATTTAAATTTAAGAATTTTTATTTTGCTAATTAAGTTATTTTTTTTAGTTGTTAGTGATTAATATTAATAAATAAATTATTTATTTCTATAAATTCTTTAAATCTTTTAAATAAGTTAAATTTTTTAGTAATAAATTATTCTTATATTTCTTTACAATTTTTTAACTAAATTAAATTTTATATAAATAATTTATCTCAAAAAGATAATTGATTACCCATGACTAATCACTTATTGAAAAGAATAAGTAAATATTAATAAAATAATTATTAATGTATTTTTATCCATTTAATTTAAATATTAATGTTATTTTATTATTTTATTTTAATAAATTTATATTATATTAATGCTATTTTATTATTTTTATTATTCTTGTTTTTGTTTTAATTAATAAATAAATTTATATTATTACAAATTAATAATATATTATTCATTTATTTATTATATAAGTGATTACTTATTAATAATCACTTATTCAAAAAATAAGTAAATATTAATAAAATAATTATTTAATTATTTTTATTAATTTAATTTAAATGTTAATGTTATTTTATTATTTTATTTTAATTAATTAATAAATTTATATTATATTAATGTTATTTTATTAATTTATTTATTATTATTTTTGTTTTAACTAATAAATAAATTTATATTATTACAAATTAAGGTATGCTTAAAATAGTAAAACCCATTGAATAATTATATTTATCATGTTTCATTTTTTTTATTAATTTAATTTAAATGTTAATGTTATTTTATTATTTTATTTTAATTAATTAATAAATTTATATTATATTAATGTTATTTTATTAATTTATTTATTATTATTTTTGTTTTAACTTATAAATAAATTTATATTATTACAAATTAAGGTATGCTTAAAATAGTAAAACCCATTGAATCATTATATTTATCATGTTTCATTTTATTTAATAATTTAAAATATTTTCATAACTAATCATTAATATTTCTTTATTCAAAAGAATAAATAAATATTAATAAAATAATTACTAATTTCATTATCTAATTAGAATTTAAATTATTGTTACCATTAAATTAAAAATATTGCTACCATTAAATTAATAGTTTTTAAGAATTTTTTAATAAACTATTAGATACTACTAATAATTATTAATTAATATATATTTTTTTATTTAATAAATTTTTAATTTTTTATTAAATAATTTTTTTATTAATAATAATTATTAAAAGTAAATAATATACACTAATTGCTTAGTAATAAATTCATAACAATATATGCTCTAACCTTAGAATTAAAAATATAAAAATGAAAGGATAGAAACAAACCTCAGATACTATACTAGGGAGGATGATGAACCAAAGGAGCAAATTTTTCTCATCAAAGGACACCAACCCTCACTAATTTCACATCCTCCATCTCTGTTGAGATTAAGAGTATGCTTTATAATTTCCAGTGACTCTCTAATTTTGTTTCTTTTGTAATGTTCCTCTCTCGTGATGATCCTGGCATCTTCTAGACACAAATGATGTTTCGTTTTCAGGGAGTGTTCTGTAAGACATGAGGTTCGAGACCTACCATTCTTATTATCAGCTCCATGCTCTTTTAATATTCTTTGTAGCGAGCACCCAATTTCTCCAATATAACTTTTTCCACATGAACAATCAATTTTTTAAACACCTCTAAGTTGCTCATGACTTATATTATCCTTAACTGATTGCATTCTTTGTCTTAAGGTTCCTGCTGCTGAAAATTGTGTGAATATGTCCTTCTTTCCCAAAACCCTAGCAATTTTATCAGTAACACCCTGGATATATGGTAGAAAAACCCTACCATTTTTGTCTTTAGGTTCCTAGTGCTTTTGTGAAAGGATCGAACCTTTAGCTCTTTTTATGGCTTTTCTGATATCTCTCTCTTTATATCCTATACCCTTAAATACAGACATCAAGTGATTGATTTCCTCCTTAAGGTGCTCTGCATCAGATATCCTGAGCGCTCTAACAACAAGAGTATTTAGGACACCAAATTTTTGAGCTGGATGATGGTACGACACAACATGAATATAACTATCAGTATGAGTCTTCTTCCTGAAAACCTGATACCCCAATGTCCCATCCTCCTTCCTGGTAACAAGGACATCCAAAAAAGGAATGTTCCTATTTTCTTTAGCCTCCATAGTAAACTTAATTTCTGAAGAAATAGAGTTAAGGTGATTAAGAAACTTCTCAAAATTTTCCTTCCCATGAGTCCACTTTATGTTGGTGTCATCCACAAATCTCTTCCACCACATGAGCTTTAAGGGAAAGGAATCAAGGGTCTTCCCTTCAAAATTATCCATATATAAGTTGGAAACAATGGGTGAGAGAGGTGATCCCATTGCGACACCAGATAATTTCTCATAGTATCCCCCTTGGAAGCTGAAAAAGGTGTATTGTAAGCAAACCTCTGCAAACTTAGTTGTCTCTAGATCTGCAAATTCTTTAATAACTTGGACAAAATCATCTAACGAAATCTTGGTAATTAATGATACTACATCAAAACTTACCAAAATGTCATTCTCCTCCATCCTCTCATCTTTAATAAGCTTAACAAAATTAGTAGAGTCTTTAATGAAGGAGTTCATGTTTCCAACAAGGGGTTTAAGAATCTTGGCAACATATTTTTCCAACTCATAGGTGGGTGATCCTATGGTATTAATAATCAGTATAAGGGGAGTATCGTCCTTGTGAATCTTGGGTAATCCATAGATTCTAGGGATGACCTCATACGAGGGGATCAACCTCTTTTTTAGCTTATCATCAAGACCAGAATTCATGATTGCCTTCTTGACTTCTCACAAAACCTTGGGCATTGGGTTGGAGCTAAGTTTCTTATAGCTGCTACAATCTAAATGTTCATTCATTTTCTTTATATAATCATTCTTATCTAAAACAAAAACAACCACTCCCTTGTCTGCTTTTAGGACAAAAATTCTTCATTATTGTGAAGGGTTCTAAGAGTAGTAAGCTTATCCTTGATTAGATTACTCTTTGGGTCTCTCGCTTTTCTTAATAAAAAAGAGAATTCTTGTCTTAATTCTCTTTTTCCATTCAATGTTAAACCTTGAATCCCTTACTCAATGCTACAAATAATTATTTCTTTAGGAATTTCTTTAGGGACAACAGAAAATCCTAACCCCTTGCTAAGAATCCCAATAGCTTCTTGACTCAAATCCACAGAGGATAGGTTAACAACCTTATCATTCTTGGGTCCAGTGTGGAAATGGCCCAAATCATCTTTTCCATTCTTATCATTCAAGCACTCGCCTATATGGTTGCTTTCCATCCCACCTCCACCACTCTCAATATAGTGTTGTTTGTCGCTCACACAATGTTGCTTCTTACCTAAGGCGGTGGTTGAATGCAGGGCAATCAATTTTTTATTTAAAAACGAATCATCCCCTCGTGAATAATATCCCTTGGCTTCTCTAACAATAGCAGTGTCCAAATTTCTACTGCTATTGCAGGATTCAATTGAATCATCTTTTCCAATCTTATCATTCAAGCGTTCGCCTATATGTTTGCTTTCCAAACAACTTCTTATATGGTTGTTTTCCAAACAACCTCTGCTTCTCTTAAAACAGTGTTTCTTGCTGCACACACACTGTTGCTCCTTACTGAAGGCAGTGGTTGAATTCTGGGTAATCAAAATATCATTTAAAAATGAATCATCTCCTCACGAAAAATATCCATTAGCTTCTCTAATACTAACATCGTTCAAACTTCTACTCATATTGCAGCATTCTATAGACTCAATTTCTAAAGGGAATTTATAGCCATTAACGTGTCTGAGTGATAACAAAAAATAAGACAGATCATATTTTAGTGACCTTGATATCAGATCTGTTGAGTTGGCACGCAGTCTGAATGTCTCTTCAGTCTAAAAAATGCTAAGATCTCTCCCAAATACGTTGCTACGAAGAACTTCAGATGTGATGCCATTATCTGTAGCATTCGTAAAAATCAAAATACTTGCCACAATAGCTGAACTTACAGTTCTGCATGTAGGAACCATGGCACTTCTCCAAAATTCCTCCAAATTTACTCCTACTCCTTTGCAATCGAAAATGCCAGAAAGCCAATCACCTCTAAGACTCAAACTTTGAGAGCATGAACATATCATTGCAGAGGAAACATACTTTTTGAGTTGTAGCATCTCCTTTCTATCATACGAGAAAGATATCTCAGCCTCTAAAATGATCGTATTCCCTACCTTAGATAAGCTCACTATATTGGCAGATCTCGAAATGCTTCATGCTTCTAGCACCTTCAATGGTTCAACAACAGTGATTTTTGTGCTCATGCTACCAAACGAGCTTTCCAATGATCCATTACTTGTTGCAGACTTCATATCGAATTCCAAATTTGATTTCCTGCTGCTAGAACAACCAACCTCGGTTAATGATTTGGACAGCGCTGAGTTATCATTGCTCATCACACTTGGATATTTGAAAGCTGTAAATTTAGAACATCCAACATCTACTACCAAATTAGACCGCGTTTCCCTAATGGATGACATGTTATCACGTGTTCCAAATGACCAATTATTAACCAAAGTATTTCTCCTAATATTCGCAAGATTTCTAGCCTATCTCTTACGGGCTGCTTGACCCTCTTTATGAGCTTTGAGAGTGACTCTTGCATCTATGGTTTTCCATTTATCAAAATTAATTGAGTTAGCCAATTTTAAATGCATAGAGAGAGAAGACCGCCCAACCTTATTTAAAACAGCTCGGGTCCTTCTGATTTCCCCACGAATTATGTTAAAACTAAGCTTTAAAAAATATTTGTCGTATCTGGAAAGGTGAAAATTGTGTTTAATACGAGCGCAAGGTGGGATGAGGATGTTATCACGACATTTTTTTGAGAAAATGAAGATCTGCGATCCTTATTTCAATTTTCATTCTTGTTTTTTCTAGAGAACAAATCTCTTCTCAAGAATTCCCTTCGTGTAGGGAGATAAAGATGGGTTTCAAGCTTCTGTGGTTTTCAATTGAATAAGAGTTATCCAGATTACTCATAGTGTTATTGTGAATTTGTCGACGTTTTGAATCCCAGGGGAGATCCATCTTGAGGACATATTCTTGAATGATGTAAAGAAAGAGGGTCAAATGGATAAATAGAAGTGAAAAAAAATCAATGAAAAGAGCCCACATAAATAAATGGAATATTATAAATGTTAATTAATTTTATCAGATACTAATTAGTAATTATTATTATTATTATTTATAATTTATTTAAATTTAAGAATTTTTATTTTTCTAATTAAAATAATTTTTAGTTGTTAATTATTAATATTAATAAATTGATTATTTATTTCTATCAATTCTTTAAATCTTTTAACTAAGTTAATTTTTTTTAGTAATAAATTATTCTTAAATTTCTTTAAATTTTTTTAACTAAATTAAAATTTATATAAATAATTTATTCGAAAAAAAATAATTGATTAACAATCAATAATCACTTATTCAAAAGAATAAGTAAATATTAATAAAATAATCATTAATTTATTTTTATCAATTTAATTTAAATATTAATGTTATTTTATTATTTAATTTTAATAAATTTATATTATATTAATTTAAAGATTATTATTATTTTTTTAATTAATAAATAAATTTATAGTATTACAAATTAATAATATATTATTAATTTATTTATTATATAAGTGATTACACGTTAATAATCACTTATTCAAAAGAATAAGTAAATATTAATAAAATAATTATTTATTTATTTTCAATTTAATTTAATTTAAATATTAATGTTATTTTATTATTTTATTTTAATTAATAAATAAATTTATATTATATTAATGTTATTTTATTAATTTAATTATTATTAATTTTATTTTCATTAATAAATAAATTTATATTATTACAAATTAAGATATGCTTAAAATTAGTAAAACGCATTGAATGACAACCTTTACACTTTCTCGTTAGGTTGATAACATAGAAAAAGCTACAATTGTTGTGGATTTTTTGTTGGATATGTTGGGAAAAGGTTTTTTTAGTGCCATGTCTATGCTCTCTCTAGTAGAAGATGGCTAATAGATATTTAAGGTTGACAAGAAAGCTTCGTCAAGTTTGTTAACTGATGGGAACATCAAAACATGATAGAAGTTTTCTGATTTTTTCTTTTAAAGTCTTTGTTGAGACTCGAATGTCAATCACTCTATGCTCACCTAGTCAACCTGCAAAAGCACATATTTTATAATACAAGCTCAATCTACATTCAATCAAGATAAAATTTAATCACATATGACAAAACATATTGATCTTGATATTATTAGAAATTAAATTCATGATAGTTGAGCTTGCTCAACTTTTTGTAAGTCTCTCTCCTCCCAATTTCTCTTCACTCTCTCTTTATCTTCACTTCGCTTTTATCTGTCTCCCCCTCTATCCATAAGAAATATCTTACTCATCTATTTTATTACATAAATAGAAGAAAATTTCTCATAAAACAATATTCAGCAAACTCCAAAGGTGAATTCTAACAATTTCCATAAGTTGGATAAATTGCTCTGTTACCTAGGAATTTCAAAACTTCCCTTCTAACTACATAGATTCTTTATGGAATATGACTAAAAATATTACAAACCAAATAATTTAGGGAACTCAAATAATCTTCGTAAATAAATTATGTAACCAACTCCCTTAGTAAATGAATTTTGACCCAAGAGATCAAAAATGGTTTTGGCTTATAGATGCTCCTACATTGGCCCACAAGGCTATTCATAGCATATTATAAAGAACATATTTTAAATTTATTATGTTGATGTTTAAAAGCACATCTGATTGAATTTCTCTAGAATCTGACATGGATCTGTTGAAATTACATTTTTGAGTTGTGGACTTTCCACAATCTGAGTGCTCTAAGGGTGGGCTAGGGAAAGGTTTTTTCGACACCAAGTCTATGCTATCTCCAATAATAGATGGATAATATACAAAAAGGTTTACAAAATATTTGTTAGGTTTGTTGATTGATGGAAACACCAAAACAAGGTAGAATTTTTATAATATTTTCTTGCAACACCTTTGACACTGAGACTTGAACCTCGATTACTCTATGATCACTTTTTTAACCTACAAAAGTATTTATTATATATTGTAAGCTTGATCTATATTCCATCAAGATAAATTTAATCACACATATGGAAACATGCACTAATCATGTTGCAGGTCTCATTCCTCCTTATATCTCTTCTCTCTCTTTGGGTATTCACCTCACTCTTCTTTGTCTCTTTCTCTCTCCTCAAGAATCTAATTTTCGTCTATTTTATTATATCGAATAAAATATCTCGCAAAACAAGATTCAACAAACTCCAAAGATGAATTAGAATAGTTTCACTAAATTGGCTAGATTTCCTTGTCACATAGGAATTTGATAACATCCCCTCTAACAACATATATTCCTTTTATATCATGAATACAAATAATACAAACTAAATTTCTTAGGGAACCTGTTTATGGCCAAATTTTTCCTCGTCAACATTTGGGAGACCACCTAGTCAAAGCCCCAAGTTAGACTCTTTTCCATTTGGGTTGATGGTTTCGACTGGTTTTGAATTAGGTCCAGTTACTGGAATAGAGGTAGATCCAACTAATGGAGACTTGAATATATGAAAGAAATAAGGAAAATATAGAATCAGATCAATGGTGCTTAATGAAAACAATAAATAGAAATATAAATTAAACTAAAATGTTACTAACTAGGGTGGTGATATTTATATGTGAAAAATAAAGGTAACATATAATTAGAAATATAGATTTACAATTTATATCATTAATCAAATAATTTGATGATAAATTAATTCAATAAATAGTTAAAGTGAGTTAATTTCATAAAAAATTCACATATAATTTTTCTCCTCTTACACTTATAATCAACAAAGCACAATATATGAAAAATGACAATATTACAATCAATTAAACATAAGCATAAGTAGTAAAACATAAAATAAGATTCCAATTATAAACTGAAAGAAAACAAAGGTGATAAAAGTAGCAAATCTTCTTTACTCCTCATAGATATGGAATCAACAAGTGGTTTAGAGCTTATATTAAAGAAATGGAAAAGGATAAAAGGGTAACAATTTTTTTAACAGATTTTAGAACCCTTAAGCTTGAGATCGAGAGTCTTTTAAATAGTTTTCAAAACAAAAGAGAGAGAAGTTACAAGTATGATATTCTCTCAACTAAATCAAAATAATTTGGAATAAAATAGCTATTAGTTACAAGTTAAAATAAAATGTTTAACTCGGGAGAAAATCTACAGATGAGGAACCAGAAAGTAATTGCCAATGCTGATAAAATTCTAGAAAAGGTGCCATCTGAGGAGGATATTGAGGCCTTATGTTCATTTTACAACTAAATACTTGATCTTTCAAAGATGGTAGTAGTTTAGTTTCCTATTCGATAATAAACTTGGTTACTTGAAGGTAACCATGTGGCTTGATAAGAAACTCTCAAGGAAATTCAAAATCTACCTTTTTCAATTACTCAACCCTTTTACTGAAATCTGTCCTATTGCTTTTCCAATTATTATTTAATTTATCCGTCTCTCGGAGAACCTCCTCTTCATCACGTGATAACATCCTCACTTCCTATAGTGACTGGGTGATAGACTAAATTACTGAATTAGAAATCCATTCAGCATCATTCACCAATCTTCTAATTGAGTGTATTGTATCCTTCCAAGTATGAATATCTATTTAATTTTACATTTCATTAATCTTGGGGAGATTTAGATAGAACCTTTTAGGGTCTTCGTACCATTGCAAAATCTCATTAAAATTTCACTTGGTTTCATCATATTGGATTTCTATATTAATAAATTCATCAAAAAAATATTTAACCAACTTTTATTGAGCCTCTATCGTGCTTAACTCGATTCAGAGGAGTTGTTGCTGGTGTTGGATTAATTCATTAGCTTCATGCTTGAATTTGACAAGATCTAAAGCACTTTCCAATTTAATTTATTAGTTTCATGCTTGAATCTGACAAGATCTAAAGAACTTTCCTTAGTTTCCTTAATCTTCTAATGTAGCTCATTTATCCTATTATCTCTCCACTTATTCTTAGAATCATATTGACCTCTAACCATGGTTATTTTTTCCTGCAATTGTGCTTGGAACTATGATGATTCCTGTTACAATTGTTGAATTATTTCATCTATTTCCTTAAAAAAATATCTTACTCAAGATGATTTTCTACATTGGAAGAATGGCATAAGCTCTAACATATTGAGTTAATTCCTCAAGCTCTTCATCAGGGGATGTTCATGTTCCTTTCCAAACTAAATCTAATGAAGGTGGCTGCAAAGCACTGCTTGTTGTTAAGACCTGTGTTTCGGAAACCTTCCATTTATTCATGATATTCTTCATAATGGTCTTATGTTGAGGACTTTAAAATACATATATTGGTGGAATTTCCTTAAATTTTAACTAAATTGTAGTAGATGAAGGTGCTAGAATTGTATGCATGCTAGGCCGAGAGCTAGTAGGTGTTTTAGCAATGAAACCTAGTTGTGTAAGAGCAAAATTTGAAGAATTAGGAGATACATTCAGTTACTGTTGTCCAACGATGGTAGAAACATTTTTTTCAGGAATTTTTGTTTATTTCCTTGGTTGAACTAAGACTAAATAAATTTCAATAAATGTTTTCCAATCTTAAATGATATCAATAATCAACTTTTTCGTAGAAGAAGTTTGTTCTCGAGAATCCACAGAAGAAATTTGAACTGGGGTGGTAGCCTAAGGAGTGACCTGTGTTGAATAATTGACAACCTTTTCTATTATACCATCGCCTTCAGGTAACTTGACCAAATATAAAGGTAAGGTGGACCTTATGGTTTCCATGAAAACTATGAAATGTTGATAATTTCCCAGGGAAAAATTCTTGTCTCTATTGCAAATAGATAAATAGGAAGGATCTCAACAAAAAAATTCATCATAATGGTTGAATTCATGAACATATATCTTAATATTTGCACCAATAGAAAAATTCTTGGCCACCTTGGAAGATCATGTGGCTTTAGAGGAATAATTTCTAGCTTCAACTGATATAAAAGTTGTATTTCATTTTCAGCATGATTGTACTTTTGAAGGCTAAACAAACCAATCTACAAAGGGAATTGGGGCTAGAGTTTCTTGGAAGCTCTCTTTAATTCAAGGGTTATCCCTGCTCCGACGATTTGATAGGAAACTTATATAGATAAAATATTTCCTAGAACATAAATGGGTAAAACATGTGGCTTTCCATTGCTTCCCCAAACCCTAATATATGTAAAAATTTCTTCCATGAGCCAATCCCCAATTCTCAGTAGATAATCCATACTAGCCGCTGACACTCTAGGAAGCTTGGAATTGAATATGGATTGGTAAATGGGAATGATGATGAGGTGAAAAATGCGGTAAAAGTGATTAAAATAATTCTCCTCCCACAATATGCTATGGTAAATGTGAATGGGGAGAGGGTAATCAAGTGTCCATTTCCAAACCATAGCTGGAAATTATAGCAAGAAAAAAATGACATACATTATACAGGAATACATATAAAAAAGAGGGTTATGAGTGATTGTTTGTTTGGAGATGAAATTAAGAATATGTTTGGCTAAATTAT
The DNA here is from genome assembly GCA_034641835.2 of Pinus albicaulis. Lineage (NCBI taxonomy): Eukaryota > Viridiplantae > Streptophyta > Pinopsida > Pinales > Pinaceae > Pinus > Pinus albicaulis. The sequence goes on along the minus strand of CM076569.1, from coordinate 666,933,171 downwards.
CAGATAAAATATATGCCCAATTAAAGGGAAATTTATTAGCATCTGTGTGGATGAGAGGGACTTGATCCTTAAGTATTTGTGAGACATTTTGATAGGAAAAAAACCTACATAACATAGCTACAACATAAAAAAAAAGGAGGACTTAAGGAGTGAATGGAAACCATATCAGAAGACTCCTTATTATGCTTTTTAGGATCGCTTCTCCAGTCCTTAATTAAATGAGGGAGATATTTTTCCTTGTTATTATATCCTATTTTATGAATCAATCAAGAAACTCAAAGTTATACACCAAATCTAGATCAGGTAAATGATACATACCCGATATATGTTGAGGCTTGAATGAACCAATGATTGTTCCCTATGAGGTACCAAATTTCATGTTTGATATGTCTACGTTATCCACCACCAATTAATCATATTTGTGTAGGGGAGAAGCCTGGGGTGCATGGAAATTTTGTGCAATCAAGACTTGGAAACAAATTTATTTTTTGCTTCAAATGTACCACTTTTCTATGCAGTCACCACTCTTATTAGTTCATAGTATTTCATTGGATATTCGTCCTCAAGTAACCCATACATAACGATCCAGGACGAAACATAAAAATCCCTCGTACATACACTATCAGAGAAAATAAATGATCTTGGAAGTTTCTCATCGATAATCTCTCGAAATTTCCTAGTTGGTTACTACATGGGTGTTTTATTATTTTTTTTGCCATATTATTTATTGGTATAGAGCTTTCATAGGTGTTATGTTATTAACAAAGGAAACTAGGGTTACAATGATTTCATTGAGTTATTACCATTAAAACATGTAAATAAATATAACTTGGAAGTAATTGTATAACATAAAATTTCACATGCGAGAATGAATATCATAAATGGTGGTAAGTATGCAAAATAAAATATGAGCACATTTTTCAAGCTATTACATTATCATAACAATTGTTCAATGATGACATGTGGCGTGATTTTGTTGAAAAGGAAAATGAGTTGGCAGACACCATAGCTGCTTACATCATCATGAAGGCTAGAGCCCAGAAGGAACAAATGAATTATTCTTTACAGGATTTCCACGATGACTGGACTGCGGGGTGATATGGAGTAGGAAATGTGTGTGATCTAATGGTAAGTTGTAAATACTATGTGTGGATGAGCTGAGTCATCTCGTAATGTAATCGTGAAAGAGGTTAAGGGTAAGTGCATTGCAAAGGAGTAGGGTGACCTAGAGTGGGAGTATGTGGGTGATGGAGGAATCAATCCCCAATAATCTAGCATGAGTACAAAATAAAACAGGGTCTACAAGCGGAAGAGATGAGATGATATGTCCTGATATTTTTCAATAAAAAAAAAGTTGGTAACCTCTAGGGAAGAAGGGACGAGATGATGTGGAATGGTGATAGATTGAAGAGCACAAAGAGTGAAGCTCAAACAGAAGGCAAGTGTATAAGATGGGAACATTATTCCATGTTGTATGTGTAGCAGCCCCGAGTTAAAGTTTGATGTAATAAAGGATAATAAAAGAAAAATAAGACCAAGGTTATGGGACACGTATTCCAAACTGAATGTTGGGAAAATATCATAGTGTGTATCACTTTTGGTTTATTTATGGCTATGTAAATTGGAAAAGGAATTATCAAAGGAAAAGAGGAAATAATTGAAATTTAATTATGAAAATAAAGGAAAATAGGATAAAAGGAAGGTGAAGAGACACAAGTTTTCATTCTAAGCGAAAATAGAGGAAAATGAAGGAAAGTTAATAAAAAGGGAGATCAATAATAAAAATGCACTAGAGGATCGATTCATAACTTTTTTTAGTTCAATTTGGCTCTCACCTATCATTCTCTCTCTCATACACTCTTGAACACTTGGAGTATCCTTGGGGAATTTTGGCATTCACTTGGATTTGGAGAAAGGAAAACGAAGGAAAGTAAGGAAAAGGTTGGATCAAAAACTTCAACAGGAGAATTTTGTAGGTAGCAAGTTGCATATGGGATTTCCTAGCTGAGGTGTGAATGCATGGTACAAGCATTTGCTTATTTGGTTGATTATTCATCATTGATATGGGTTTTTTTTGTTTGACAATGGTTTCACCCTTACCTTGCCATTTCTTGGATAGCCATGGTGTGATGGGATTCACTCTTGGTTAAGCTTTAGATTGTTGGAAGGTTTTGGAGCTAGGTGAGGTGGTCTCAGGAAAATTCCCAAGGGTTGGGGTCAGAGATGGTTTTCTTCTAGAAGCCCTTCATAGGTGGGTGGAGACAATAAAATTCCTTAGGGCATGGTGAATAAATTCTAAGGCATCTAAGCTCGATTTGGCTTTGTTATATCGGGACTAGTTTAGGTGATATTATGGTAGCTTGAGTGTGGAGATGGTTTAACCTCTGGATTTACTATATGGTTATGTCTTGGTTTATCCTATGAGATACCACATTCATGCTTGGAATATGGTAAAGAGGTGATTTTCCTAAGGAAATATTTGGTTCATCTCAATCTATGGTTATGTTGTACATGGAAGTCCTTAACTTGGTTGTATTTTGCACAAGTTAATATGAGCTATTTTCCTATTGTGATCTATGATAACTTGCTGCTGTTATTGTGTTTATTTGATGGGTATTTTTTCCTAGTTAATATTATGGTTAGATGTTGGTTATAAGCATGGTTCTATGATGTGCTCTAGCTATGGCTCTTGTTCATGATTTGATAAGTATTTGAATGGTTGATGAATGCATGGGATAACAAGTGTTTTTGAAGATACTTGAGAGGGAATTAGACATTCTTAATGATTCACAGAAGAAGTTCAAATGCTTAAGATCATATATGCATTCATGACCTATAACTTACATGTTTACCATATGTTTGACAAAATTTCTAATGTGTACTAGGCATTCTAGGTCAAGTTCTTACTTGAAGTTTGAATGTTTGGCATTGTTATCACCTTAATCATGATTTTGGAAAGTTATAGGTATTTTTGCGAAGTGTTCTGGAGGCTAACCTAGAAAAGTGGCTTAGATCTCAGAACCATTGGCACTGATCTGGGAAATTTAGGTCATAACTACATGGAATATGGCTTATGAGTGCCGTTATAGTCTCATAACTACATGCATGCTATGTTTTGGACGTGGTTGGAGTGTTAGGCTTGTGGAAAAGAATTTATAGCTTAGGATCTGGTCAACAAATTTTGTGGATTGACTTCTAGGTGATCTAGTTTTCCTCATGGATGTTTGTAAGTTGTCGGTGTTTCAACCTCACTTCCATAACTGGAACTTGGAGGTTGGGTCATGTCATAGTATCAGTCAACTCACATTTACCTTTGAGAGCTTTTGAATTTAGGTAAATGTGGGATGGGTGGTTATAGGGTGGTATCAGAGCAGGTTCCATTATCTTTAGGTGATATATGATACCATAGGGTGGTATACGAGCTTCTAGTTTCAAACACTTATACTGGATGGGCTAGATGTGATTGTTATGCATGCATTGTAGTGGATATGGTTGTCATGTATATATTCAGTGTTACAATTTGAGTTATCATGCATGATGTCGATAGGTTGATATGTTGGTTTCAATATATATATATACAAGTATATCATGATAATCTAAACTAATTTGTGTAGATGACATAGCCTCCCTTGAAATTTACTAGGGTATGATTTTGAATATGTCTATATTTGGTTTATCTAACGTGGTATGTTTGCAGGAAGAAGAAGATTAAATATGACAAGCATAATGGTGGATTACAACTCACATGGCTCTCCTTATATATCAGCTAAGCAACAAGGAGATAAGTACTCTCCTGATATAACATATACACTGGTAAGTTTGAAGGCATAAATCATCATTTTAAAGGCGGATAATTTTAGGATAATTAAGTCATAGGAAAGGATTTATAGAGCTTAGGAAAAGCATGTTTAAGTTAATGTAGTGATCCTTCAAAGCCTATAATATTTTTAGAGACATGGACCACCACATATCAGTCATGGATAGGAGGAAAGTACTAAAGCGTCATATCATAGCAGGTCTCAATTAGGATATATGATATACTAGGATGGAATAGTTAGAGGTGGCAGATGGTTGGATACCCTTGATAGGACAAGCAGTGTGTATGGGTTATATTATAGTTCTAGTTCAAAGAGACATCATTTTCATCACCACCATCATCATTATAGGAGGAGTGAGAAGAAGTAATTTCCATATGGATTCAAGAAAGGCAAGCCTCCTACATTTGATGGAGATATGAAGAAACCAAAATATGTATAAGCACAGATGCTTGGGGTGAATAAGTTCTTCGAATTGCATGAGTATATAAAGAATATGAAAACAAGAATAACTATTTTCAGTCTCCAAGGAAAAGAAGATATTTGGTGGGAATACGTGAAGCATGTCAGAGGCACCAAGGTAGAAGGTTTGAGTCTCCATGAGTTTAAAATAATATTTAGAAAGAAGTACTTATCTAAAAGTTATTATGATAGTAAGGCTAAGGAATTGTATGAATTTAAGATGGGATATATGACAGATGAAGATTACATGACCAAGTTTCAGAGTTGTTACATGTTCCTTACCTCACGGACGTGAATACAAAGGTTCAAATGTTCATCAGTGGATTTCCTGTAGCATTGAAGGATAAGATTGAGTATGATGAGCCTTATTAATTGGAGGAGTTCATCGGGAAATTAAAGCATTGCTATGAGAATTCAAAGTGTAAGGTTGAACTTAAGTTTGATTAGAAATGGAATGATAAGGTTAAAGGAAAATTTCCTCAGAAGTGGGAAATACCTCAATATGAAATTGAGAAAGAAAATGTGGTTCCTTACAAGAAGTTCAGTGCAACAGAGAAGGGACATGGACCTCATCCTAAAGAGAAACATAATAAAGTTAGTGGAAGAGAACCATTACAATGTTGTATTTGTGGAAAATATCATTGTAAGAAGGATTGTCCATTGTACCAAGGTGGGAGGCCTCAAATCTACAGTTCTCAGAAGGCACAAACAGTTGGGTATTTCGGTCATAACATTCCTTAGATCTAGAAAAACTTGATAACAGGCATGTGGATCATCATACATCCATTATTGAGATGACTGAGTTATTTCCATGTTGATTGATCCTAGATATAATTATAGTTATGTTAGTCCTGATTTGGTGGATATGTGTGGCTTGAATAAAAAGGTGCATGTAGAGTCTTGGTTGGTGTAGTTGGCTACATGGACCAAGAAAATAGTTTATCATTGGGATAGATCTTGTGCATTTGAGCTTAATTGTATGCCTACATCAGAACATCTAAATGTGCTTCCATTGGGTTCATATAGTATGTTTTGGGTATGGATTGGTTTTTTACTCACAGGACCAAGGTAGATTGTTATCAGAAGGCCATTGAGTGTCCGTATGATGATGGAGAAAATATAATATTGCAAGGAAAGAAGCCTATATTGAATACGAATGGTTGCAGCCATGCAAGCTAAGCATAGTTACAAGAAAGGGTCTATATTATTTGTAGTGCATGTTTCCAGCGATAAGGGGAATGTTGTTGAGGATGATTCAGTCTCAAAGAGGTATCCTATTTTTCAACACTTTCAGGATGTATTTCCAATAGAGATTTTAGTGCTACCGCATCGTAGGGAAGTGGATTTCTCTTTTGAGTTGGTACCAGGAGCAACACCAACATCAAAGGAACCTTAAAGGATGAACACTCCAGAGTTGGTGGAATTGAAGTTGCAGCTTAAGGAAATGATCGAAAAGGGATACATTAGGCCAAGTGTATCGCCTTAGGGTGCACCTGTTTAGTTTGTAAGAATAAGGATGGTTCTCTCAAGTTGTCCATTGATTACAAACAGTTGAACAAGGTGAACATCAAGAAAAAGTATCCTTTGCAGTGGATTGATGATTTGTTTGATTAGTTGAAGGGATCAATAGTGTTCTCAAAGATTGACTTGAGATCAAGATATCACCAGGTGTGCATCAAAGAATAATATATCTACAAGACTGCATTCTGTACTAGGTATGGGCATTATGAGTTTGTGGTGGTTCCATTTGGTCTTACTAATGCTATAGATACTTTTATGTGCTTGATGAACAATGTGTTTTGTCCTTATCTAGACACGTTTTTGAAAGTGCTCATTGATGATATATTGATATATTCTAAGAATGAGGAAGAACATGCAGAGCACCTAGTAGGAGTGCTAATATTGTTGAGAGAGTATCAATTATATGTCAAGCTTAGCAAGTGTAGTTTCTTTCAGACTGAAATTCATTACTTGGGATATGTTTTTTCCAAGGAAGGGATAATAGTGGACCCGAAAAATATTAAAGCTATAATGGAGTGGCCAACTCCTAGGAATGTGGATGAGGTCAGATCATTCATGGGGCTATTAGGTTATTATAGGAGGTTCATTAGGATATTATCACAAATTTACTATCCTATTACATATTTGCAAATAAAATGGAATAATTTTGAATGGACAGAGGAGTGTGCAACTAGTTTTGAACATTTGAAGCATTTGCTTATAAATTATCTAGTTTTGAAGATTGCAGATCCTGATATAGAGTTTGTGGTATGTAAATATGCTTGCAAGAGAGGAATTTGTGGAGTCCTTATGCAGGAAGGACATGTGGTATACTATGAGTCAAGGAAGCTGAATGGGCACAAGTAGAATTATGTGACTCATGATCTCGAGTTGGCAGCTATAATTCATGCCTTGAAGATGTGGAGGAATTATCTTCTTGGAAATAGGTTTTTTATGATGCGTGACAATAGTGGACTGAGGTACTTGTTTTACCAAGCCAATCTGAATGCCAAGCAAGTTATATGGTTGAATACTCTTACTGAGTTTGACTTTGAGACCAGATACATCAAGGGAAAGGAGAACATGGTTGCATATTATCTTAGTATGAGAGTGCATGTGAATAATATTTCAACTGTGATTTCTTATGGGACATATTTGTAGGAGAATATATTACATACAATACATCATGATGAAAAATATCAACAGCTGAAGCACAATTTGCAGAAATAGGTTAAAGGTGATAGAGATGAGGAGTATCGCCTCAAGATAGATGGCTTGGTGAAATTCAGGAACAAGATTTATGTGTCAAATAACAATGATATCAAGAAGTTTATTTCGAGGGAGTTTCATGTCAAGCCGTATTCAAGTCACCCAGGGTATCAGAAGAATTTGAAAATAGTTAATAATTTTTATGATTGGTATAAATTGAAGAAAAAAGTGGTTGATTTTTTTGTGATATTCTTGGACTATCAATAGGTGAAATGAGAGTGTAAGCATCCAACTGGTTTATTACAACCTATTTCAGTTCCAAAATGGAAATGGAAGGTCATTTCCATGGATTTAATTACAATTTTTTCGAGGACATCAAAGAAAAATGATTCCATCATGGTTGTGGTTTTCAAGTTGAGTAATTTAGCTCAGTTAATTGTAGTTAAGTCTATTAATTAAACTAGTGACGTAGCTTAGATCTTTATCAGGGAGATAGTGAGGCTGCATGATGTTCTTAAGAAGATCATATCATATAGAAAAGCCAAGTTCACTTCCAGGTTTTTGAAGGAGTTGTTTTTAGGCTCAGGGACAGAGTTGGCTTTTAGTATGGCTTATCATCCATAGATAGATGGACAGATAGAGAGGGTCAACAATATTCTTGAGGATATGTTGAGGATTTATGTCATGCATCGACAATGGAAGTGGGAGGAGTATCTCCCAATGGCAGAGTTTTCTTATAATAATGGATATCATGAATCCTTAAGGATGACTGCATATGAGACTCTTTATGGTCGGAGTTGAATACTACTATCAGCTGGAGTTATCCAGTGAACAGGGTGATGATTGGACCAGATATGTTGGCAGAGATGGAAAATAGATGCAGGTTATTAAAAGGAATTTGAAGGAAACACAATACATGAAGAAGAGTTATGTATACCAACAAAGAGAATACAAATATTTTCAAGTTGGGGAGAATGTGTACTTACAAATCAGGCCCAAAAGAAGATCCTTGATGATTAGATCATGTGCTAAGTTGGCACCTCAGTATTGTGTGCCTTTTGATATCCTTGAGAAGATTGGACTAGTGGCCTATAGACTTGCATTTCCACCAATAATGAAAGTACATGATATTTTCCATGTTTCATTGCTTAAGAAGTATTTTTAGTATGATGATCATGTGATTGATTGTTGTGTATTGTAGGTGGAACCAAAGGTTAAATTCTAGCCAGAACCTTAGTTCATATTACAACATAAACAACTCATGCTCCAAAATGATAAATCAAGAAAGTTACTGTGTAGTGTAAGCACTTTGGGCTTGATGAATCTGCATGGGAGATGGATGATCATATGTGGGCTTTCTATCCTTAATTATTTGCTGGTTCAAGAAAATGAGTTGTTGGTATGTGTATATGCATTTATGGTTGTAAATATCACAATGAGTTGTGTTATAAATCTCCAATAAGTGATATTTTTGTTTTTTTTTCAACAGGATTTCATTTTAAATAATGCATCGACCTATGTTATAAAACTCTATAGGAATTATGACTTTTTTTTTTAGTGGTTTTTTGGTCATATGTGTCATAGAAAACTGAGGACGGTGTGCCCCCAAGGGGGAGGGGTTTGTAACAACCCTGGGTTAAAGTTTCATGTAATAAAGGATAATAAAGGAAAAATAAGACCAAGGTCATGGTACACGCATTCCAAGTTTAAATTTGGGAAAAAATCATAGTGGGCATCACTTTTTGTTTATTTATGGCTATGGAATTTGGCAAAGGAAAAGAGGCAATAATTGGAATTTAATTATGAGAATAAAGGAAAATAAGAGAAAAGGAAGGTGAAGAGACACGTATTTGCATGATAAGGGAAAATAGAAGAAAATGAAGGAAAATGAAGAAAAAGGGAGATCAATATTAAAAGGAATCAAGGGATTAGTTCACAACTTTTGTCAGTTCAGTTTGGCTCTGTCCCTTCATTCTCTTGCATGTTTGATTTCCTAGATGAGGTGTGAATGCATTGTACGTCAATTTCTTTATTTGGTTCATTTGTTTTCATTGGCAAGGGTTTTCCCTAGTTTAACAGTGGTTTTATCCTTTCCTTTCCATTTCTTGGATAACCATGGTGTGATGGAATTCATTATTGTATGAGCTTTGTATTGTTAGCAGGTTTTGGAACCGGGTGAGGCGGTATCAGGAAAATTCCCAAGGGTTGTGGTTGGAGATGGTTTTCTTTGGGAATCCCTTGACAGGTGGGTGGAGACAAGAAAATTCCTCAAGGTATGGTGAACAAATTTTGAGGAATCCAAGCTCAGTTTGGTTTTGTGATTTTAGGACCAGTTTATGTGAGATAATGGTAGCTTGAGGGTGGAGGTGGTTTAACCTCTGGAGTCTCTGTTTGGTTATATCTTGGTTTATTCCATGAGATCCCACATTCATGCTTGGAATACAGTAAGGGGGTAATTGGGTGAAATAAAGATTTGGTTCAGCTCAATCTATGGTCAGGTGGTACGTGGAAGTTCTTGACTTGGTTGGATCTTTCACAAGTTAATAGGAGCTATTTTCCTATTGTGATCTATGAGCACTTGTACTTGTTATTGTGTTGATTTGATGGCTAATTTTTCATGGTTAACATTATGGTTATAAGCATGGTTCTATGATGTGCTCTAGCTATGGATCTTTTTCATGATTTGATAAGTATTTGAATGGTTGATGAATGCATGGGATAAAAATTATTGTTGCAACTAATTGAGAGGGAATTATACCTTCTTGGAGATTCTCGGATGAAGTTCAAATATTTAAGATCGGATATATTCATGACCTGTAACTTACTTGTTTACCATATGTTTGATGAAATGTGTAATGTGTACTAGGGAGTCTAGGTCAAGTTCTTACTTCAAGTTTAAATGTTTGGAATTTTTATCACCTTAATCATGATTATGGAAATTTATAGGAAGTTATGGGTAGTGGTTTGGAGGCTATCCTGGAAAAGTGGCTCAGATCTTGAAACCGTTGGAACTAAACTGGGGAATTTAGGTGATAACCACATGGAAGTAGGCTTATGAGTGTGGTTATAACCTCATAACTACATGCATGTTGTGGTGTGGGTGTGGTTGGGGTGTTATAATTGTACTTTTTTTCTAACTCAGGATCTGGTCATTAAAGGTTGTGGACCAACTTCTCAGTCATCTAGTGTTCTCGAGGGATGTCTATAAGTTGTCAGTGTGTCAGCACCACTTCCATAATTGGAACTTGGAGGTCGGATCATGTCATAGTAGCACTCAACTCACATTTACCCTAGAGAGCTTGTGAATTTGGGTAAATGTGGGGTGGGTGGTTACAGTATGACTTCGTCATGCTACATTAGCAATCCCTGGAAGGATGAAAATGTAGAGTTTATGAAATCTCCAGGGAAGGAGTGCTAGGAAATGTGTCAAGCAATAAAACAATGCAAGTGTGAGTTAAAAAAAAAAAAATTCTTTATAACACTTATAAGCACGAAACCTTGTATTATTCTAATAATGATTGACTATAGTGATTCTGTAGTATACCCTTATTTATATTTTTTGTTATTTAATAATGCATGAAATAAAATGTAGGCTATGTACATTAATCAAATATAAAATCAAAGGACTTTTATGAGTTTTTAAAACAAAAATTAAGGTAAATATAAGTAAAAATTTAAAGGGTACCCATTTTTTATTATGATATTAATATAAAATGGGGGGTTGTTGTTTGCCACAACAAGTGGTGACATACTAGGTGAACCAACTATCTATTTTTACATTCATAAAGTGAAAGAAATAGAATATTGCATAAGAAAGAAACTCATGACTTAATAAAAATTTATGACAAAAATTTTATGGTCATTTAAATGATAAGAAAAGGCAATTTGTAATCATACATTTTCATCTTACTTTTATCTAGAATGGAAATTGATAGTTTTTTTTCATTTTTTAAATAAGAAAATAGGCTTTTTATTTTATTTCTAAGCATAACTTAGTACCAATTTATGCATGCTTATTTAAATTTCTATACTCGATATCGCTTTGCTACCAGAAGGTTTGTTCAGTACCCCGATGAAGTTACCTTAGTATCATGTATGCATTTACCTGCTTCCAACAAGTCTGTTGAATACCCCAATATGTATACATATATTTCCCATGGATTCTAATATTAACTTGATTAATCACCTTTAAATCATGAAGTTAGAGATTGCATATTTAGTAATGGCATTTTAATAATCTAGGTAATAAAGAAATTTATTTTAAAACAATGCATATCAGGGAATCCAGTTAACTATTCATCTTCTTATTTGGCATTCTTATTACAATTTAAGTGTATGAAGAGAATTTATACTTCTTAAAAAAGACATAGTACAAATTATTTCCAAATAACACTTTCTCATATATGATGAATTAACCATAAAATTAGTCATAATGTTAGGTGTAGTGTAAGTTTCATATTTGAAATCTTTGAAATGATAATTCTCTAATATTAAATAACATGATAAAGGAGATGCAACATTTTTCAAACTGTTTTTAACAAACAAACAACAGCAAAAACTGAATAAACTGAATTTACGAATGATTATTTACATATTTAAAGGAAACATATTGAATTTTCATGAATTTTTTTTTTTTAAAATATTTCCATTAATTGGAAGATTTTCTTCAACCCCCTTAAGGGTTTGTAAAACAAATGTGGATGGATCGAATTTCTTGGAGATTTGAAATGGACCATGCCAAATTTTCTGGAATTTGGTGTGTTTTCCTTTATCTTCATGTGCCTTGTCCCAATTCAAAACCAAGTCACCAACGTTGAAGTATTTATCACCTATTGAACTTCTATCGAACCATATTTTGATGAATTTTTGGTGGTTGTTATAGGTTTACTTGGCCTTTTCTCTCGTTTCCTCTAGCTTAAATATTTATGCTAAATGTTGTTTTAGGCTAAAGCAGGGTTGTTTATGAATGGACTATACTAGGGCTAATGAAGGAAAGGCAATATTAAGAGGTAAAATTTCTTCCTTCCCGTATACTAGGAAGTAAGGGAAAGTTCCTATTGATGCCTTGTGCATAATTATATCAACCCATAATGCATATACAAGAGCTTTATGCCAAATTTTCTGGTTGTCATCAATGGTTCTTCTAATGATCCTTAAAACATTTTTATTGGTCGATTCATCTAAGCCATTACCAAAAGGATAATAGTTAGATGAATATTTTAGTTGAAAAAATTTTTGGACAAAAAATTTAGTTAGTGAATTGGAAGAAAAATAAATGGAATTATCACAAATAAATGTGATTGGGAGACCAAACCTAATGATTATAAACTGATCAATAAAATAAATCACTTTTTTAGACGTAACATTTTAAAGAGGAATGGTCTCGACCAATTTGGTAAAGTAATCGACTGCGGTGAGAATAAACCTATGTTGCTTGGAAGAATTATTAGGAAAAATCTCACCAATTAAATCGAGGCCCCTTTAATCAAAGGGTTGGGTGATAATAACAAGTTGCAAAGGTAGTGCGGCTTTCTTATCTCTTCCAGTAAATGTCTGAAATATCTTACATATTTTTACATATGAATCAACATCCTTCAAAATCGTTGGCTAGTAATATCCCGCATGAAGAATATTATGAGTTGTTGTGTCACCTCTAAAGTGACCACCAGCTAGATTATCATGTAATTCCTGCAAAACCTTATCAGCTTCATATTTTTCCAAACACCTTACAAGCATGGAATCAAAATATTTTCTAAACAAAACCCCTTTGATAAGTTGGTATTGATTTTATTTTAGTCCCAAGGCACGCTTTTCTTAGATTCTAAAAGTAAAGGAGTTATACCATGAGTCAAAAAAAATATTAGGTTAGCATATTGCAAATTAGGAGTGTAAGGGATAACACATACCTGATGTAGTTCCTCTGGTACCCGATCTTCTAAATTATTTTTTGATTTTTAATATATAATCTGTGTGACCAAATTACACAATCCTTGGCCTCGTACAATCCTTGCAGGATTAATTTCCAAATCGTATTCTTATAATGCAATGACCCAATGAGTCTTTTCACCAAGACATTTTTGAACTAATATATTTATAACAAAAGAATAGGGTACACAAAACATAGTGTGTGATATGACCAGGTAGTGTCTAAAATGATTAATTGATTTGAATACTACATATGCCTACTTTTAAATGTCTGAATGTTTTAGCTTTGCTCCTTGTAATCCTAAAATATTGAATGTTATATGTACTTTTGCATCTTGAACATTTTTCTATATTAGAATAACCACATAAGGTGGATTAGAAGTGAAGGTATATAAAATAAATAATTTCACATAATTTGGTGAGAACAAGGAGGGAGCTTGTATAATGGCTTTCTTTTTTATCACACTCCATTGAAAAGTTGCATTATTTTTAATCATATTTTTCAAAGGCAATACTATTTGTACAAAATCAAGAATAAAATTCCTTACAAAATTGATTTGTCCTAATAATGAATGCAATGATTTCTTGTTATTAGGGAATCAAATTTCTGATATGGATTTTACTTTATCAAGGTCTATTATTATCCCATCTCCGGAAATAATAAATCCTAAATTTTTTCCTTCTGATAAACCAAAAAATGAATTCTTAGGATTCAAAGAGATACCGTTATCTCCTAAAATATTCAAATATTTCTTTCAAATCATGAATGTGATCAATTCTTTTCTTGGAAAATATGGTAATATTTTCAAGATAAACAACAATGGTTTTATTAATTAATCCTATGATAAAAATATCCATCACTCTCTGAAATGTTGCTCCAACATTAAGAAGATCGAATGGCATCTTTTGGTAAGCACATGTTACCCATTTAGTTATAAAATTTGTTTTCAATCTATCACTAGGATCAATAAGGATTTGAATGTATCCTAAGAATTCATCATTAAAAGACATTAATTTTGATCCAACAACATATTGCAAGATATGTTCCACAAGAGGAGCGATAAATTAATTTTTTAGAAGCTTGATTAAGGTTTCTAAAATTGATTTAGTGGGGTGGTAGGAGGGGGAGGGATTCTCATAAATCTCGATGGAAACATCGACGATAGGTATGCCTGGAGTTTAGGCCAGAAAAATAACAATCAAGTTGAGTCTTATGGGTTACTCTTTGGCATGAATTTAGCCATCAGCAAAGGAATCAAGAATCTCCAAATATTGGGAGACTCAATGATAATTATAAACCACATGAGAAAGAATACACTAGCTAATAACACTCTCCTAAACCAAGTCATAAGGAGAAATCAAAGTTTCATCCCTATTTTGGATGAAGTGAATTTATGTCATTTCCTTAGGGGAAACAACAAAGAGGCGGATAAACAAGCTAATGTGGCTTGTATAATTTAAGAAGAAGATACAAAGGTGAATGGTATTGAAGGCCACCTATGTATTCCTTAACTATGACTAAGAATCATATGGAAAATAATCCTTACATCCACACAAATGGGAATATGGATAGTTCCTCTGGTCTATTGAATATGTTTTATCATCTTTTAATCCATTTACCCCTGCTACCTCCAGATCCCTCCTCCCCTGCCCTCCATGGCTCTCTTCCCCTCCCCACTTTCCTGGAGATTTTGTCTATTAATTGGACTCCTCCTGGCCCCCCTACCCTTCTCTTTATCCTCTTGGGCCCTATAATTACACCCCTCTTACCCCTTCTCTTCCTTCCCACCTCACCCCCCTCCCCTCTGCCTCCATACACCTCCAAGTTGGCATGACAACCTCTTCCTCCCATCATTCAATAAGTAGCCTAGTCTCAGCTGACCCATGGAATTATTTAATATGCCTAGTCCTATCGATATTAACTTCCCTGCATTGCCCTTAGATCTTGTGAAAATATGTATATAGAACTCAATCGAATTAGTGGTGTCATGCATCTTAAAAACTCGCCACTTGGTCCCTGCGTCATCCCAGGCATGTGGTTATACTTCCCCTCATTCAATTCTGATCTGGGTACCTAGCTCGTGGGAATGGTGAATCTGTGGGGGAATAATTTACTCCCCGGGCTCTGGAACATGTAGGAGAAACGTGGGAAGATGGTGGCTATGGAGTCTGGAAAAGCTGTGAAAATTCAAGAAATAATGGATCAACATTGGGATTCCAGAAAAATAGGTACTATGATGTCACTCCTCCTTCACTGGAGTACTGCTGGTGGCCATTTAAGGGATAATGGTCTAAGTATTTTCATAAAGCCTCAACAAAGGGATAGGGTGTTAGAAAATTATATATTATGGAGCAATGAAACACATAAAATATGCAGAAAATACAAGCACACAAAACACATAAAAACAGAGAGACACAAATATACGTGGTTCACCTAGTTTGGGCTACGTCCACCCCGAACAGCCAGTCCTTCCTTTCTATTATCCAGCAAAAAAATGAATAGACAAAACCTATAGCAGATCCACTGTAATATCCTCTGTTCTCTCTCACAATATCCCTCTCTGTTTCTCGCTCCGAGAATACACATGCAATGCATAGCCGCAATACAATGCCCTCATAAAAGCGAGGGGTTTCCTTCTAGGGCAAAAAACCCTAATCTAAACATAACTTCTACCGTCAGATCATTTTCCTAATGAACGACCCAGATTGACTAGAAATCCCTTTATACTTTACAAGGCAATTTTACATTCTGCTTTAGTTTTTGGGGCGCGCTTTCAAAAGTTCCCGCAGGGGCTCTTTCCCGCTTTCCGCCCCGACCCCCCACCTAGCCCCCTGATTACGGGCACTTTGAGCACCCTTTTAAGGTACAAATCATAATGCTGTGATACACAGAAAACAAGATTAAACAAGATAATCGTGCTCCATACCCAACAATCTCCCACTTGGAGACTCATTGTAGCAACTCCACCGCTGCTTCATTTGCTGGACAATGATTCCTCTTTGGACCTGGCTGTTCTTCATCTTCATCGTCATCCTTGAAGACCAATTGAAACTGAGCATGTTCTCAGTTTCTCCCTGGTTACAAATTTTGTTAGCATATCTGCAGGATTCTGGCTAGTGTGTATATTTTCTAGCTTCAACTCTCCATCTTCCAATACTGACCGTATGAAATGGTACTTGAGATGTATTTGTTTAGTCCTGGTGGTTGAATTCTTTGCAAGATGAATAGCACTTTGGCTATCACTGTATAGTGTGCCCATATCATGCTTCTTACCCAATTCATCCATAAACCTTTGTAACCAAATCATTTCTTTACTAGCCTCTATAGCAGCAACATACTCCGCTTCCATTGTTGAAAGTGCAACAACAGTTTGGATTTTTGAAACCCAATAGACAGCTGTTCCACCTACAGTAAATACATATCCTGTAGTGCTCCTCCTACTATCTATGTCACCTACCATATCTGCATCAACATATCCCTGTAAAGCAATGTTTGAACCACCAAAGAATAATGCTTTATTTGTGGTACCTCTCAAATATCTGAGAATCCATTTTACTGCCATCCAATGTTCTTTTCCTGGATTATTCATGTACCTGGTTACAACTCCCACTGCATGTGCAATATCAGGCCTTGTGCAGACCATTGCATACATTAAGCTTCCAAATGTTGATGCATATGGAACTTTAGACATATAATCCATGTCTTCTTGGGTCTTTGGGCACATCTCCTTACTAAGTTTGAAATGGCTAGCAAAAGGTGTACTAACTGTTTTTTCATTCTGCATATTAAATATTTTCAACACCTTTTCTATGTACTCATTCTGAGACAGTGTTAATTTGCGATTTTTCCTGTCTCTAGTTATCCTCATACCAAGGATTTGTTTTGCAGCTCCCAAATCCTTCATTGCAAATGAATTTGCCAATTTTCTTTTGAGCACATTTATTTCCTGCATGTTAGACCCTGCAACAATCATGTCATCTACATACAATAACAATATAATATAGCTGCCATCATTTTGCCTTTTCAAATAAACACAATGATCAGAGTGACATCTAATATAACCCTATTCAGACATAAACTTGTCAAATTTTAGATACCACTACCTTGGAGCCTGTTTTAAACCATACAAGCTCTTCTTTAACCTCCACACCAATTTTTCTTTCCCTTTTATCTCATATCCTTCTGGTTGCTGCATGTATATCTCTTCCTCCAAATCTCCATGGAGAAATGTTGTCTTTACATCTAACTGTTTAAGATGTAAATCTTCCGCTGCTACAAGACTTAAAATAGTTCTGATTGAATTCATTTTAACAATAGGAGAAATATTTAATCAAAATCAATACCTTTCGTCTGTGCAAACCCCTTCACCACAAGTCTACCTTTGTACCTCTGTTTTCCTCCATCTTCTTCCTTCAGCCTGTAAACCCATTTATTCTGCAATGCAGTTTTACTTGCAGGCAACTTGACTAAGTCCCAAGTATGGTTATGCATTAAGGATTCCATCTCTTCTTCCATGGCTCGCTCCCACTTCTTCCTACTTTCAACCTGCATTGCTTCTTCATAACATTCATGTTCACCAGAATCAGTCAACAATAAATAATATAATGAAGGAGAGTATCGTTCAGGGGGTCTACTTATCCTGGTAGATCTTCTAACACCACTTTCAGGTGTTTGAGGTGCCTTTTGCTGTTGTGGTAGTTGCTGTTGCTGTGGTTGTTGATTATTATTATTTTCAGGCACCTTTACTTTTTCAGATATCTCATCAAGAACCGCGTATTCCTTGCTTTTTTTTTCCTGTTTCTTTTCTTGCAACTGATTCTTATACAAGACCTTTTCATTGAATATTACATCTCTGCTCCTAATGATTTTGTAATTTTCATAATCATATAAGCGATAACCAAAATCATTAGCACCATATCCAATAAAGGTACATTTCTTTGATTTTGCCTCAAGCTTTGTTCTATTTTCTTTATTAATATGGACAAAGGCCTCACAACCAAAAGGTTTTAAAAAAGAGTAGTTTACCTTTTTACCTGTCCATGCTTCCTCTGGAATACCACCATCCAAGGAACTTGAAGGCCCTCTGTTTATTAGATAAACAACAGTATCTACAGCATCTGCCCAAAATTGTAAAGGAAATCCCGCATGCAATCTCATGCACCTTGCACGCTCCATGATTGTTCTGTTCATCCTTTCTGACACACCATTTTCTTGTGGTGTTCTTGGAACTGTCTTTTCTCTACGAATTCCATGCTCTGAACAGTACCTATCAAACTCTTTGCTGCAATACTCACCTCCATTGTCTGATCTGAGACACTTCAACTTCTTTCCTGTCTCAATCTCAACCAAAGCTTTCCATTTCTTGAAAGTATCAAATACATTAGATTTATTCTGAATACAATAAATCCATGTTTTTCTAGTTGCATCATTAATAAAAGTAACATAATAACGAGATCCACCGAAAGATGATACCTGAGAAGGTCCCCATACATCTGTAAGCACAAGCTCCAATTTTTCACTCTTATTTTCTTTCCCAACTCTGAGAAATCTGACTCTCTTTTGTTTTCCATAAATGCAATTTTCACAGAAATCCAAATCAGCATTCTTCAAACTTGGCAACAAATTTCTTGAGTGAAGAATCTTCATTCCCTTCTCACTCATGTGTCTGAGCCTATGATGCCATAATGCTACATCTGCTCCTTTGGAATTTAAAGCATTAACAGAGTTAGAAATACATTGCATAAATACAATGTACCAACCTTTTCACCTTTTTCTATTACCAACGCTCCTTTGGTGACCTTCCAAGTTTTATCTGTGAAAGTTGTCACACAACCTTCACTGCCTAACTGCCCTGTTGAAATCAGATTTTTCTTCAGATCTGAAACATGCCTTACCTCCTTTAGTAGCCATTGGTTTCCATTCTGTTGTTTTACAAGAACTTTACCCATTCCAACAATTTTACAGGGTTTATCATCACCCAAACGAACTTATCCAAAATCTCCTTGAACATAGTCATGAAAATATTTCTTATCAGGTGTGGCATGGAATGAAGCCCCTTAATCTACAACCCAAGAATCAGTAACATTTTCGAAAGAAAGAATCAGAGAATCTTGTAACACATCACCTGTCACATTTGCTTCATGATTGTTTTCTTGCTGCGTGTCTCCTTCTTTTCCCTTCTGAGATCTACAGTCTTTCTTTAGGTGTCCTTTCTTTCCACAATTCCAGCACACTATCCCCGATTTAGACTTGGATCTGCCTTTCCTTTATTTACTGCGATATCCCGAGCTCTTTCCTCTTTTCATTCTTCTTCCCCTAGACTCTGCATTCAAAGCATTACTCGATGTTTCACCGAAGCTTTTCCATCGCATTTCCTCGCTAAGGATAGCACCCACAACATCATCAAACTTTAAAGTACTAGATCCAAAGACAGAGTTACTAATGGCCATAACTAAACCATTCCAGCTTTCTGGTAATGAGCACAAGAATAACAGAGCTCTAACTTCATTATCAAAGTTTACCCCTATAGAACTTAACTAACTGGTAACTGTATTAAATTCATTTAAATGGTTTGAAACAGATCCAACTTCTGACATCTTCATATTAAATAGTTGTTTCATAAGAAATACCTTGTTTGAGGCTGAGGGTTTTTCATATAGTTTCTCTAACGTCTGCATCAAACCCTCTGTTTTTGTTTCCTTCGAAATATTGAAGGCGACGGATGCCGCAAGGCACAACCGTACTGTTCCGAGTGCCTTTCTATCGAGAATGTTCCATTCCGCATCTGTCATGGCCGCCGACTTCTTTGTTTTTCCACTCAATGGTAGGTACAGATCTTTCTGATACATATAATCTTCCATCTGCATCTTCCACAGCGGGAAGTTTTGGCCATTAAATTTCTCGACCCTAAACTTACCATCGTCCGCCATTGCTCCCACTCGAACCAGGAACCCTTCTTTCCTGCGAGTTTATCAGCCAAATATACCTTCGGCTCTGATACCAGTTGTTATAAAATTATATATTATGGAGCAATGCAACACATAAAATATGCGGAAAATACAAGCACACAAAACACATAAAACTAGAGAGACACAAATATACGTGGTTCACCCAGTTTGGGCTATGTCCACCCCGAACAGCCAGTCCTTCCTTTCTATTATCCAGCAAAAAAATGAAGAGACAAAACCTACAACAGATCCAGTATAATATCCTCTGTTCTCTCTCACAGTCTCCCTCTCTGTTTCTCGCTCCGTGAATAGACATGCAATGCACATCCACAATATAATGCCCTCATAAAAGCGAGGGGTTGCCTTCTAGGGCAAAAAACCCTAATCTAAACATAACTTCTACCATCAGATCATTTGCCTAATGAATGTCCCAGATTGACTAGAAATTACTATACTTTTACAAGGCAATTTTACATCTGTTTTTAGCTTCGGGGGTGCTGCCCCCGAAAGCCCCCGCGAGGGGGGAGCTCCGAAAAGCACTGCCGCCCCCCCCCTCTGGACCCCCCACGGCAACGATTAATTACGGGCGGCGTTGCCACCCCTTTTAAGGTACAGGGGTCCAATGCTATGATACAAAGTAAACAAGATAATCAGGCTCCACACCCAACATAGGGAGGATGCTTGGTTGTTGTCCCTATCCTTGTGGTAGAGAGTCAAGATAAACGGTAACATTTTGAGAGAGGGTAGGGGTGGTGAGCTTAAGGTCTGGCCGATAGTTCTCTAGGGGCTCTCAATACTGCTGGGAAGCCTTTGGGTTCTCTTGAAAGATACTAGAACCTGGGAAATTGGCGAGGAGGGCCTGAGTTTTAACCTATCTACGAGGATTGAGGTGGTAGTGAATTTCTTGTGCACTAGTCTAGGTGTTGAGAATTTGGAGGGGTGGTGATTAATTCAAATTCTCTTCCCGATAATTACTTGTGAGCTTACTTGTTTTACTTCTATATTCTCTTCTTATCTTATTTATTATTTCATCAAGTTAATTACCAAAATACAAGAGACACAAAATTTGGCTCTTCGAGCTATGGAAAAGCCTCTCCCTCTTGGAGAGGAAAACCCACAGAAATTATTCTTATAGAATTTTAGATGACAAGTACCATGATCAAGACTCAGACCCTATACCTTTATATGCTTCCAAGACCTTTTCATTGCCTCTTCATTGGCTCCTTCTTTCATGCACCTTCCTGTACCGATCTACACTTGTCAACACCAAGGCTAGAGAGCTTTGTCTCTACTTATATTCTTCCTTCTCCGGATGTATATGATCTTCACTTGTGATATCAACACTTTACATAGTCCCATTTTTGTACACTAAAATAATCCTATTTTGGCACAGTAGAATAGTCTCTTCCTCATATAGAACACTACCTTGATCTTGCATATATTCCAGAACGGAACTCACACCTTATACACAGAATTATCACTGAATAATATTAATCTTAAAATAGTCCTTGCAGTTTTGTGATGGCATAGATATTATCATAGAGATTCATCGCATCTTCTTCAGTTAGTATCATATATATACATCTATGATCCACATTCTAATTTCATACTTAACCATATATTTTAGCCTCAGACCCATCCACATCACTTCTCCAAATAGATCCCCATCTTGACACACTTCAAGACTACCTTGACTTCACATTTTATTCCAGATTTTATCATACTGAAAATTTTCAGAGACATCCACAATTTCTATGTCCAAATGAGCCATAACACATCACTATATATAGTGCATTGTTTCCATATTTAGTCTGACTCTCTAGGCTGGTTGGTAGGCCGAATTTCACCTATGTCTATAGAAAGACATGGAGGGCTTATATTCTAGCATTAGAGAGGATGACATGATGGTATCTTTGAACATCATTCGGAGCCATTTTCTTCACGGATTCATGACAGGGTCTTGGATCATATTTGTTGACTAGACTCTTCATATTTGTGACTCTTAATTACTTTTATAACTAGAAGAAAAATTTCAATAGACATGAAGAAGAAGTTTATTGAACTATAATAAAACCTTTCTCACGAAACCCATGAAGCAATCATAACAAAAATAAATTTTATTATCTTTGTCTTCTTCTTCAAATAAATACATAATTACATAGTCATTATGAAGACCGATCCTAGTTACACTTTTCAACACTGCTCTTAACTAGAGAGGTATTCATACAGGTACATGGTCACTTTCAAACTGAGGAATATCATAAGAAGAATGGGATTGGTAATCGCATCTATATAACATCATATAGAAAAAACATTGTCTTGGTGCAAAGCCTTAACTAACATCCCCATCTCTCAATGAGACAATTGGCTACAATGCTTGCAAGACACATGAATTATAGACACCATAGCCATTTTCTCTCCAAGGTACATACCCCACCCAGGTGGTCCCAGAGTATGACCTTCTTTAGACTATTCTTCTCTTGGGTAGCCAACCCTCAAAGAATATTGGTCCTTGACTAATATTATCTTGAATTCCCTATCACATTCTTAAAGAGTATCAAATGTCAGATTATTACCCAATCCTCCATTATTTCTTCCCAGAAGACCATAATGTTGCTTCTATCCATTCTCTCCACATGGCCTTCAATGATACTTACGGTTGTTAGTCTTGATCTCGTGCATGACACATGTATTAGAGAATCATATACGCCACTCCATCTTAACTTAGGAAGGACATATTTCAAGTTTCTTCCAATCAAGAAATTTACCTCCAGGCTCCCTCTCAACCAGGCACCCGCAGCAGCAATGGTGAGACGCCCAACTGCTCATGAAGAACTCCTCCCCTCGATGTCATGGATTTCGATATTGAGGAATCTTCAAAATTTGGCTTCATAAGGCATAGATCATCCATTAGTTTCATCCATGAGTCATGTCAACTATCAGAAAATGATTCGTCATACTTCCTTATTTTTTCCACCTTTATGCCATGTTGCTTTCCTTCGAACCATCTCCGAAGAATCTTACATCCTTTCACATGATTGGCATCCCTACATAATTTCATCCAAATAAACATATACATATGAAATTTTAAATCAAAAGTTACCCTAGTGATGAAATTTCACCATGACATCTTCATGTAGGCATCATCATCCTCTATTCAGATTGACACATCTCCTAGAGATATGTCTTGTCAAGGGTCTTCTTCTTTACCATACTTCTATCAGAGTATATATATTCTCACATGAGATTTCCTAAATAAAAATTTACCTCAGTGATGATCTTTCACCATGACATCTTCCTGTAGGCATCGTCATCCTCTATTCAGATTGACACATATCCTAAAGATATGTCTTGTCAAGGGTCTTCTTCTTTACCAAACTTCTATCAGAGTCTCTCAGGAGATCTCCTAGTCACATATTCTTAGATTTCAGATGATAACTGCCTCTTGACATGGTTGCACTTCATGGTCTCTTCCTTTATTTCTCCATACATCTTCATTCCTAGGAAATTCAAATTTCCAGTTCCTTGTTTGTATACAACCACCTCATACTCCATATGAGGACATATTATGTTGATTTCATGTGATAATGAAAACTTGTGTAAAGGAAGAGATCCTCCTTTCTCTGATCATACTTCTAAAGATATAAGTTCATTACCTGCAACCATATGACATGAATCACAACATCCAGTGTCAGAATATAAATATATATACCTCATAACTTTTACCTTTGAGTCATATAGTAGAAATTTTACTATAATGAAGAACTTCATTTCATTGACCTTCTTTCATCAATATGTCATCAAATCCTAATCCTAGAATTCTGTAGCATATAATTCTTGATGAAACCTTTCTGATTTATTTCTAATCTGTGAATCCATAGAGAACTCCATTAGAAAATGTCAGTGCCTATTTTGCATGATGACCATTGATCTTGATGACTTCCTTCCATCAATGTTGTTAGTGAGGTTTCCAGGATCTTTTTCTACAAGAGCTCCTTCCATGTTTCTATCATGATTTTTTTAACATACATTGCTTCCTATCATACTATTTTACAAACAACAAAAATCACTTAAATAGGAAGAATATATCAATCATAATAGAGATCTCTCACTTCTTCTTTCTTAGATTTCTCTGCTTTAGTCTCTTCCCTTTCATCTCTGACATGGGATTCTTCCTTTTTCCTCTTGTCCTTTCCATATTTAGGACAATACCTTTTATAATGCCCAAGTTCACTACATCCAAATCATCATACTTTGTCCATACTTCTTCTTTTATTCTGAGGACAAAAATTTCTGAGTCCTCCTTTCTTCATGGACATGGATGCAAAGGCTTGATTCCCTTCACTTGATCCTGTATCAGCTTTGGATTTCAATCTTGTTTCCTATATTTTACATAGAGACCATAGTTTGTGGAATGATGTTTCTTATTTCTTTCCATATAAACTTCAAGAGAATTTTCCCCATTCTTCAGGTAGAGCATTCAGCACCACTGTAGTCATCTCAGTATCGAACATTGCTTCTCCCAATTCCTGCAGTTGGTCTCTTATTTAAAAAATCCTCATAAAGTTTGAAGTGATTCCTATTCTCTTGATAATTTCATTTTGTATAGTTCTTGTATTGGAGAGATTGCTTCTCCTGTAGTACTCACAAAGAATATATCCACCAGTTTCTCATATATTTATTTTGCAGATTTCAGTTTTGACACATAGAGTGTGAGTGAGTCCTTAATGGATTACATGAGAATCCTTTGGGATCTGATTTCTCCTTTCATGTACTTGGAATGAGTTGGAGCATATTCTTTTGAGGGTGTAATTGCACATCCTTCAATGTAGTCCATAACATCGTCTTCAATTAGATTCAAATTTTTCCTCTTCTTCCATGTAATAAAGTTTGATGATCCAAACAATTTGTTGCTTTCTTTAAAATAATTCATCTTGAAAGATTTAAATAAGCTCATAGATACTTACTTGAGTAGAGTTATTTGAAGCTTCCTTGATGAAGATGATAATTAAGTTAGGAGCTTCTTCTTAGATTTAATTCTCTATTGTAGGTGTTCTTGGATGTCTCCAAAAGATGATGTATCTTCCAACAATGTCTTAAATATAAATATTTGCTGGAAAATATTTTTTTCTTGATGAGTTGATCCTTTGAATGAGATTGAAGATTTTTCCTGTAGCTTGATAATCTTCCTTCCAAACTGATTTTCATTTTCAAGGAAAACTTTGACTTTGATTCTTGCTTCCTTGAGTGCCTCCTTGCTACGTAGCCCTTGTCTTTTAGAACCTTAGCTCTGATACCATGTTGAGAATTGGAGGGGTGGTGATTAATTCAAATACTCTTCTTGATAATTACTTGTGAGCTTACTTGTTTTACTTATGTATTCTCTTCTTAGATTTTTTAGTCCTCATCAAGTCAATTACCAAAATACAAGAGAAAAAAAATTAGGCTCTTCGAGCCTAGGAAAAACATCTCCCTCTTAGAGAGGAAAACCCACGAGAAATTATTCTTATAGACTTTCATATGACAAGTACCATGACCAAGACTTAGACTGTAGATGCTTATATGCTTCCAAGACCTTGTCATTTATTCTTCATTGGCTCCTTCTTTCTTGCACCTTCCTATACTGATATGCACCTATCAACACCAAGGCTAGAGAGCTCGAACTCTACTCATATTCTTCCTTCTCTAGATATATATGATCTTATCTTGTGATATCAACACTTTACACAGTCTTGTTTTTTTACACTAAAATAATCATATTTTGGCATAGTAAAATAGTCTCTTCCTCATACAAATGACTGCCTTGATTTCGTATATATTCCAGACTTGAACTCACACATTAGACATAGAATTATCACTGAATAATATTACTCTTAAAATATTCCTCGCAATTCTTTGATGGCGTAGATATTATCAAAGAGATTCATCGCATCTTCTTCAGTTAGTATCCTCACTATACATCTGTGATCCACATTCTAGTTTCATACTTAACCATATGTTTTAGCCTTAGACCCATCCGAATCACTTCTCCAAATATATACGCATCTTGAAACACTTCAACCCTACCTTGAGTTTGGATTTTATTCCAGATTTTATCAAGCTTAAAAATATTAGAGACATCTGCAATTTCTGTGTCTAAAAGAGCTGCAACACATCGCTATATATAGTGCATTATTTCCAGATTTAGGACAACTCTCCAGGCTTCTTGGTAGGTCAGCTTTTACCTCTTTCTATAAGCCAAGTTGGAGGGCTCATATTCCAGCGTTAGAGAGGATGACATGAGGGTAAATTTGAACATTATTCGAAGCCATTTTCTTCATGGATTCATGACAAGGTCTTGGAGCATATTTGTTGACTAGAATCTTCATATTCATGACTCTTAATAAAATTTATAACTAGAAGACAAATCCTAATAGACATCAAGAATAAATCTATTGACCTATAATAAAACCTTTCTCATGAAACCCATGAAGCAAGAATTACATAAATACATTTTATTATATTTTTATTCTTATTTACATAAATACACAATTACAAGGTCAATATGAAGACCGATCCTAGTTACAATTTTCAACACTTGTGTTGTTTATTGTTGGAGTTTCGGATCTTACTGGAAGTCGAGGATTAATTGGGTTTTGGTGATTGTGATTTATGAAGCCGTGAATTACGTGTCTTTGGGATCTGTGAGCCCGATGACCTTCCTGTGCAACGACTCCTTTGTATTCTCTTTGTATTTATAGTGTTTCAGGTCTATTAGGAGGTCAAGGGTTGCTAGTGTCTTGGAGTCTGTCCATAGGTCGAGGGTTATCGGTATCTTGGATTTTGTGTCTGGTTGTGGATCTCCTGTGTCTTACATGATGAGCGGAAAGGTGAGTTATGCTACTAAGAGTATAGGCTCAGGCTCTTGGGGCCTTCGTAGGCCCAAGAACATAAATGTGAGTGCTAATTTGACTCATGGATCTGGGAGTAGTAAATTGAATTGTGATACTGTACCATGGAACATCGAGAATTTCGAAATGGAATTGAAGTGTTGCAGATGTGTGCACGCCAACACCACAAGGATTTCATTGAAATTGGGGAATGCCAACTATAAGAAAAAGAAAAAGTTCGAAGGCTGGAAGATGAAGTGGAAGCCATCAGACCTGAAATAGAAGGGACGAAGCTAAATTAGCAAACAACAACAAGAAGGAGGAGAAAGTGCTGAACCGTTGGACCTCAACTCCTCAGCTCCAATGGAAGAATAACCAATCCTCCGACACCTGTAAATTTTGTATTATGTATAATCACACATTTATATATCTCTTGTCATAGTTCTTTAAGGATTATAGTAGCAGACAATTAGTTCTAAATTTTGAAAATGGGAAGTGTTGATGTCCAGATATGATCAAGATTCAATCCTTTTTCCACATAAATTATCAACCTGAGTGCGTTAGTTATTTCAAGACTAATGGCAAAGTATATGCAGATACAAGCACACGGTCTGCTGTGAATCATGGGTTTAATATATAACACAAATATCATTGTAACAACAATAAATAAACTATATAAATGAAAAACATCCACAACAATAACCGTAACTGTAACAACAATTAAAAAATCACACAAAACACAGTTTTGAAAGAAAAATAAAGAATAACGCAACACTTGATCACAAGAGTGGGCCCAACTCTTGGATCAAGGCTGTGGAAACTCAAGGATTACAGGAGAAACAACGAGCTGTTGTGTATTCGATTAATAATAGAAGGATTAATTACAAGATCTGTATATGTGTAAAACAAGGGGTCTCCCAATTCACAACCCGTAGGCTTCTTTATACCATAGTCTTGAGATCCCCAATTTCTTCCAAAAACTCCATTGTTATGAAAATACATATGGTTACAATGACAACCGGATTGCCTAGCAAGAAACCATAAGAAAGCCAAAGCTAACGCTGATGCATCCATGGCTGTTACGTTGTAGAAGAAAATAAGGGAGGTGTTGGAAAATGATGGGTTGTACCCTGTCTTATGGCCTTAACGCGTATGTTGTAACCAAATATACAGAAATATAGGAGTTAATACATAAAAAGGTAAAACCTCCATGACAAGTACATCATTAATCAAATATCCCATAAAATATCGGAGAAAGGGTTTTACCTCATGTTTTTAAGATGAATAATGGCACAAAGAGATATAAAGATAGGGTAAAAATGAGAGAAGAAAGTATACAAATCCGGTGCCCGACATCTCTCCTTGACTGATCTATCTACATGTCCTCATGCAGCTCGTCGTATCCTCAGGTCCGGATTGGATTGACTGTGATTGGCATGAAGCTCTGCAAGGTCATATTCTACAGCCATCTATGTTCCTGGTGGCTTATATCCCTCTGTCAAAACAATGTCTTTCCACCATTCGGGTTCAACGTTATAAGCAGGAGTATACTGTTCAGCTGGAAACCATAAAAGGGGAAATTGAAATCTAAATCTCATCCATCTAACCCCACAGGTATGAATACATGCCACATAATGCAACATTCTTTCCAAGGCACATGAAAAGTTAGGAGCCCCAAATGGTTCTCTTCCCCTGACGGCTGAAGAAGACAACATCCATCTTTTCTGACAACTATCCAGGGATTCCTGGTGAAATTTCATAATCTTGTCAACACACAGGTCAGCACACCACTTCTGAGTTGCCGTCATGTGTTCCTTTTGACCCTTAATCTGTAGAAAGGTGTAATGTTTATTGTAAATATTTGCAGACTGACCATGCTCTCTTCTTACCATTAATGGTTTTCCAGCTTGATTTTCTTCAAATGTATCCCAGGCATTTCTCCATTTAATCTGATTGATGGTATAGGAGGTGAAAGCCCTTAAATGTATGTTCCCCACAAATGGAACAGGGTTAAATGAATGATCATGCTTTAAATAATACCCATGCATGTAGAGCTCACACATTAAATGTTGTCCTATAACATCATGAATTTTTAAAATACGGAGAAATTAAATGGGGTCCTCAATTTCATACCAAATCGCCTTATATATACTTTCAAGACAAAAGTAAAGAAACTAGTCATGAAGGAATAAGGCATAGCTATGTGCAGGAGGTCTGCAGGCCATTACCTGCTGTGCTAGGGAGAACATCTTCTCCTTATCTGTCTTTAGCAACTCAACTTGTTCTTCCAACTCTTCTATCCTAGCCTTCTGTTTGGCCTGCTTCAGCCGAGCCTTGTATAATAGATCTATGTACCCTGTAATGACTCCAGCAGCCCATTCTCGAACCCTAGATATTTCTTTCTTGTGGTCTCTCACAACATACTGCCATTTTTGAATTTCGGCGACCAATATGAATTCTCGACCTTCAAACAATTCTTCGATTGGGCCGGTCTGGGTGGCCGCAGTGGAGACTTCAACCTTAGACTTTATTGACCTCCATTTGTATACCTTTACCTTCCTTTTTAGCCATGAAACTTGCTTCTTCAAACTCTGAACTTCTCTTTTCAGTCTGATGGTTTCATTGAATTGCAGCGGGTACCTCTTTTTAATAGGTAACCTTCTTTTCTCGCACTGTTCAACCCATTCTTTTTTAACAACGAATTTAGGTTCTGGACCTATGACATGCTCAAAAGGCATTGGAATGCTGCGGGCATCTTCTCCTGATTCTTTCATCAAACCCTCTTGGCCGAGCCCCTGACCCACATGTCCTTCTTCTTCTACATTTCTCCTGAAAACTTCTACTATTTGGCCGGAAAATTCATCGACCCCTCTGTGTTTCGATATTTCTATAGGAACTATTGTTTCCTGGTGAACCTCTAATTTTTCTGGTTCAGTAGTGTCTAGGCCAACCTTAGCCGTGTCAAAAAATTTTAATACTGGGGGAACAACAACTTATTCCACCAACAGTTTAGGTGAGTGTAATCCCCTTGCCTCTCTGGGCATCATGGACTAGAACGAAGAATAGGGAACGGATCCCTCATCATCATTCCCGGGTTGGACCAGGACTTCATGCATTACTACCTCAACCAGAGTCAATGCTGGTTCTTGTAGAGCATCATTGATTCCCTGGCTCAATTCCCTTCTTTCCTCCTGCCCTTCTCTTATCACTTCTTCTTCATGGGTCGATACTAGTTCTTGTGGAACAGTATCGACCACCCGAATCATTCCTTCTCTAGCTTCCTTTTCCCCGGGAATCGCCTTTGTTTTCATGGTTGGTACCAATTCTTGAGGTCCAACATCACTTCCGCGGCTTGACTCCTCCTGTTCCAGTCGAATTGGGGGTGGTTCTTGTGTAGCACCCCCAATTGTATCAACATCCATTTTTATTGGGGCAAGTGATGTTGTTTCTTGCGAAACATCAACAATTTCCATTTCTCTGTCTACGATTCTATCCCTTTGTTCTTCATTAGCAAAGGTTGCTGACTGTATCACAATATAAATTTCCTTCATAATTTCCATAATCCCTTCCTCTGTGGGTTCCTCGAGCGAAGCTGGTTCTTGTGTCGAAGCTTTGTCTGTGCCGCTAATCATCTCTTCCATTCTTATTTCCTTTCCCTTGACTTTTTCTACTGAGGCTGGTTCTTGTGTGACAGCCTTGTCCTCATTACTGATTGCTTCCTCCATACTCATTTCTTCAGGTTCCTCCTGATCAATCATCATCTCCTCTTCCTCAGGTTCTTGCTGATGAATCTCTATTTCCATTTCCTCGGGTTCCTCTTGATTGAATTCCTCTGAAGGTTCCTCTTCCACCTGACCAGCCAGAGAGGCTGGCTCTTCTTCTCTAGCAGTGACCATAGCTACTACCTCTTCTTTTGAGGATCCATAGAGTTCCTCCCAAGAAACCCGCAGCCTAATTATTGCATGCACGACCAATAATCGCACCAGTCCATGGTTAGAGAGTACTGCCATCATTTGGTGGGAGCGTTGAGCAGCCTGTGCCATATGCTGGAGTTGTTTTAATAAAAATAATGGCATGTTTAAGTCATGCTCATGATTCTGTGGATATCGGAGGTGAATTATAATTTTGAAGTGATAGTTGAACAAAGTTGAGGCTCGAACCTCACAGGTGATGTATTTAATTATGAAACCTACAACTTTGTTCCAAGGATATGGCACCGTTCTACGCTCATATCCCCTGCCCAATTGAACTACACTTTCTCCTTCCTGAAAAAACAATTCGGGAAACTCCGGGAGAGAAACCTTTCGAGCAAACCATTGCTGCCCCTGCTCTCTCATCCCGCTAAATTCTGCAATTACCTCCTCTATAACAGGAACTTCCAGACCTCTAACCCACAAATGATCCTCCTCTAAATTGAGTGAAAATTCCATTGTAATACCTCCATTGAATCCTTGCAATCTGTCGAAGTAGATGTCCCAACATACGTTGACAAAATTTTTCAAAACCTCTGGATTGCTGTGAACTGAAACTATGTTTCCAGGCTCATGCCGCACAGCCAACCCACCCATACTGTGGATACTTGTAGTAGCACTTCCTGTAGCAGCAGACCATTGGTCAAGGTGGGTACCTGATTTGGAGGAACATCATAGTGAAAATGGACAAGTGGTAACGGTAAATACGATTGGTAATTCTCGAAAACCAAGAAAAATCATAAAGAAATATGGTAAGTGTGGTAGAATAGGAATAATAATTACTCGTACAGGATAGATGGAACATTTTGCGAATCCCAATAGGTTAAAATGATGGTACCTCATATTGATGTGATCCATAAGGTGTACCATGAGTGAGATGTCATTCTTAACTTATGGGATAATTATTACATTGTCCTTGTCATGATGACACCCCCCCCCCCCCACCGACTTAAATTTTTGACGTCCGCAACATTAAAATATTAATATGGGATATTTAATTAAATCAGTACAAGTCACGTGGAGGCGTACCTGACAGCCTACCTCGATGGTGGGATGGTGTAACAACATTGGAGTAATAGCATCGGTGTAACAACATCGGAGTAACAACATCGGTGTAACATCATCAGTGTAACAACATTTGTGTAACAACAACGAAGTGACAGCATCGGTGTAACAACATCAGTGTTACAACATCCAGTGTAACATCATTAGGGTAACAACATCGAAGTAACAACAATATGAGTAACAACAACCGAGTAACAGCATCCAGTGTAGTAGCATCGGAGTAACAACAACCAAGTAATAGCAAGATGAGTAGCAGCAACTGAGTAACAACAACCGGTGTAGTAGCACCGAAGTGTTGAAGCCCCTAAAATCCTAGCTTCTACATTCGGGAAAACCACCCGGTCCAGACCTTAGTACAACTCCTTTTCTGTTTGGGATGGTGGCTCTGATTGGATAATATTAGGTCCAGTTACCTTTTCCCTTTTGGCTATTGGTTCAAGATGTGTCTCTAGTTTCCAATAGACAGGAATATCAGGTCGATTCTTCTTACTGGTTAAGTAAGAGAATGACCCTTAAGATGTTTTTAATGATACAACCAAACTACCACAAAGATCTACCCCAAAGTTAATCTAGGCTAGAATTTAAGAGTTAATCTATCCATAACATGCTAAGTTATTTTATGTAATATTTATCATAATTCTAATGCAATCTATAACTTGTATTAATTATATTAAAACTATGTTAATATTAATATGAAAGGTATATATATAACTAAAATAGAAACTAATTATTAATTAAATCTAATAATATCATTATTAGATTTAATTAGATAGATCCTAAGAAATATTAAATCTATTTAGATCTAAACCTTTCTAATTCTATTGATAGTGAAAATAAATCACTAATTATCACTAACTTGTAAAAGTTAAATTCTATAATTAGATTTATCAAAAACCAATTTAAACAATCTTTGAAAAAGAATCAAACTAATATATATACAAAATATATAATTACAACTCTTCTTATTGATCTATTAATGACGTAAAATTAAATATTTATATCAATATAAAAAGTTTGACTAAACCTCATTTGAATGAGTGTGTCTTTAAAGAGGCCTTGTTGCGTGATTAAGCTATAAATACAAAACTAATTTAAATCCTATCTCAGACTAAAAAGGGATAATTATCTCTTTCTAATTCGAGAGAAATTTGAGTAAAATAGGGGGAATGACTGATGTAATTCATCATGAAACTTTTTGTATTAATTAAAGGGAAAAAATCACGTTAATGAATACAAGTGAAAGCAAAAATAAACTTGTAAATGATTAATGAATAGTTATCAACCACCACAAGAATACTTGAATGAATTAGAATTTTATTTCGATCTGATTCTGTCTTGCAAAGATAGCTTTATCAAGACTTCAATAGTAAAATATTAATGACACAACAATAATGTATGATATCAAAGAAACATAATAATTTCTGGAATTTTAGATCAAAACAAAAAATGAAATTTTAATAGTAAGAAAATAATCCTTCATTTCCGGTAATAGTACACAATAACAAGAATAAATTAAAATCATATTAAAATCCCATTACCATAGTCTTGAGAACAGCTCTAACCCTGAATAAAAGTACCTGCAATAATGCCACTTTATAACAGAATCATAGATTCTCTACAATCTCAGCAATTAAACACTAAACACTTTGCAATAGTGCAAAAGCACAAATTGATCAATTACAAAGAAATCCCCTGTACTGGATCATAACCGCAGTAGAATGGCTATCCTAGAATGGCTATCCTTATGGTCCTGTAGAGTCTCCTTCCAGCCTCTGCTCCTAATGATTTTTCCTTCTTCTTATATATCCAAACAAATTAGTTTGTTTCCTTCTCCTTTAGCTAAGGCTTCAAATCCTCGATTATTCCTCATCTTTAGATTCCATGAATTTTGTTTCCAGAACTTTCTGTAAAATCTCAACCCAAAACGGTTAATAAAACTCATACAAATATGATTTAAATAATAAAATGGAAATATATATAAAAAAAATAAAAGTTTTTTTTAAATAAAATCTAAAACTCAAATAAAATATTAAACCTAACTTAAAACCTATTATTCTAAAGTATAAGACTTCTCTCTTCTTTTCGTAAGCTTTTTACTGTGGTAATTCTTGAAGTTGTTTTTTTTTTAAACTCGGAAGTGAATTCATTTTATTTTTATTGGCTCTCCACATTTAGGAAATGTTTATTAACTCGTTAGGGGTTTCGAGATTCTTTTAATCTCTGTTGTAAAAATGAAATTTTATTGCAGCAGGGATGCTTGTATATCTTGAAACCGTTGATTCAGAAAGATAGTTGAGTGCCAATTCAGTGATTGTGTTTTAATGATTTGGGGCATGAGTTACGCTGGAGAGTGAATCCATAATTGGGATTATGCAGTGGTGAAATCTTCAACAATCCTCGACCTTCAGCAAACGCATGATCTGGATGGGTATTTGAGCGAACACATGATCTGAGAAAATGCATGTATTCTATGTTGGTTTAAATTTTAATAATGGTATTCATTCAGTCAAATTCGCGACACACGATCGTTGAGTTCCTGCAACCATTTAACAAAAATAAAAACAGAGATAAGAGCACATAACAAAAATATTTATTTCAAAATTGACATTTATCATTGGATTTGTTTGTTTGCCAAAAATAGGAAAATCACAAAGTGTTCGTGCCAAAACATCATTTAAATTCCTATTAAAATTATTTTATAGGTTTAAAAAAAAATTTCAAAGTCATTCGAGAGGAATTTGGATCATTAAAAATAAATAATGTATGCTCAGCCTCTGGATTAAAGATTGAGGCAGGATCTTGAGATTTATTTTAATTCGTTTTTTGTTGCCACGATCTTAGAAAAATCAGATTTTCTGTTAGATTTCCATTGATTTAGATCCAATGCTAAAAATAATTTCAAAATGTATATCAAATCTCCCATTCACTATGTAAGGATCTTTGAGCCTTTTTTAAATTTCGATATGTCAAAGCTTTTTATAAAAAAATTTATTTTTGTTTTAAAAAATGTTTTTTGGGATTTTATTTTGCTTTTAAAAGAATTTAATATATTTACAATATTCAAAATAAAATGTTTTTAAATTAATCTAATGATTTTATAAATTATTAAAATAATGAAGTTATATTCATTTATGTACAAGGTATAAAAATGGATAATATGGTAAATTAATGATTTACTTCTTTATTAATGGATATGTCAAACCAAGTGAAGGAGATAAACAATCAATATACCTAAACGTGGAATGTGAAATGATGTGCCAAGTCATGTGGAGGAAATGCTAACTAATAAAATCAAATACCATAAATATTCACAAAAATCTAAAATCAAACAAATAGGGTAATATACAAAAGAAAAGACCAAAGTGGCTAAAACACATCCAATCTTCAAACAAGTGTATTTCACAAGAAATAATATAAAATGAGGTCAAAACAAATTAATATAGATAGATAAGGAGAAATCAAACTCATTTAGGCCTTTCCTCATTTTCAAATTCCAAAAATAGTATTATCAAGTGATCGGTTAAAAGGGTCGCCATTTTTCATTTATAAGTGAAAAATGGGGGAGTTTTGTTTCACCACAAAAATGGCGACATACTGGGAAGAACCAGTTATCTCTTTTCAAATTGACAATAAAATTCTAAGGAAAAAGAAATAGAATTTAAATTAAATCATATTGCTAAGATTCATACTTTTCTTCAAAACTCTTAAATGAAATCAAAATGCTATCATTTTGTCTATCTTGTAAATATTGACTATAGGAGAGTCAATTATGGACAACTATTTAATGACAACTTAAACTTAAATAATACAAAACATGTTGTTTTGTTTAGTGATAAAGATGAACTCTTATAATCATAAGTAGGACCAATGCCACCAGTAGGCATCCATAGCCTCGATAGGGTTACCTCTTAGCTCAAGATGTCAGTATCCCATCTATATTTGAATATTCAGAGAAAATTTTATTTTATTAAAAACCTAAGAACCATTGCCTTGGCTTGGTGACCAGATCATGACAATGCCATTCACAAGTTTTGATAGTCATGAACAAGTCAGTTCGTGATGAGACCTCTTGTCTTACAACGTAAAGTTGTGAGCCATTATCTTGATGTGGTAATCAAATTGACAATGTAAATTATCAGAACCTATGATCATGGTAGGCTGGCTGTGTACAGAGACCCCCTATCTTTCAGGTTCTTGTAGCTTTTAATTTATACTCTGATAATTGGTGATAATAGATGGGGAGACAAATTATCTATTTAAGAGATTTGGGATGACATGGAAGGGTTTAGAAACAAAACTTTTGATATTGCTTTGTGTTACTTTAGCTAAAGCTGAATTTAAGATAAGTTGTCGTAAAAATAAACTCTTATGTTATAGATTGAGATTGTCAAAATGATAATAACGAAACAATTAGAGTTTTAAATTAAAATCTGAATGGAAGAAATTTTGAAAATTATATTGATATTCTTTCTTTAACCCTAGAATTCTTTTAAATATAGAGTTAATAATTTCCCATGAATGAAACCAAAGTTGAATAGAAAAATTCCTCTTACTGATAGTTGATAATACTACTAAAAGAATATGTATGAGGATTTTCAAAGTAATTGAAAATGATATATCGTGAAATGAACTCCATTGAAATGAGCAAAAATGAAAGTGAAATAACTAAGAATGAGAACAAACAAGCTCTTAAAAACAAAAACATGAAATGAAAACAACTCAAACAAGATGATGATGTCTTGACAAAAACAGTAAGTTTGTGTTTACAAATATTTGTCAAGTCAAGCTATTGTCTTTTTATTTTTTATTTATTTTATTTTATTTTATTATATATATATATATATATATATATATAAAATGAGATTCATCTTCTTCCTGAGTTTATTAAAATCAAATGAAATTAAATGAAAGATAGAAAATAAGAAAGAAGACCATCAAGAGAATAGATATATGAGAAAAATCTTTACAAGATAAAAAGAATAAAATGATGAATATATTTTTAAAATTAAAAATTTTATCTTGTAAGATGTTTGTTAAGTGTTTTTCTTATTTTAAAAGCATTGGTGTAGTTTTAAAGTTTTTATTTGAATGCTTTAATAGGAATTTTCAATATTTTGCCAATTTTGCTTAAAACATACCTTGCAAGTCTTTTAACGATCATATTTTAAGAGTAAGACTAAAAATTAGTTTCAAAAATATTGTAAATGAAGTAAGAAGCAAAATTTGGAAGAGGAAAATGAATTCCCTGTATGGATCATGATGATTTTCTTTTCTAAATTGCTTTCGCTAGCAAAACCAAATCTTCAAATTGCACTCATAAAAACCTGCAAAAGGAAGAAGACAAGGATAAGAAAATATAACTAAAAAAGAAAATAAAATAAAGGAACAAAGGAGAAATGAAGATCAACATGTACACAAACCTGAGAAAAATGCATACCAAATTACCTTGTGAATATTGGCATCTTCATATGAAGAGTATATAAAAATAGGCAAGATTAGTTACATTTCTCTCTAAGTTTGGATATGTTGAAACTCATGAATTATTGAATCTAAAAACTAAGCAATGCTACAAGGATTCTTCACATGAAAACATAAAAAGGAATTGACATATAAATAAAGTGAGATGATAAAATATTGTATGCCATTATTTAAATTTTTATCTTGTGAGATCCTTTTATTAATTAACCATTATTTAAAATGTAAATTCAAATCTTATTGCAATTATATGAGTAGAAAGTGGAAATGAGCCCTATATTTGAGTTAAGATCTTAGAATGTGGGGTTTATCATTTATCAAATGTAAAAATTGTTTTACCAATGAAAACCTCAAAGATGTCAACTAAAATGTATGGTAAGGTCCCATCCTTATTCATTAAAATATCATAATTGCATTATTTTGGAAAACAACAAAAGAAATGAAACAAAATTAAATTTATTCCTACTCTAAACCTTTTCAAGGAAAATGACTAGGTATAGTCATATTTCCAATGTAACCAAGAACTAATTTTATTACCTGCAACAATATACATTACATGTGTTAGAAAAAGATAAATCTTAATTATTGAACTATATACAAAAATCCTAGAATATTTATGCATGTTAATTCCTAAAAATGAAAATATAAGAAATTTATAATTAGAAAATTTTATGCTAAAATGATTTTCTAATTGAAAATAAAAATTTATCGAAATATGTAAAATATAAAGGGTTAGAGATATTACCTTTAAGGATCCACCAAGGTTCTATTTTTGAAAATTGTGCAATAGAAGTATTAACATCAATTGTTTCTAGGATTTTACAGAAATTGTCATTTTCCCTTATGAGACGTTGATCGTCATAATGAAGAGAAAAAGAAGGGAAATCCTTAGAAGAATCTATTATGTGTACATCAGAATTAGGAAAGCTAACCAAATAATGATTAATATTGAAAACTTGTAATAGATTTTGATGATCTAAATCATAATGAAAGGAGGCAATTTTGAGCTTGAAAAATGAATCAAATGATCTAAGCTCATGAATATCGTGGTTATTAAAGATCACATCCTTTTCAAATTATTTATAAGTATCTTGAATATTGTAGAGAAGATGGATAAAGGTTTCCAGATTTATATCAATAAGTAATTGATCATTTAAAAATACTCCTTGCATTTTATGATGTAATTCGTTCTTAAGTTTTGAACTAGCAAATATTCCAACAGGTTGACACATACAATGATTAGGTTGCAAATAATGATAACAATAATGTAAGTTAGGTGAATTTTCTTCAAGATGAAAATTTTTGTTTCCCTAGATTAATGATGTGTCATCTGTTGTCACAATAGAATCTAACCCATTTTCAAAAGAAGAATTATTGTTATGATTGTTCATTAAATCTTGTTGTTGTGTAGAATTTTATTCTATTGAATGTGACTCATTATCATAAACATTAGGAGGTACCATAAAAACATCTTCAGATGTAAGATTCTCTCTCAATGTTGATGGTTGAGAAAGATTAGAATTTTCATTTAAAGATTCAATAGGATCAATAGTAGAACCAATATTTATTGTTGGAGATTCCTCTTTATGTTTCATATATGTTTTTATATTATGTTTTTGAACAACAGAGGTAACTTTCTCAATTAAAATTTTCTTAGGAGGTAAATCATCATAATGAAATTTGTGGCATAATAACATAAATATATCAGAAAATTCGCTAACAGTTTCATTATCAAAGATTGTAAATTCATCAAATTCTAAGCACAAATTATTGTTGAACCCTTGGCTAAACTGAGCCGGGGGGGGGGTGTGAATCAGTTTAATGCAGTCATGGTCTTGTAAAACTTTATTTTATACTTATTTACATCTTCAATTCATGATCAACTTAATATACAATGGAACACCAATATTAATAAGTGAGCAGCAGGTATTAAGCAGATTAAATACAGAATTTCAACACATAATCATCATGCACATAAACAACAGATATAAGTGGAAACCCATAAGGGAGAAAACCACATATTATTATTGTTATAAGTGGAAACTCCCTCTCACCACTGATTTTCTGTAGGCTCCAACCTACAGGAGGCTACTACCTAAATTCTGCAAGCTACAACTTTCAAGGAAGCTCCAACTCCCATCTATTTTCTGCAGGCTACAACCTACAGGAGTCTCCTACCTCAGCCAGCTACAACTGGACATCTATCAAGCTACAACTTGATATGGAAGCACCAACTTCCTCACACTACTATGAAAACACATGATGATTTACCTGGATATAAGCTCTGTTATATTCGTTTTTCACTGCTGTTCTCCACCCTTCATATCTGCCTTAATCGTTGGATCTTCACATCTTCTCTCTCTGCTCCTTCTTCTTCTTAATCTTTCTCACTTCTTTCTTCATTCTAACAACCCCTTTATTCATATGCTGGTAACATTATTTATAGGGATTACCTCATAACTGTTTGCATTCCACAGGGAATTCGAAATGAACACATATGACTCTTTTCCTTCCACCTTCTTATTTTCTCGCTCAACATATTCAGGATGTTACAACAATATACACAATTATTACAGTATCAAATTGGAGTTTTTCTTTGCCTGCGGAGACTTGCCTTTGCATCACATACAAAAAAAATAATTAATGCATTTACGTTTACAGTTACAACAAATATATTTCAATTCAGCCCTTTCTACTCTTGGTTTTCCGATTATTTTGTCTTATTTGCCTGCTGTCCCTTTATCTTCTCTACCTTCTGTTATATTTCTAACCGTTATGCAAGGGAATGGGTCCTTTTAACTGTGTGAGCATTTCCTTTTCGTGTTCAACCTTTTCTTTTTGTTTTACATTATAATCCTCCTTTCCTCTCTGAAGCGAATTAACAAAGGAAATCCACATACTTTTGGACTTGGAATGCTTTAGATTTCAGCTTCGATCTGTATCGCGTCTGATTTATTTATCGCACTTCGGATATTAATTTATCCCATGTGCCTTCGTTCATCTGATCTCCCAATATGTGATATGCGAAGGGTCCCACCAGGCTATATCGCTACTTCGCATCACAACTTAACGTACGAATTCTTATCACATGAGCATTGCCGAATGTGATATGCGATAGCATCACATCGCATCTATCCATCGCATCGCAAATTCTACGATTTATGAATTCTTATCACATGAGCATCGCCGATTGCGATATGCGATCGCATTGCATTGCATCGCTTTGCATCCATCGTATCGCATCTATCCATCGCATCACAAATTCTAAGATTTATGAATTCTTATCACATGAGCATCGCCGATTGCGATATGCGATTGCATCACATTGCATCTATCCAGCGGCTATCGCATTCGCTTGCGATGTCCGATATTATCTCTGTCGTCTATCTCCTTTAATTTCATCCATTGATCGCGTCGGTCCCACACCTTTGATAATTCCGCCCTTTTATATACTTTGGTTTAAACACAAGATATCAACATTATAATATATATCCGGGCCCACAGAATTCCTGACGGTCAATCTTACTTTTCAAAGAAATATGGTTATAAACCATGATAAAACCGTCTCATGAAATTCAAATCAATAGATCGACTTTGGTTAAATTACCAAAGAAGCCAATAATAACAATATAAAGGTTTTGGCCCACATTTACCAACCATCATATGGAAATGTGTTTTATACTTTCGAATTTGATAAAGTTTATCAAAGGTATCAATATACATAAATGTTCTCGGCCACAGCTTTACCAATCCACTTATTCCGTCAATTATATTATATAACCTCCACTTAATAAAGTTCTTACCTTGGTTATAATATCAACTGCTGATATAACATTATGTCCGGGTCCCACAGTATTTCCAACTCACCCTTCCACTTTGTTTAATAGATCTATCTGCTTCCTTCATCTAACGGTGGACACACACCTAAAATGCAATGCTTCTAATCCAACGAATATCGCGTCCAAATCACCTTTGACAGTTAACGGCTCCAAGGCATGTGAAATAAGTGGTTTTGGACATCCACGTGTCGCTTGTGGAGGCGTATCGCATTCATTCAGGGAATTACCACTTACCAGGTCTTACCCACGCGAAAACCATTTGTTGGTTTGCAAAAACCACTCACACTGTTTATGAATGTTAAAAAAATGTTAAAACTTCGGAATCCTTAGACCTTCAGAAATATTATAATGCACATTATAATATGTAATGACCTTCATAAATAACGTTAAAACCTTCAGAAATGAATATTTAAAACCCTCGGCAATGTAATATTATATTGTGCTTTAAACAATTTTTAAAGCCTTTCGGCCTCATATAACCGGATTCCAAACCTTAATAAAACTCTGCTGCATAAAATGTCGGGTCCATACCTTGTTTTAAACCCCGTGCAATTACCGATGTGAACACCGTCGGATCTCCCACAGATCTAATCGGACGACAATCGTGTTCATTCCACCTCCGTATTCTATCAACCAAAAGTGACACTAAATGGGTGGTATTGCGCTCGTGACGTGTCAAAATATCATTTGATCGCGTTTGATTGGATTAAAACCACTCACGACTCAAAAGAGGTGCGAACACAGTGGACGGTTTTCTCCAAAACCGCTTTTCTTCAAATTTTCATTTCAAACGCGTTTAACATGGATTTTCACCCGATTTTTGCTGTTTTACTTCAATTCCTCTTTGAAACTTCCTTTTCCACTTTTTCAATCGTATCCACTCATTTCTTCATACATTCCGCATTTCGCCTTTCGATTTCGTTCGTTGATCCTTCAGATCCAACGATTATTGTGCTCTCATTTCATTTCGCTCCTCTATTCCCTAAGTTATGCTGATAACCAGAGATTTCTGCTTCTACCACTATTTCATTGAATGTTACACTTCTTAAACACACAGTCTCATAACTTCCCTTTGAATTTGCCCGATTCATCTGCATACATATACATTGTGCCAAACCCTGATTTTCACTTGAGTTAAAACTAAATCAAGAATTCAATCAATGAATTTGGAACCTGTTCTCTGTATTAACAGTAAATATTTACATAGGAGTTCTTTTGTGGCCTGATATTCTAATCAATGGCCTTTCTTAATATGATCTTCTCCCTTGTCTTAGCATTGCTCCTTTGTGCTCCTTTGCCATCAATGATAATATTTCCAATAGTCTCCCCCTTTGGTATTGATGGCAACACAACCACCAATACTCCCATACTTCCTTCAGGACTTCCTCCCCTTTCATTCAAAGAAGTATCTTGTCTTTCTTCCTCTGCCTGCTTTACAGAATACCCTTTCTTCTTTTGCTTGCTTTTCCTCCCCCTTTGACATCAATGGAAAAGGGTTGCACTTTTCCTAGTGTGGTTTCTATATTTTCATAATACTCTGATCTTGAGGACCTGTTCCATGCACTGCTCCATTTCTCTAGCTCTTTTTTGACAATTTATTGACTGCTTTCCCCCTGGAATGATGCTTTATTATCATATATTGACTATCTCTTGTCTTATGCACTGATCCTGTTTCTTGTATGCAACCCCCTTTTTTTTATTTCTGATTTATGATCATGTTAGAGAGTAACATCTGTAGACACTACCCCTAGTTTGTCTCTTAGATATTCAAATGGTTCTTTAACAAGAGGTTTTGTGAATATGTCTGCTATTTGTTCCTTAGTTGGTACATATTCCAACTTCACTAATTTTTGTGCTACTTGTTCTCTGAGGATGTGGTACTTTATTGGGATGTGCTTTGTTTTTTAATGAAGTACAATATTTTTTGATATACTCATTGCACTTGTATTGTCACATTTGATATAAATAGGTTCATCATTGCTTACCTTCATGTCTTGGAGAGTTTGTTTCATCCACATTACTTTTGTGCAACATGCTGCTGTTGCTATGTATTCTGCTTCTGCTGTAGATAGAGAGATAGAATTTTTCTTCTTGCTTAGCTATGCCACTAGACTTTTTCCCAAATAAAATGCACCTCCACTTGTGCTTTTCCTGTCATCCACACAGCTGGCCTAATCTGCGTCTGTGTATGCTGTCAATGTGAAGCTTTTTCCTTTTGGATACCATAGGCCATAATGTGAAGTTCCTTGAAGATATCTAAATATTCTCTTGATTGCAAGTAAATGATTTTGTTTTGGTGCTTCTTGATATCTTTCCACAAGTCCTACTACCAATATAATGTCTGGTATAGAAGCTGTTACGTATAGCAGACTTCCTATCATGGATTTTGTAATTTTTTTGATCTACATCTGTTGATCCATCATTAGCACATAGTTTGCATCCAGTGATCATGGGAGTTGACACAGGTTTGCAGTCTTCCATTTGAAATATTTTCAACATTTCTTTTAAGTATTTTTCTTGCGAAATGAATATTCTTGTGTTCTTTTGTTGAATTTTAAGTCCTAAATAGAAGTTGAGCTCTCCAATCATAGACATCTCAAATTCCGATTTAATTTCTTCAGCAAATCCTTTTTCTAACTCATCTTTGTTGCTACCAAACATGATGTCATCTACATACACTACTACAATCAAGAGTTCATTATCATTAGCCTTTATGTACAAATTGATGTCTACTCCTCCTTTCTTGAACCCTTGTTTTTGCAAGTATTTGTCCAGCCTTGAATACCATGCACGAGGAGCTTGTTTCAGGCCATATAAGGTTTTCTTTAATCTGCACACATAGTCATGTTTATCTGTTAATAAGAATCCTTCAGGTTGTTCCATGTAGACTTCTTCCTCTAGATCTCCATTCAGGAAGGCAGAATTCACATCCATTTGATATACCTTGAAATCATGATAGCATGCAAAGGCCAAAAACATTTTGATTGCTTCCATTCTGGCTACAAGGGC
Organism: Pinus albicaulis; assembly: GCA_034641835.2. Classification (NCBI taxonomy): domain Eukaryota; kingdom Viridiplantae; phylum Streptophyta; class Pinopsida; order Pinales; family Pinaceae; genus Pinus; species Pinus albicaulis. The sequence goes on along the minus strand of CM076569.1, from coordinate 666,889,084 downwards.
AAAGGTTTCATCATAATCAAGACCTTCAATTTGTGAATATCCTTTGCATACAAGTCTGGCTTTATTTCTGATTACCTGCCCTTATTCATTCATCTTATTCTTGAATATCCATTTAGTGCCAATGACATTTTTCCCAATGGGTCTTGGAATTAATTCTCAGATATTGTTCTTCTCAATTTGGTCCAGTTCTTCATTCATAGCATTTACCCAGTTTTTGTCTTTGTTGGCTTCTTCGAACTTCTTTGGCTCTATTTGAGATAGCATGGCTAGGTATACTTCTTCTATCTGTTCAACAAGTTGTCTTCTTGTCTAGACTCCCACACTCTTGTCCCCAATGATTTGATCTTCTGGATGGTCCTTTTGAGTGTGTCTTGAGGGACCTTTTGAGTTTAATTTAGTATATTTTGTTGTTTTCTCAATTCATCATTATCTTGGTTCTCATATTCATGATCATTTGGAGGATTGTTGCATCTTGTGCTTCTTGTTCTGTTTGGTAGATCTTCATCAAATCTTACATCAATGCTTTCCACAATTTTGTGAAGTCTTTTGTTGTAGCACCTATAACCCTTACTCTTGGATGCATATCCTAAAAATATTCCTTCATCAGCTCTTGCATCAAACTTCCCTAGTTTTTCATCATTATTTTTTATGAAACACTTGCTTCCAAAGACTCTAAAGTGCTTGATTGATGCTGGTTTACCATGCCATAATCTTTAAGGAGTCATATCACAATTTGGTCTTAGATGAGCTTTGTTGAGAATGTGAACAACCGTGTGTACTGCTTCTGCCCAGTAGATTTGGGGAATGTTACTTTCTTGCATCATAGCTCTGGAAATCTGTTGTACTGACCTATTTTTCCTCTCTGCCACTCCATTCTGTTGAGGTGTACTACAAACGGCTAGTGAGAGCTTTAATTTCTATTTAAAGGGGTTTCTTGATCAGATTCTTCATCTTGTCCTGATGATGAACCACATTGGCTGGTTCGAAATGCGTCGACCAAATATGTTTTGATGTGATTTTCACCGAAAGATCTCAATTAAAATTTATGGATCACAGAAGCAAAATTCCTAACAAAATCATAGTCTGTGAATTCACCTCCTCTGTCTGATCTGATGCACTTTAGCCCTCATCCTGTTTGATTTTTTGCCAATGCCTTGAATATATTGAATTTCTCAAGTGCTTAAGATTTATATTTGAGAAATTCTACCCACGTCATTATGGAAAAATCATCTATTATCAACATGAAATAAGATTCTCCGCTTGGTGCTTTAGTTCTTGAAGGTCCACACAGGTCCATGTGTACAAGCTGAAGTGGCCTACTTTTTGATAGTTTATCTTTGGTCTTGAACGATGTGCAGGTCTGTTTGCCCAATTGGCAAGATTTACATATGGTATTTGAAGGCTTCTTTATTGCTGCCATATCTCTGACTGCATTATTCTTGCTCAGATTGATGATGTGGTCAAATTTTAGGTGTCCTAGTCTTCTATGTCATAACCATGATCCATCAAGTTTTCTTATGTGGCATGATTCATTCTCTTCTTCCACTATATAGACATTACTTTCTGTTCTAACACCTTAGATCAAGGTCTTTCCAGTGGTGCTTGATCTTACCTCACAATCTTGGGCTCTGAAAAGGACCTCACAACCTTTATCACACATTTGACTAACACTTAGCATATTGGCTTTCAGCCCATCCACAAATAGTACATCTTGAGCCTTTCCTCTTCCATTATTTAGACTGACTGAGCCTTTTCCTTTGATTTTCCCTGCTTTATCATTGTCGAATGTTACATTTCCAGATTTCTTTTCATCAAAGGTTACAAACTTGCTTCTATCTCCAGTCATATGCTTTGAGCATCCACTATCCAAATACCATTGGCTTTTCTGATCTTGGGCTATTAGAGCCAGGTCACACTTATTCAACTTCTTTTTCCACTGCAGGCAGCTATTGGTTTGGCACCTTTTCTGAGAAGATGGACCACATTCTTTGAGAGGACATTTGGAAGACATGTGTCTGATTTTATGGCATACAAAGTATTTGATTATATTTTTAAATGGATTATGTGTACGAGTGAACTCTCCATTGTTCATAAATATTCTTGGGGTTTTGAACATCAGTCTTTGTCCATATGTTCTACACTCCATGGATTTATGGCCGAACCCCTTACAAAAAAAACATTACCCATGGAAAAGATTAGTGTACCTGGTGAAGGGTTGTCCTCTCCATTTGTTTGCTTGAGGTAGTATTTTCAATTTCTGTAACTTTTGCTGGTTGAAATTGATTATCTTTTTCTGACAGTATGCAGCAATATGTCCCAGCTTGTGGTAGACAAAACAAGTGATATTTCTCATAGGAGGAAAGAATCTCTTTTGACAGCTTTCGAATTTATTCAATTCATATTTAGGATTGTAAGAGCCTTTTTCAGCTGACTGTTTCTTCATTTCATTCTTTGTCTCTTGATGTTGCTACTTGTTTCTGTTTGTTTCATCACACATCAAGTTCTTGTTGGCTTCTACCTATGTAGTTCCTTTTTGAGCTGCTTCATTATCCTTTACAGCTTTTACAAAAATGATATTCTTGTTATCTTCTACCTTGGACTTACTGGTTTCTCCTTCATATCCTATCCCAACCTTTATGAGAGGAGACCTTTGAGCATTAATAATCTTTTCCAACTATTCAGTGATTGTAATTCGAGGAGTGTTCATTGATAATTCCCTTTGGGTGTTTTCTATTTTCTTTCTCAGCCATACCACTTCTTCTTCCAATTTTTCTTGCTCCTGATGTTTATCTTTAATTTGCTTTAGCAGAATGTCTTCCACCTTCTTAGCTTCTTCAAGTTCTACTTTCAATTGAATGAGGTCTTCTGAATTTGGTACCTCTTTTACACATTTGAGGAGAATTTATTTCTGTTTTCTGCACTTGAGTTTAAGTCTATCTGTTTCCTCTAGGGCACTTCTTAGCTCCCCCTCAGGATCTACCTCACCTTCTTCCTCATCTTCTAGAAGGAATCCTTCATACTCTTCCTTGGCCATCAACACAAATTTAGAGGTTCCTTCTTCATTTGAGGATTCATCTGAGTTTTCAGATGCATTTCTATCTTGTTGAGCATAAAATGATCTTCTATTGAATCTCTTCCCTTTCTGCTAGTTATTTGTTTTGGTTTTCTATGTCTCTTGAGTCTGATTCTTTGTTTTCTTAAGAGGACACTTATATGCATAGTGCCCAACTCTTCCACAGTTAAAGCATTTAAATGGAAGTTTACCTTTATACTTGCCTGAGCCTCTATCCAATCTTCTGACAAATTTGGCCTCTTCTTCATCAGAGCAGGAGCATGTATCTTCTTTTTCTTATTTGCTCTTCTCTATCTTAAAGGCTTCCTCCCTCACATTTTACTTATCTGTGGAAGTCTCATCTCATAGGCTATTAAGTTTCCAAGTAATTGGTTCATGGTCAATGTTTCCCAATCAGCTGTTTCTTCTATGGTAGAAACCTTGGGGTTAAACCTAGATGATAAAGATCTCAATATCTTTTGAACAATTACACATTCTCTAATGGTTTCTCCTAGAGCTTTCATGTTATTCACAATTTCTGCAACCCTTAAGAATAAGCTGGCAACATATTCTTCTTTATTCAATTTTATATTTTCAAATTGAGCTCTATAGACTTGTAGCTTGGTAGCCTTCACCTTTTTATCTCCCTCATCGATAGTTTCTAATGTATCCCATATTTATTTGGCAGTCTTGTTGTGCATTACTTTGATAAATTATGCCTCACACAAACCACTTAAGAGAGCATTCATGGCTTTTGCATTAGCTACAAAATCTAGTTTGGCGTCTTTCTCTGAGTCAGACTCCTTTGGGGCATATCCCAATTCCACAGCAGCCAAAACTTCTATTCCTGGAGACATTATGTACGTCCTCATTCTTATTTTCCAGAAGGCATAATTTGTACCAGTGAACAAAGGGGATTTATTTATTGAGCATCCTTCTAGACTAGCCATCTTGGGGACCTAGGATCTCCTTCCAGTTGTTAAACTGATACAGAAGGAACCTGCTTTGATACCAATTTTTGAACCCTTGGTTAAACTGAGAGGGGGGTTGAATCGGTTTAATGCAGTCATGGTCTTGTAAAACATTCTTTTATACTTATTTACATCTTCAATTCGTGATCAACTTAATATACAATGGAACACCAATCTTAATAAGTGAGCACCAGGTATTAAGTAGATTAAATATAGAATTTCAACACATAATCATCATGCACATAGACAACAGATATAAGTGGAAACCCATAAGGGAGAAAACCACATCTTATTATTGTTGTGATGTAAAGGAAAGCTCCAACTCCCTCTCACCACTGATTTTATGTAGGCTCCAACCTACAGGAGGCTACTACCTCAATTGTGTAAGCTACAACTTGCAAGGAAGCTCCAACTCCCATCTATTTTCTGCAGGCTACAACCTCTAGAAGGCTCCTACCTCATCCAGCTACAACTGGACATCTATCAAGCTACAACTTGATATGGAAGCACCAAATTCCTCACACTACTATGAAAACACATGTTGATTTACCTGGATATCAGATCTGTTATATTCCTTCTTAACTGTTGTCCTCCACCCTTCATATCTGCCTTAATCCTTGGATCTTCACAGCTTCTATGTCTTCTCCTTCTTCTTCTTAATCTTTCTCACTTCTTTCTTCATTCTAACAACCCCTTTATGCATATGCTGGTAACATTATTTATAGGGATTACCTCATAACTATTTTCATTCCACGGGGAATTCGAAATGAACAGGTATGACTCTTTTCCTTCCACCTTCTTATTTTCTTTCTCATCATATTCAAGATGTTACAACAATATATACAATTATTACAGTATCAAATTGGAGTTTTGCTTTGCCTGCAGAGACTTGCCTTTGCATCACATACAACAAAAATAATTAATTCATTTACATTTATAGTTACAACAAATATATTTCAATTCAGCCCTTTCAACTCTTGGTTTTCTGATTATTTTGTCTTCTCTGCCTACTGTCCCTTTATCTTCTCTACCTTCTGTTATATTTCTAACTGTTCTGCACGGGAACGGGTCCTTTTAATTGTGCGAGCCTTTCCTTGCTGTGTTCAACCTTTTCCTTTTGTTTTACGTTATAATCCTCCTTTGCTCTCTAAAGCAATTTAACAAAGGAAATCCACATACTTTCGGACTTGAAATGCTTTAGGTTTCAGATTCGATTTGTATCGTGTCCACTTTCTTTATTGCACTTCGGCGATTCAATTATCCCATGTGCCTTCGTCCATATGATCTCTCAATATGCGATATGTGAAGGGTCACACCAAGTTGTATCGCTACTTCGCATCGCAACTTAATTTACGAAGTCTTATCACATGAGCATTGCCGATTGCGATATGCAATAACATCGCATCGCATCTATCCATTACATCGCAATTTCTACGATTTATGAATTCTTATCACATGAGCATTGCCAATTGAGATATGCGATCACATTGCATCGCATCGCTTTGCATCCATCGCATCGCATCACAAATTCTACGATTTATGAATTCTTATCACATGAGCATCGTCGATTGTGATATGCGATCACATCGCATCGCATCTATCCAGTGGCTATCGCATTTTCTTGCAATGTCCGATATAATCTCTACCGTCTATCTCCTTTAATCTCATCCATTGATCGTGCCGGTCCCACACCTTTGATCATTCCGCCCTTTTATATACTTTGGTTTAAACACAAGATATCAACATTATAATATATATCCAGGCCCACAGAATTCCTGACAGTCAATCTTACTTTTCAAAGAAATATGGTTATAAACCATGATAAACCTGTCTCATGAAATTCAAATCAATATATCAACTTTGGTTAAATTACCAAAGAAGTCAATAATAGCAATATAAATATTTCGGCCCACATTTACCAACCATCATATGGAAATGTGTTTTATACTTTCGACTTTGATAAAGTTTATCAAAGGTATCAATATACATAAATGTTCTCGGCCACAACTTTACCAATCCACTTATTCCGTCAATTATATTATATAACCTCCACTTAATAAAGTTCTTACCTTGGTTATAATATCAACTGCTGATATAACATTATGTCTGGGTCCCACAGTATTTCCAACTCACCCTTCCACTTTGTTTAATCGATCTATCTGCTTCCTTCATCTAACGGTGGACACACACCTAAAATGCAATGCTTCTAATCCAACGAATATCGTGTCCAAATCACCTTCGACAGTTAACGGCTCCAAGGCACACGAAATAAGTGGTTTTGAACATCCACGTGTCACTTGCGGAGGTGTATCGCATTCATTCAGGGAATTACCACTTACCAAGTCTTACCCATGCGAAAACCATTTGTTGGTTTGCAAAAACCACTCACACTGTTTATGAATGTTAAAACAATGTTAACCCTTAAAACAATGTTAAACCTTCAGAATCCTTAGACCTTCGGAAATATTATAATGCACATTATAATATGTAATGACCTTCGGAAATAATATTAAAACCTTCAGAAATGAATATTTAAAACCCTCGGCAATGTAATATTATACTGTGCTTTAAACAATGTTTAAAGCCTTTCGGCCTCATATAACCAGATTCCAAACCTTAATAAAACTCTGCTGCATAAAATGTTGGGTCCATGGCTTGTTTTAAACCTCGCGAAATTACCAACGCGAACACCATCGAATCTCCCACAGATCTAATTGGACGACAATCGCGTTCATTCCACCTCCATAGTTTATCAACCAAAAGCGACGCAAAATTGGTGGTATTGCGCTCGTGACGTGTCGCAATATCATTCGATCGTGTTTGATTGGATTAAAACCGCTCACGACTCAAAAGCGGTGCGAACATAGTGGACGGTTTTCTCCAAAACCGCTTTTCTTCAAATTTTCATTTCGAACATGTTTAACACGGATTTTCACCCGATTTTCACTGTTTTACTTCAATTCCTCTTCGAACCTTCCTTTTCTGTTGTTTCAATCGTATCCACTCATTTCTTCATACATTCCGCATTTCGCCTTTTGATTTCGTTCGTTGATCCTTAAGATCCAACGATTGTTGTGCTCTCATTTCATTCCGCTCCTCTATTCCTTATGTAGGTGAATGGCATGAAGAGGGTCCTGACTATGAGGAATCAAGTGGGAAGAATAGCCCTGATAGATCTATGAGGTCATTATCGTGTGGATATGGATTGATATTATATTTTTGTACTATTCCTATGTTTATGTTATGGACAAGTAACGTTGAGGGATACATCATCAGAATGGAAGCAATGTGATTGGTGGCATGCTAGAACATGCATGAATAGTGAAAGGACCCTAGAAGAAAGGTTTATTGGTAGAGTCAGTGTGTGGTCTATGGACGCGAAGTAATACTGTTTTGTATATATGATACTATGTATATGTTGTTTATGTAGTGTTTGAGATAGATGGTGCTATGTACATGTTGGATATGTAGTGCTGTGTACATATCGTACTATGTGCATGTTGGATATGCGATGTTGTGTGCATATGGTGCTATGTACATGTTGGATATGTGGTGCTATGTACATATGTTGCTTTTTTCATGTTGCATATGCAGTGTTGTGTACATATGGCGTGGTGTACATGTTTTACATATGGTTTTATGTACATGTAGTGTTGTGTGTATGATTATACATGTGGTGTTGTGTGGTTGTGGTGCCGCGTACATGTTGTACATGGGGTGTTGTGTGCAAGTGGTGCTATGTACATGTCGTGCATGTGGTGTTGTGTACATGTTGTGCATATGGTGTTGTCTACATGTGGTGTTGTTTACACGTTGTGCAGGTGGTGTTGTGTACATGTTGCACAAGTGGTATTGTATAAAGGTGGTACTGCATACAGGTGGTACTATGTACATGTTGTATATGTGGTATTGTGTGCATGTCATACATGTTGTGTTGTGCATATGTGGTATTGTGTGCATGTTGTACATGTTGTTTTGGATACGTGTGGCACTGTGAATGTGCATCGTGTAGTTGTGGTATTGCGACATGTGTACCTGTTGTGTTGTACTCTGTATATATATATGTATTGTGTTGTACACCAGGTGTAGGTGTATGTATTGTGTTGTGTCGTACACTGGGTGTAGGTGTATGTGTTGTGTCATACACCATATTTAGGTGTATGTGTTGTGTTGTACGCCATATGTAGGTGTATGTGTTGTATGTAAGGTGTAGGAGCGTGTATTGTATGGTGCTATATGTTGTGTGTGATGTACATTGTATGTCTGTGTACGTGGTTGAAGAGAAGGAACTGGGTGTTTTTTGGGTGTGGCAACCAATCCAATGTGCATACAGAAAGGATAAGTATCAATATTTTATTTCAGTTTTAATTATGCATGTGATCTATGATTATGGTTTATGATGATTATATGTGATCTATGATTATGGTTTATGATGATTATATGTGATCTATGATTATGATATATGATGGTTACATGTCATATATGATTTTGATTATGATTGTCATGTTTCAATCTAACCGGATGTGATATGTTTATACATGATGATTTGATCAAACAGCTAGTTTGACTTGTTGTGACAGGAAGTGAACGAAATTGCAAGTGTACCTTGTTGACAAAGTACCAATAAGGTATGATGTGAATTTATTTCAATTTATTTTGAATATAATGATTGTTATGTGATTGGTGCAGGAAAGCATGGAATTCTTAGTTGGGTGGTTGGAACTGACTGCAAGAATTAGTAACATCGACAAAGGAATTGAAACAAGCAACAATATGTTGGTAAAGCACTTCAAGAGTAGGACCATTGTTGGACACTAGTACCCAATAGTCTCCATTGATTGTCATGAGCATTCTATGACCAACATGATGGTTTTGAGGTAGGTATATGCCTTGGTTTTTTTTATCTTCCAATGTGAGGATGCCTTTCCAAGGGATGGAACGCCCAGGATAGGGGATGTCAGGGAAATTGGAAGGTGAGTGACTACACAAAAGGGGTGATCGGATTTCCCGAGGGACTATGTAATAGATAAGGGAAGGTTTGGGGATGGATTTGTTTTTGTCATTAGCATTTCCTGATGGAATCAAATGCACATTGGGAGTGTGCCCTGGAACAATCAGTAAATAACTGTTCATTGAGAGGAAAAGTGACGCAAGATTGTAGCGCTGGAAATTGGATGTAGGTATGACTCTAGTAGTGGATTCTGGACTTGTTGGGAAGGAGGTGAATCCTAGTACTACTTTTGAGGGTGGAGGTGTGAGCCTCTATATTCCCTTATTGCAGATACAAACATCATAGCCTTTTATTTTTTGGTTGAAAAAATGCGCATATGTGTATATTATTGTAAATATTGTATCGATCTAGATTTATAAAGCTCTATAGACAGTATGGTTGTATATATGGTTTTTATTATAAATAATGTAATGAGGGGTGTTATAAAGATCCAGTAAGAGATAAGTTTTCATGTTTTTAGTAGTGGTCATTGTAAATACTGCAATGAGTTGTGTTATAAAGCTCCATGGGCAGTATGTTTTGTTTTTTGGTAGTCTTGCTAGTTGTAGGTGTCATTGAACATTGGGGACGGTGTTCCCCCAAGGGGGAGGGTTATGTAACAACCCTGGTTAAAAATCCATGTAAAAAAAATACAAAACCAAGGTCATGGGATATGTTTCCAAGATGAATATTGGGTGAAACATCCTAGTGTGGGTGTTCATTTGGTTTATTATGGCTAGGGAAATTGGAAAAGGAAATGGCTAAGGCTTTGGAAAGGAAAAATGACATTTTTGGAAATTTATTTATGAAAATAATGCACCTTCCACATTTCAAGGTTTGATGAATTCCATTTTCAAACCTTTCCTTAGAAAATTTGTGTTAGTATTTTTTGATGATATACTAATCTACAACAAGTCTTGGAAGGATCATGTGCAACATGTTGATAGGGTGCTCAAACTATTGGAGGAGAAACAATTATATGCAAAAACCTCCAAATGTTTCTTTGGAGTACAGGAGGTGGAATATTTGGGTCATATTGTATCTCATAAGGGTGTTTAAGGTAGACCCTAAAGAATTTAATCCATTAAGGAATGGAAAATCCCCACAACCATAGAGCATCTTCGAGGATTTCTAGGGTTAATAAGGTATTATCGCAAGTTTGTTAAGGATTATGGGATAATATCATCACCTATAACATCATTATTGAATAAATATGCATTTTCTTGGACTCCAGAAGCAACTAAAGCCTTTGAACATCTTAAAGAGGCAATGTGCCAAGCACCGATCTTACTTACACTAGACTTCACAATTTTTTTTATTGTGGAATGTGATGCCTCATGAAATGGAATTGGTGCAGTTTTAATGCAAGAAGGAAGACCCATTGTTTTGAAAGTCGTCCAATTAAAGGAAAGTATTTACAAAAACATATTTATGAGGAGGAAATTTTGGTAATACTACATACACTAAGCAATGACGACCTTACCTAATGGGAAGACACTTCAAGGTAAAAACAGATCATGATAGTCTTAAAAAAAAATTGGAACAAACATTATCTTCATAAGAGAATAAAAAATGGGTCACAAAGATGTTGGGTTATGACTTTGAAATCATCTAGAAAAAATGGAAGCAAAACGTTGTTGCAGATGCACTCTCAAGAAAGGATGAGGGTGTGGAAGCATTTCTTTATGCCATTTATATTATCCAACTTGAGTGGATAACCGAAGCAAGGGATGAATGGAAGAATGATGAAGAGGTGTGGACACTCATTCAAAATTTGCGGCAAGATCCCAGTACATCTGAAACATTTAGCTGGAAAATTTATTCATTATGGTACAAATATCACTTATATATTTGTAAGAATTCCCAAATCAAACAAAATATTATTTTGGAATTGCACACCTCTCCCTTAGGAGGGCACTCAATATTTTTAAAAACTTACCACACGATCAAGAAGGAATTTTTTTGGGATGGACTTACATCTAATAATCAAAAGTTTATGGAAGAATGTTTGGTTTTCCAACAAAATAAAGTTAAGAAAATTAAGACCCCAGGTCTGTTACAACCTTTATCCATTCCAAGTCAACGTTGGGAGGAGGTTTCAATGGATTTTATCATAGGTTTACCCAAGTCTGAAGGAAATATTGTCATTATGGTTATAGTTGACATACTTACCAGGTATGCACACTTTTGTGCATTATCTCATCCATTTAAAGCCAGTACAGTTGCTACTGCATTTATGGAAACAATTCAAAAGCTACATGGAAACCCAAAGATCATTGTAAGCGACAGAGATCCCAATTTTACAGGAAATTTTTGGACGAAATTATTTTCTTTTTTTGGTACTCAGTTAGCTCATAGCTCATCATATCATCCTCAAAATGATGGGAAAACTGAGATAGTGAACAAATGTTGGGAAGGACATCTTCGTTGCTTTGTATCTGATAAACAGACACAATGGGTCAAGTGGTCACCTCTGGCTAAATGATGGTATAATACTTCCTTCTATACTGCAACAAAAATGACCCCATTTATGGAACTTTATGGATACCATCCACCGTCGATCACATCATATTTAAGAGAAAATTCTAAGGTTCAAGCAGTGGAAGATCACATCAAGCATCAACAACAAGTTCTCCATCTCTTAAAGGATAACCTCACTTTGGCACATAATCGAATGAAACAAAAGGGAGATCAACATCGCAACGTGTTACACAGTAATTTGTCACCGTCCCTACCATTCCCCGTCCCGCACAATGGAGGACCCATTATGTGACCTGTGAACACTTTCATGCCTTGAAAACATCATCAATGCATCCCTCTGAGTATGAGCTTCATTTCCCCTTGAGACATCTCCTTGCAAAATCCATGAAAAACAGCTCTTTTTGCATTGGCGCGGGTAGACAGTTCAGTGCTCGCGCCAATCAGGGAAATCCTGTAAAGAGGTCGCGCCACTTGGCGCTCTGTCATAGAGCAGCAATCGCGCCACCCATTTTAGGGACCGTTTTTTAAATATGGATGGCGGAAGTTGAGTTCAAACAAACTCACAAACCACTGCCTATCTTGAGTTGGGAGGTTTGGCTGCGGGAGTTCTATGGAAGGGAATTGGTTTTGCCACCTCCCATGGAACCTTCCTTGTTGATAGGGCTAATCCCATAATAATAGGGATCCCAACTCCCTCCTTCCCCATCTATATAAGCTTGCTCAAATCCATGGCAAGCTAGTCTTGAAGTGCTGAAGCTTTGCATCTCCCTATTCCCAAGTGCCTTTGTGTTGTAAAGAATCCCTTCTTTCCCTTAAGGCCCATTTAAGCGAGGAGACCATTGTTACGAGACTCTGGAGAGGTTTCCCTTTCCCTTGGCGAGCTTTGCGAGACGCGGACGACCGGAGACCCGTTCGAAGGAAGCTGCGACGTCAGAACTTGGTTGTAACTTCTATTCGTTTATCATTTTAATAGATGACTATGATTATGGTTCCACTCCTTTTTCCATCATGTTAATGCGAGTAATATCTTTTCTGACCGATGTTTAGCTACGTATGCTAGTTCCTATGCATGTATCTGTTCATCTCTTCTGTGTGCAGGTGTTCATCCACGGAGATCGTGGAAGGATTGTGATCTGCCAGGGCTGAAGGACGGGGACATCTCTTCTTCAGATCTAGCGTTGGAATCCAGGTAGGCTCTTATCCCAAGTCTTTCATTCGTAACTAGGAGCTTGCGTCATAGCATTGTTTGTTTGTTGCTAGACCCTTGCTGGGCTAGTAGGGATCGCCTCTGTCCGCAGAGGGGATTTACCTCCTCAACAAATTGGCGACTCCACTGGGGATCGTCCGGTTTTCCTTGTCTCGTTTATGATTGGTTCGCTTTGATTGTTTCTCCTTGCTTGATGAACCTTCTGGGTTGGATTCTTTCATTATTTTAGCCTCTTGGTTTGCTTAGCTTGTATTGGTCTACTTTTAGAATAGCTTGTTTTTTAATTTTTATTGAAGAACTCGAATGGCGCGGGTTTTAACCCGACATTCGCGCCACTTGGCGCTTGTTGCATTTGTCTGTGTCGCGCCAATCGGCCTCTGGCGCTAGTTTCAAGGCCACAGTCGCGCCACCCCTGTGACTTTTTTGAGTTTCTTCATTTTTTGGCTTTTAGAAACAGCCGGTACTTTTCTTCTTGATTTTCTGATTGTACGAGTGTGTTGGAGTCTTGTTTTGACTGGAATTCTGTTATCCTTTGGTTGTTTGCCTGCATGCATCGATTTCACGATTTGAGCCCTAGGGCATCTAGTGGCTTAGTGAATCGAGCCCTCCTTTGGAGTTTTTGGTGTCTTGATTGTCTGTCAACTTGTTGATTGATTCTCCACGCTCTCTTATCGATCTTTGATTGTTTCTTTGCGTCTTTTGAGTGATTGTTCATTCCTTCTTCCAGTGCGTTTGCCTTGCTTTGGACCTAGATCCCCACCCACGGCGGTCCATCGGAAGTTTTTCAAGTCTTTCTTTGCTTTGAGGGACTTTGGGTCGATTTAGAATTTGGTTGCTTGCTTCGTTGAGTGAATGTTGTTTGCTTCGCTCTCTTAGATATCATTTCTCAAATTGTTCCTTTTGTTTCGATTACGTAGCCATTAAACATTGAAAATAAAAAAAATATATATAATCTCTTTTGCTTTTGTTAAATTAGTGCAAATTGTGATCTTTTCCATATTGCTAGAGATTAGTGTTTGAATGAAAAGTGTGCAATTGCATTAGTTGCATTAGAGACATTCTTGTTTGTCAGTACATTTGTTTCGTTTGCATAAAAGCTCTCCAACTCTCATTTAACTAGTTTTCATCGAACGAAATGTTGCATAGTGGCATATAGCTTGCATTAGGAGACACTACATACGATAGGACACCCGTAAATTGAAACTTAATTGAAGATCAGCGCAAATTTATTCAATTAACCTAAGGCAACATTGGAACTTAACGCAACATATTTAGAAGGTCTAGGCTAGAGACGTGTTCGGCGTCGTTAAACCTAGCGGTTGTCGTTGCTTTGTTGGCTTTAGACGGCGCTAGTACGGACTTGCGCTCCCCGTACGTCGCGTATATAAAGGGAGACCCCTATAGGTTTTCAATCCTTTATCCATAGGAATCGAGTACGCCGCCCTATACCGTGATACAGGAACACGGCATTCGGGGGAGACTACACGTACGGAAAGTCCTTGGTCGATTTACGCATTTTGAAACCAAGGTGTATATTCGAGTTCACGGATATTTGGTACACCCTTTGTGCCTGAACACTACGAGCGGTCATTTGGTCTTTTCGACTCCCTAAACTTGAAAAGATCGTCAAGCGCTTGTCCTTTCACGCTTGTATCAACTCTGAAAGAGATAGAGTCATCTTTATCGTTTCTCGACTCTTAAAACATGAAACGGTAGAATTCGTTTATTTTCCCGTGTGGTAAAATCAATCTCACGATAAACACACCCATTTAGATATTGCTTGTTGTTTGATCGTGTGTCTTAACTCGTTTTCGGCCGTGTGTGTGTGTGCTCTCTTCTTTAGTCTTTTGTCACGGTGGCGGAACCCTCGGTTTCGTCTCTTGGTAGTCCTTACACGGACGATTCTTCGGAAGCAGGCAGCACGGTCGAACCGACGACTGTTGTCTCCGAGTTCACGACGGGGGATTCGGTCCTCGGCGAGCAACCCTTTGGAGAACCGGTTGAGCCGGCCCCATTTTCGGACCCCAATGTCTGAATTGGGATTAAGGCGATTTCCTTTCTCTTACATCGGGTTCCTTAGTTTATTCTTCTTGTTTTTTCCTCCTAGTCCTCGCCGTCTTCGTGATTTGTGACGGGGATCAACCATGAGTGATTAAGTGAGGAAATTCCTGGTCGGTGACTATCGGCGCATCCCTCGTAGATTGTTTGAGGGAGACGAGTACGAAGTACAGCTACCACATCGTCGATTGGTCCTTCTTTGCCACGGGGATACGGATGCGGTCGATTATCTCATTCTTGCCTCTATATGGGAATATCATCTCTTTGCTTCGAGCCCATTTGCCACTACTACCGAGGTGTCTCCTTCGACGCTGTCACTTACATTTACGTAGTACTTATTTTGTGTGGAAATTTTGCCTCTTCTTCATTGTCTCAACATACGCTACTAGATACGAGCCGACTCTGAAGACATTTATCTAGCTGCGCTATACGGAGAATATCTCTCCGGAGGAGTATCGTTGTTTCTGGCCCGAGCCGTGCAGACAAATCCCCCGATCATATATGATCTTTCTTTTCGCACTATGCACGGGACGGCACTCCCGTGTATGGTTTCCGGAGTCGACTTGATGAGCATGGAGACATTTTGCGTCTTCACTGTCCTGAGGCTTATCTTTATGTTCAAGGTTTACCATACAACCCAGGGCTGCAGAGAACACCATGAAGCCTGACCTTTTCAGAGCCAAAGCACTGCGGAGCCAACACAACTATCGAGTACGACCCGCGGGGGACGACCCAATCAAGGCTGCTGCGGACGGCCAGAGCCATTCTATAATCCGCAAGGACCGTATTATAACCTGTGGTCTTTGCTCGGCCTCGGCCAAGGTATCAACGAGGGGACCGGCTTATGAGATGCGGGGGCAAATCCGGCCTTCTTTACCGATGGCATGAGTATCCTGTTGTCTCTAACGTTGCATATCAGCCGGGACTTCGCTTTATGGTTGCCGCCGAGTCCAAGCGCTGGTTTCCCGGCCCAAACTTTGGTCTGTTCCACGGGCCAACGGGTCATCGTCGCTGGTGTCCGCCTCGAGGGCCCAACCGGCTTATTCGGTGCAACACGGGGCTCACCCGACTTGGTCGGCTGCGGCCAGTAGCCTTTGTCTATTGGAGCCTTTGTTCATTCGGGGCCGCCCTCACTCGGGTCAACACTGTTCGTTTCGGGCAGCCCTCTCGTGCAGTGCTACGCTCGGCATCCTGCTCATTCAATGCTTTGACCAAATCCATGTTGCGCCCTACGTACCCGGGCTCGCGGTTCCACTTGCCGAGCGGTCTACTCATCCTCGGAAGTGGTTATTATCCTCATGGTCGGTCTCAGCAGACTATAACCACTCACCGGAGGCTCTCCGGTATCAACCTCCTCCAGAAGGTTCCGCTATGCTCGGCCGGCCAAATCCAAACGCGCGCCCCATACGGGGCAAACGCCTAATGAGGGCCCGAACCACCGGTTATCAAGCCCCACCCGGTAGTTTACCGACAACCAAATCGATGCCGCGTTTATACGAATTATGCCCCTCACGGTCGGGGAATCCTGCGGGACGGAACCCATGGAAAGCGAGGATATTCACAGCCATCGTGGAGCATGGGTACGGGACCTTATTCTAGAGGTGGCGTAGGAATTAACCCTCCATTGCCGTTCAAGCTCACCTTGAATCATGGGACGTTTCCAAGTTGACCAATGATCCGATTTCTCATAATCCATATTGGCCTCCGGTTCCAACCAAGATGCCGGAGATTGTCCCGAGTTTGAGAACCGTCTGGCCGAAGACCCCCCGGGCGCATGTGATGACGTATCACCTGCGGTATTCGTCTAACTCTTGGACGACGATTCGGTTCATACACGTCTTTTCCAGCGTACTTTAACGGGGAGCTGCGCTGCTAAGTGGTACATAGAGCTATCCCGTGGTATTTTTTCGGGATTTCAACTCGTTAGCTATGGCTTTCCTCACGCATTTCCGGTTACCGGTCGGTATGGGGCGGGACGCACCTCTTTATCTTCACGAAGCGAGGACTCGGCCACTCACATCTCGGATCACATCCATGAGTGGCGGCACGCCGTCGTCGGCGGTCGAGTTTCTGTACACGATCGGTTACGACTCAGCGGTTCACAACCTCATTTGTGAATAAAATCGCTCGGGATATCGCGATGGGAGCGTGTGTGACGGAGGAGCAGTGCTCCCGC
The DNA here is from genome assembly GCA_034641835.2 of Pinus albicaulis. NCBI lineage: Eukaryota > Viridiplantae > Streptophyta > Pinopsida > Pinales > Pinaceae > Pinus > Pinus albicaulis. Next base: position 666,872,149 of record CM076569.1, on the reverse strand, counting down.
GCGTACGATGCTCCCGGATCTTGTTTATTCGCAATACGGCACGCTTTATGACAGCATCTGCCCCCGATGCTCCACGGCCGAGGCCAAAAATACCCCGCCTACCCCTACGGGGTGGATGAGCGTCATTGGTTCCGTCTCTCAAAATTCGAAGAAGTCTTCGAATGGGAAGAAGAGCTAATTCTTCCAACGAAATGCCTCTGCTTCGAAAATCGCCTCATCAGGTCCACCGGTAAATCCGCGGAGGTAAATGCGGTAGACCAATCCTGGAGACAAATCCTCCAAGGGGAAGAGAAAAGAAGGGCAAAGAAAATCAAAATGCGATGCCCGAAAACCGGAATCTAAAACTCAATGAGGATGGCTCCCCAACGTATGGCCGAAATTTCCTTGCCTCATACGCGAAGGTGACCATTACACTAAGGATTGTCCCACGACGATCCGAGAAATCGGTCAACTTCTTAAAGGCTCAAGGGAACTCCGAAATTTGTTTCAAAACCATTCCATCTCGGCGGACCCGGATGGTTGAACAAGGGTTCTCATACGCACGTTCAGGTCTCAAGTTTTTCATGATGAAGACTAATGCACAATGCTATCGCTACGAGGTCCAAGGATTACAATAATCGGCGGCGGTACCGGGAAGGCGGTGGCGAAAGGACGCCTCCCCACCTTACCGGTTCATTGAAATCGAGAAGCGACTCTCGAACCCGTTGTGAAGCCACCTCCCAAGGGGTGTTCTTCGGAGATCCTCTTATAATCCAAATGCTCGTGCCGCTCAACATTACGAGTATTGTTGAGGATGCGGCACGGGCGCCATGTGCGATGTCTGCACTTCGAGGTTCTTCGGAAGTTGTCCTTCACAACGGAAGGCTTTATTGTCTCTGCCATCGGTGGTATTGATCCCGCCGACTGAGCCTTCTCACCTTTGATGCGAATTTTACTCCCGGCTTCCACATCAAATCGCTTTGGTTATTCAAGTCGGGATTAACGATTACGAACGTTCACGAGCCGTCGTAGATGAGGGTGCATCTACTTGTGTTATGTCCTCCGCTTGTTGGAAGGCCATCGGCTCTCCAACCTTATCGTCATCTCCTAATGCCCTTGGGGGCATTTGATGGTCGGGAATCTAAACCCCTGGGAGTTCTCGAGAGTCTTGCGATCACATTACGGGGAAAAGCTTGTCAACGTAGAAGTAGAAGTAGTTGACGCTAAACTCCCAACTACAATATACTTCTTGGCCGCCCAATTTGGACCCATGCCATGCTGCGTGCCGTCTACGTCTTTTCGGTTCATCGAGTTCCCTCCTGGTAGTTGTCACAGTGGGCTTGAGTTGTCATTTTGCCTTGAGCTCAGGAACATGCGTATGTGGATCAAATTGAATCCCCCGGACATTGTTTGCTACGTTGTCTCTTTGAACCCAGTCCTCATGGGGTCATCTCCTTCTGTCCACCAAGAAAACCAGCTCAAGTTAATGGTCGCCAGGTTTGGCAACCCTTGGCCTGGCTTCTACCTTTGGCAGTATATGAGTTTGGAGATCAACGCCTGCCCAACGCCGGTGAGATCAGCTGCGTATTGAGATTGTTGACGCATCGGACCCTCCACCTCCTCGGCATGCTCCGATGAACGCGCTCCTTGACGTCTCCTGCAATCCCCGCCCGTGGTCAGTGGGTCGCACTAGATCACTCTTAGAGAGACTTTCCCCTCGGATGGGGCGATCAGTGAAACTATGTCTCTTGAGGAGCACCACACTGGGCGTGGGCATGTGGTTCTCGTTTATGCCTAGCTTGGGGGCAATGAGCGAAAATTTGTCTCGAGCGCTATGCTACTCGGGTTCCTTCCTCCTCTTCAAACACGATCTGGCCTTGAGAGGTCCCTTCGGCGGAGGGTAATCTACGTGCTGTGCCAAACGGTTCCTATCAACATCTGCGAACAAGCAGGGGTTGCGTGAGAACCAACTATCTCGATTATGACTGCGCTCTCGAAGATTCGGGTCTATCAGACTTTCAAAGAATTCGAGAGATGTTTTTGCGTGGTCCTGCGAGGAAATGCCGGGAATTGATCCTAGTATTGTCGTGCCGAAGATTCCAACCTATCCCGGTGCGAAACCCGTGCGCCAACGCTTGCGTCCCATGCATCCTCGGAGAGCGCCGCTATCGAGGCGAGTTGAAAAAAATTACGAACGCGAGTTTATTCATCCTACACTTACGGAATGGGTGTCCAATATCGTCCCCTGTCGGTAACGGTACCATTCGAGTACGTAGATTATCGCGATATCAATCGCGCCACATCCCTGAGACAATTATCCCACTCCGTTTATCGATCGGATTATCGACGATTGCGCGGGGTAGAGATATATTCCTTAATGGACGAGTTTCTCGAGGTTACAGCAGTTAACCGTGCACAGGATCAACATAAGATACATTCATCGTCGAGTGGGGCACTTGCATATAAAAAACTCCGTTCGGCCTAAGAACGGCGGCGCCACGTTTCGGCGTGCGTCGTATATTATCCTTTTCCTTGATATTATTATGGCCATCGACCTTATACCGGACGACTTGCACCAGCGGGTAGCGAGAGGATCATCTACGAACATCTTCGCCGGATATTTCTTGCTGCCAGACGCTACAACATTAGCTCCGTCCTCATAAGTGCGTCTTCTGCGTCGATTCGCCGTCTTTGGGCTTTATAGTCCAGAAAAGACGGAGTCCCGCCCTGCGACCCTCGAAGTTGAGGCCGCCTCATCTCCGTCACCCTCCTCCCTTTATCGGTTCTTGGTACGCAGAAGCGAATTTCTTAGACGCTGTCAGAATTCTGTAGGAGTGGCCAAAGGATTCACTCGTTTGTTAAAACGAAATCATTCCCGCATACTCGTTGGGATGAAATCGCTCAAGAATCCTTTGAGCGAAGACCATTTCACTCGTCGATATAAGATTTGTAGATCTCCTGGGACTACCACCGCGACTTTACTTTGTATCTAACGCGCATTAAGCACCATCGCCATGGTCTTGGTGCGGGATGACGAGAACGGTGATGAACATGTTGTTTATTACCTCTCTCGGAACCTTCTGCGCCCGGAAACGCGTTATGCACATGTCGAGAAGTTCTGGCGCCACGCAATCGTACACGCGTCTGGCAGCTTTCGCCATTACATCTGTTCATGCAGTCTGGAGTGGTTTCGGTACAACCCCATGACATATATTCTTTCTGAACAAGCTGGCATTGTTAACAAATGGGGTCATCATCTGCGGGAGTTTGATTTGGAGTTCTGTGCCAAATCAACTAAATCAACGGTCTTCCATGAGGTTGATATATTCTCTCCTCACAAGGACTCTCTTTACGAACATTGCGAAGATCATATACCGGACGAAACGGCCATTTCTTATTCGTCGTGATCCTTGGTACGGTGACATCATAGTGTATCTTGAGACGCGACATTCGATGCGAGTTGGATAGAGGCACGCGAGTCGGATTCGGCACAGGTCCCAACCCTACCGCATAGTGAGAGATCACCTTATGTCGTATTGGGCGGTCGGTGCTCGACGATGCCTTACCGCGGAACGGCCGAAAAGTCTTGAGACCAGGCGCACGGTGGCGCTGTGGTGGACACATGTCACAGGATATGCCTTTGCCCAAGGTCCCAGGCGAAGTTGTTATATTCTATATTCAAGGATTGTATCATTGCGGTCCGAAAATGTATCCGTGCCAGATTTTTAGGCGCAAGATGCGCGCGATCGCCGTTGCCTTTGCATCCCGTTATTCGTCGGCCCTTTCGCGCGTGGGCGTGGATTTTATGACGTGTAACCTGTCGGCCCGGGGCATGCGTATATCATTGTCGCCGTCGACTACTTCACTAAGTGGGCCGAGGCGATGCCTACCTGGCGCGACGGAAGAACGGTGCACTTCATTTGTTCAACCATGTTGTTACACGTTCGAGTTCCTGCGGCTATCGTCACTGGTCCCCGATTACTCATTTCGTGGTCACCGTCAGCGGAGGTGACAGGCTGCGTTGGGCTTGCGTCCACGGCTTGACTCAACGCCATACTACCCTCAAGCGAGAACGGTGGAGTTGAAGCGGTGAACAAGGTTTTGGTCACTGTCCTTCAACGAACGGATCAGATTCCTTAAATCAGTTGGCATCTCCGCTTGTTCTCGGCTCTCTTGGGCGTACCAAACATGCGCTAAAAGTGCAACCGGATTCACACCATTCCAGGCGGTGTCGATTGGGAAGCTACTTTCTCGGTTGAATGTGAAATTCTTCGCTCCAAATTAGGCACATTGGGCTCTTACGAATCCCTTCTCACGAGAGCGTCTTCGTATCTCGAACGGTTGGAATGAAACCCGTCGTCTAGCTGCTTTGATTATCGAAGCACAAAGAAGAGGTCAAATCTCATTTTGATCAATCTGTTTCTCCCCGCTCTTTCATTGAAGGAGACCTAGTCCTCTTGTACGATCGGGCACATGATAGCTTGAATGCGGTAAACTCCACGACCCATGTAGCACGGTCTCTGTAGTAGCGTGGCTTTGAAAATGAGACCCTACGAGCTTATGAACTACGAAGGAGTTCCGACAGCGCGACCGAAATGGGCGCCACATAAGTACTACGCTGAAATGATTTTGGTGTGGTGTGTGTACATAGGTGTGTGATTGTCATTTGTGTGCATGGTGTGGTGTGCTTTGTAAACATCTTTACGCCGATCGGGTCTTCCTGGTTGTGCGATGTCTTTTCATCCATTTGTTGGTTTTCGCGGACGGTGCCTCCCCGCGGTACCGGGGGTACGTAGCCTGTTGACACAGGTAATCTATGATCCTATTTTTGATGGGGTTCGTCTTAACGCTTTGCAAGGTGTGTGTTTAGGGCCATTACCACAAACAATATCGTGGAATATGGCGGCAGGTGTTGGAGTTATTAACAAGGGAAAGTAAACCTTGGTATCGTGGTGCTCGTGTACCTAGATTCACGGCTTGTGGTGTTGGAGACGAACGGGCACTGTTCGGTAGAAAACCCGTCCATTTCTGCAGGTTATGTTGCCTCTATTAGATTCTTTGAAAGGAATTTTGATACATTACATATCATCATATGCCAGACATTTGAATACATTGACGGATACGGTAGCAAATTTGGTGTTAGATAGACATTTGCGCAATTTGTAAATCATCATCACATGTAAAGAAGACTCATCCCGAGAAATAGATATGTATATATATAGATAACACAAAAATGTTTACATAAATTAGTGTCATAAAACTCAAAAAATATACATAATTGTCTTAATATGAACCTTTATTGTATACTCTCTCAAAAAATAGGTGTAGCTAAATCCTAGAGACTAATCCCAGCACTGGTGCTCATGAACGTCGCACGCACTAGCGCCTCGGGGATTCGAGGGGTGGAGCCGGTTTGGAACTCCCACGCCGTGGCGGTACTCCATCGGTACGTGCGACGGTCGGGCATAGTCTGGGATCCCCATGGGCCGTCCCCTCGGGGTTACCGGAGCAGTGCCTCTCCTCGGGTGCCTTCCCCACGGATCTCGGGGGGCGAGTTGTGTCCTCCGGGAGATAGGAGACATCCCGGCTATTCTCCTCGGGTCCTACATGCACGTGCATATATAATCGTGTTAAGACAAGTGTGACAACAAAAAGCATATAAGCATAAAATCAAAAATATGAGGTCTTACCTGACTCTTTCATCCCGATCGTCTCCTTACGGTAGCGGGAATGCGGGTCCACAGCAAGAAGTCGGTTCCCGAATAGAGGCCAATCTTCCACAACGATCGGTCGGCGCCGCCCTTCGCACAAGAAGAACTCGGGCTTCCGGGACATATGTTGCCCGCCTCCCGGTCCCCGGGCATCAATGCGGCGGAGACGGAGTGTCTCGGCTCTGCGGCAGTCACCAGGACTCGCCCGCGGGCCTCTTGGCACCCAGGAGGATTGGTATGCGTTCCCGAATAAGACGATACTACAAGATGGAACCATACCCAAAGCACAACTTGGTTTGTGCATTTTACCCTTTGTAGGCCCCTTTTCATGTTGATGGTAAACATTGTTGTTTAATCATACGGTCGGGGACCCATGCATTTGCGAGGCCGGTAAAGTTGAGTCTTTGTAAGCCTCGTCCCGGTGCTGCGTCGGCGGCCGCGTAATGGTGTGGAGTACAACTCTCGGTGCTAGATCGAGGATGGTTGAGATGTATACCTTCTTACTCCATGTTCTGGTGTGCCCCACGGCACACCCGCGCCATTCTTCTTCCATCTTTGATGGTGTGCTCCCAGTCGGTACGAGGATTGGACCCCTGCGGGATAATCCGATGACGAAATACCGTCTCTGGTGACCTCCAGTTAACACTGGTCTGCGTATTCACGAATACTTGGTCATTTTCATCCCGAGTTTGATCGAAGATGTTGAGGAGCTGGAAGTGCAAACTCGTAAGCGAGGGCGTGAGGAAGAACTTTTTTAAATACGATCTCTCGGAAGCATTCATACATGCTTGGCCACATGCACTTGGCCTCTTCGTCCTCATCTCCGTGTTCTCGTTCACTTCCATTCGATTGCCATTCGTACATTTATCGCATTCCCATGGTCATGCAGTTGTAGATCTTTTTGTAAGCTTCAAAATTCAAGCTGGCATAATAGCGGATTTTTAGCGAAAAATTTGAATTCACTTTGACTGAGCGCGTATTTCTTTGACAGTGCGTGCCATGCTTGTGTGAGCCTGGTAAAAACTCATTGTGTGAGTCCGTGTAATCCCCGCCACTTGGCCGGCCCCCTAAAAAATTCAAAAAGTGCCCTTACGGAGAGTGATTTCAAGGAAATTTCATTAAAAATGTATGGAAAAGAAAGAAAAAGAGGCCTTACCACCATTATGACATTTTCGATAATTTGCTGAGTTGGTCGCAATCGCCGTCGAAGGTGCTGCTCCAAATGGACCCTTGTTGCTCTCTGGTATATAAATGTTGTTTTTACCATTGGACATATTTATAACTTTTCGACGTTAAATGAGCTTTAAAAGTTATTTTTTGTCAATATTTGTATTCTCTGACTATGTGAAAATGGATTTTTTCGCTTGTTGGGTATGTGCGACGGCGAGGTTTTTTTGCGACTTAAAAAGGAATTGGAAACGAGTTGTATTTTATACTTTTTCGGACTCGGTAAATACACGAAAAAGTCACTGCAGAGTCATCTTTCGGCTCTTTTCGACTCTCTAAAATATGAAAAAAGATGTGAGAGACTATATGGTTGATCTCGTTCAAATGGATAAATCGACGATGCTGATTATCGAGTTTCGCCCTTTTTCGGGGTACAAGGTGGGATCGTTCTGAAAAGAATACTCGCCTATCGCATTTAGGAGGTTTTCCCGGATAATTGTTTTCTACCTTTTCGGATGCGGGAACTATTTACGAAAAGGGACTTTGTGGAGTTTTCTTTTCCCATTTTGTCTTTAAAAACTCTCTAAACATGAAAAGACGGCAAGGTTCTTCCTTTGTCGAGACTGGAACCAAACCCTGATGACATTGGATTCGTCGAAATGACGTTCTCCAGGTTCTGCTTCTAGGAGACCTAGATTAAATGCACTAGGATGGATTAGCACGAAGGAAAGTGACTTATATCCTGAAAGCATATCTTATCCCTTCAAGCTTGTTATCAAAAATAATTGGGGTACTCGCCGGGAAATGGTGGGGGAGAAAAATGGAACCATCGTCGTTGTCATCGGCGTGTGTCGCTCTTGAACATGGCACTTATCATTGGTGTCGGGTTGGGGACATCTCATCTCGCTGCTTCACTTTGCTTCCATGGGTTTGGGTAATCTCTTTGACCTCTCATCATTCCTTTGCCTCGTCGCCATGACCTTTGATCATTCAGAGTATTAAATCACCTTAAGTCCATTGTGGCGTGCATTCGTATGTTCTAGAGAAGTGGCTACTGCAAATATCAACCTTCTCTGTTTCTCATATGGTCTGATTCACAACAAACATTATGTTCTACGCTTCGTGTCGATGATGTGGGAATCATTATGGCCCACCTTCGATCGAGGTCACTTCACATCGACTTCAACTCATTATCCGAGTTGGTCTAGAGACTCTGATGGTACCTTGGAGGCTGCAGCTGCCTCAATGGCGGAGTTGACGCATTCGACGTGAAGTTTACCATCATTGACTTCCCGATGCGAATGATTCTGCCAGGTGTTCGACGTCAGCTCATTTATTCACACGCGTGGGTGTACGTATAGTACCTTGAGGACAGTATATTATGGTGGTTTCTCTCGCGTACGTATGACTTTTCATCATTGTTGGCATTGTCGAGACGATGTTCTTACGTGTTCGACATCAGCTCACACATTCACATGCTCGAACTTGTACTTGTACGGGTGAGATGGAGCGCAAGACCCTGGATTGTGTCATTGTAATCGAGTTTGCGATTGTGGATTATTGTCATTATGTACATGACTCAATGATTGGATCGTGCAACCATACGAGTCTATTTGTTTGATCTTAGTTGGATGGTTGCGCCCATACCTAGATGGGATTATAGCATACTCTGTTCGGATGGTACGCGTCCATACCATGTCTCCGCATACATCATGTATGAGATACTCGATTGTATCTTTCTGTGCGAGTTTTCCGTGGCCAGACGCAGTTGGACGCCTTGTTCTCGTAAACATTTCACGCTCTCTCTCGGGCCTCATGCTTTAGGGGGCATACGTACACGGTAATTTGTCACCGTCCCTACTGGCTTCTAGTCCCGCACAATGGAGGACCCATTATGTATTTGTGAACAACTGTCATGCCTTGAAAACATCATCAATGCATCCCTGCGATATGAGCTTCATTTTCCCCTTGAGACATCTCCTTGCAAAATCCATGACTTACAGCTCTTTTTGCATTGGCGGCGGGTGGACAGTTCGGTGCTCGCCAATCGGGGAAATCTGTAAAGAGGTCACGCCATGGCGCCTACATGTGAAGACGACCAATCGCCACCCATTTTAGGAGTAATTTTTTAGAAAATATGGATGGCGGGAAGTTAGGATGAAACAAACTCACAACCATTGCCTATCTTGAGTTGGGAGGTTGGCTACGGGAGTTATATGGAAGGAAGTGGTTTTGCCACCTTCTATGGAACCTTCCTTGTTGATAGGGCCAATCCCATAATAATAGGGATCCCAACTCTCCCTCCTTCCCCATCCCCATAAAAGCTTGCTGAGATCCATGGCAAGCTAGTCTTGGAGAAATCTTTGAGCTTTGCATCTCCCTATTCCCAAGGGTACTTTGTCTGTCAAAAGAATCCCTTCTTTCCTTAAGGCCCATTAGCGGAGACCATTGTTACGAGACTGCGGAAGGTTTCCTTTCCTTGGCGAGCTTTGCGAGCATTGGACGGCTTCGGAGACCGTTAGAGGAAGGCTAACGACGTCGAGAACTTGGTTGTAACTTCTGTCGTTTATCATTTTAATAGATGACTAAGTTATGGTTCCACTCCTTTTTCACTCATGTTAATGCGAGTAATATATCTTTCGACCGATGTTTGATTACGTATCTTGGTTCCTATGCATGTATCATTCATCTCTTCTGTGTGCGGTGTTCATCCACGGAGATGCAGTGGAAGGATTGTGATGCACGGGGGTGAAGGGCAGGACCCATCTCTTCTTCGGATCTAGCGTTGGAATCCGAGTAGGCTCTTATCCATGTCTTTCATTAAGTAACTAGGAGCTTGCGTCATAGCATTGTTTGTTTGTTTCTAGACCCTTTCTTTGAGCTAGTAAGAGGATAGCCTACGTCGCAGGAAGGATTTACCTCCTCAACACAACGAAAGTAGTTTTGATGTAGGAGATTGGGTATTGTTACGGCTACAGCCATACAAACAGATGTCCCTCAAGCAAGCTAAGAAGGATAATAAATTAACAACAAAGTATTATGGTCCTTACAAGGTGTTGCAAAATATTGTTACTATGGCATACAAATTGGTTCTTCTTGCATCTTCAAGATACTTGATTTTCCATGTTTTCATGGCAAGAAGGTTATAGGTGACAAGCTCCCAGTTCAAAAAATATTGCCAAAACTTGACAAAGAAGGAAAAATCATATTGGAACCTGAAGCAATCACAAAAGAAGAGATTGACAGCTATGAAATCGATCAATTTCATAGTATCTCATCAAGTGGAAGAACTTACCCACTGAAGATTCAACATGAGAGGATGATAATTTTATACAAAAGAATCCATAACTACACAAGCGTTGAGGATAACACTTTTTTGAAGGAGAGAGGCATGTTAGGTCCCTATAATACTAGGCTATCCCCTATTTTTATTGTTAGTATAACCCCCTTATTTTTATTTTTGTGCCAATGTAGTCCCCATATTGTTGTTATTGTGCCCCATAGAAGCCCACTGTTGTTATTATTGTGCCCTTAAATTGTTATTGTTATTACGACTAGGATTATATTATAACCCGTGGGCTCCTATTTATATAAAGGAGGGTTTTCATTTTATGTCAAAAAATTGATGTATATGATATAAGGAGGTTGCGCCCTCGAAATAGTTCTAAGTCGTTGATCTATATTTTCTTGTATTTTGTGAGTTGGTTTCATAAAACATAAGGTGTTCAAGGAAATAGTTGTTTTATTACATATCAATATTTAGTGTAGATATGGAGGAGAAAATTCAACAATGTTCGTATTCCTAAGAAGACAAGGATGGGGGTTCGTAGTATATGTGCTTCTCTAAAATAAAAAAAATGGATAAATGTCTAGGAGCAGAAAGAGGTAAGCATTCATAACATTATTCTTTTAAATTATATAGTGATCAACTATGAAAATATATTTATTAATAGGTTTATTTTTATGTTGTGTAGATTCCATTTCAAATCATGAAACTTATAGAACAAAAAACAAGTGAAAGGAAAAAGTTGTACAAGCATCGAAAGAAGTGTTATAGTAATCCAAATAAATATTTGGGTTTGAAAATTGATGGTATGGACACAAGAAGAAAACACTTCTACCACATTTTTAGCACACCCAAAAAATTTACAGGGAGGAAAATTTTTATCAGTTTAATGAGTGGTTGTATGGTCTTCAATGGGAAAATGTCACCAAGAGTTTAATTCACAACTCCAAATATTCATAATGATGGAAATCTGACAATAACCATAATTCATGATGTGTTTTATCATTAGCGTGGTAATCTTTGTGAAATTTTTTATCTACAACTAGACAACACTTGTCGTGAAAACAAAAATTAAATTGACATTTTGGATATCTAAACATGCTTGTTGAATTGAGAATTTTCATAAGGTAAAGTTTTGTTTCCTTCTTGTTGGGCACACTGATGACCATATTGATCAGATGTTTAGTCATTTTTTAGTAATATTGAGGAGCAAGGATGTTGGGAGCTTTCCTCATTAGTGGTCTATTAAAAGATTCATATATGCCAAAGCCTATTTTTCATGTGTTAGAAGAAAATGTTGACATGTGAAGGTTTATTCTAGGATCGCATGTGGGAAAACAAAATTGTGACCAACTTAAATGACATGATCGGGTGGATATTGGTGGTCACTATTCCACTTGGGGCTCCACCATTGTCTATTTCATTTTTTTGGTTTCGGCACAATTTATATTTGTAGTTTTCGGGTCCTAAACTTCGGAGCCGGTTGCAGGGAACCCTAAACGAGCGTTTTTTTTTTGGGAAAACGGAGAACAACATCCCGATCCCTTGGACTGAAGTGTGCATGTTTTCAAATTTATAGTCCTCGGACGGATCTTTCTAACAAGGTATGTGAGTGGCGTCAAACGGAGATCGTATGCCAAAGTTACGCCCTGGAGGATTCAAACACCATTGCAAACGGGGCCCATAGTTTTGGCACTTCATCTCCTAGGGTTAGGGTTTTGGCTGTTTAGGATTTCCCATTGTTTCTAAATAATAAATAGGCCCTCGAGCCTCATTGTGGCATCGGTTCGAGGCACCTTGTACTCCACATCTCTTCTAGAGATAGCTACCGGCCTTCTTGCGTTTTATTTCATTATTACGTAAGAAAATTCAGTTCTTTTGATATTGTGAAATAGAAGTGTTATTTCCATTGCATCTGTATTTGTGGTTATATTTTTTTATTCTGTTGCGTTCTCGCATAAATCCGGATGGAGTGGTATCCAAGCGGTCTTCTTTTCACCCGATCCTTGCATGTCCCCCATAAAGGTGGGGTATAAGGAACTCAGGCTGGGCTCTGGTGGAACCTTTGCAGATCAGCTCGCAAAACCTAGGCGGGACGCCCATGGGGGACGAAAAGAAAGATGAGGGAGTAGGAGATCCTATCAAAATATTGCTCGAGGAGGCCCTCGAAAAACAAAGAAGGACACGGGAAAGTGGTGTGAGTTCCATAAGAACTCCACTCACAACCTAAGTAGTGTCGGGCCATCGATCGCTAGTGGCTGAGATGAGGGCTTACGAGTTAGATGCATGCCTCGACTCCGAATCGAACACGAAAAGGTGAATGAAAAAGGAAACAGTTATTGATGCGAGCCCAACGTCAACGGCCCCCTTTTGCAAAGATCCAAAAGGAGGAAGTTCGGAAGATCCGGAGGAGGAGGAACGTCTCTTCCACTCCCGGATGTGGGTAAAGGGCTCCTCGATGGGTTCATTGTCGACAATGGGAGCCAAAAGAACCTCATTTGACAGACATCATTGACGGTTGGGCTTTGACACGGCTCACCCACATCCATACACCATCGGGTGGCTTCACCAAGGACGAGATCTCCATGACAATGCAGGCTCTGTCGCCTTCCCTACTGCTCAAACCCTTCCCACGGATGAGGTATTATGTGACGTTGCTCCTATTGATGTTTCTAATAGTATTGGAATAACTATACATACTGAGCTTGATATGTTTTGTATAGTCTCGACCTCGTCATTGTTATTGTTCTTTGTGGAAATGGCTTGTACGGATACTAGAGGTACCACCTGTGTCGCTATCTCTTTAGTTCTTTGCCGACAATGCGGGTAAGCTCATTTCCAAAACCGGAAATTCGTTTTCTGGGTAGTCTACCAGTGAAGAAGATTGTGGCCATGACCTCTGAACAGGTCTCCTCTGCACAACAGCAACAAAATGGACAAGGTTGGAGGAGTAGGGGGACATATTCACCTCACCCCACCGAGTTCTCTGCTTATCGGGTCCGGCTTTGATTGATCGACCCCCGTCTTGCTTAGCTACCTAATGGACCGATCTATGGGCGCTTTGTACGGAGAGAATGATGAAGTCAAGAGGCAGTTGGGAGATGTTGCGAAAGGTCGTGGGCCAGGTTCATCGCCTTGTGGGAGCCGATCATGTTGAGTACGAAGGATGGAACATTAGATACTCTATATTGACTATCAAAGCATTTGTTCGTCCTTGTTCGGAATAGTGGTACCAATCCAACCGATGACCTTGGACCAACTCAAAGGTGCAAAATATTTCAGCAAGATCGACACGAAGTACGGGTATCACTAGGTACCAATTGAACCCTCGATGTGTGGAGAGAGCGCAGCTGGCTTGAAGAGGCCTTTTCGAATGGTGGTCATGCCTTTCGGGTTGACGAATGCTCCCGCCACCTTCATGAGGATGATGGACCAACCAACTTTTCACCGGCCATTCACCAACTCATTTGTGGTGTTGTACTTGGATGACATTAGTCGCCGGCCCGGACTTGAGAAGAGCACCTTCACCACATCCAACAAGTCCTCCATTCTTCCTTCTTTAGGATTGTGTGCCAGTTTGGAAAGTGCACTTTTAACGACTAAGTTCAATATCTGGGATACATTATTGATGAAAAGGGGTGCATGTGGATCCGACCAAGATCCAAGTCATTCGAGATTGGCCATTTAACCACTATAACGAACTTATGACTTTAAGGTCTTGCTAATTTCTACGGAGGTTTGTGTTGGATTCTCTCATATCCTTGAATTGTGAGTCCGTCTCAAGGGAGGAGCGGGCGCATGGTGCACCAGTGGGAACCTCAGAAGCGTTGCGGTGGCGTCGCCTCTATTGCGCGAGTGCTCAATTTACCATACTTACAACGACCATTTGAGATCGGGCAGATGCCTGTTGTACTGTTGGAGACGTTCTTACTCATGAGACATCTAGTGGCATTTCACGCGTGAGACATTTGGCAAACACGGTTCGCAAGTACCCCACATGTGACAAAGAAATGTACTCCATTGTGCAAGCTTGTCGACAATGGAAGCATTACATTTTGGGGAAGGAAACAATCATCCACACGAATGTAGGCCTGAGTTCATACGGACATAAGGAAGTTGCGGGGAATGATCGCCATCGGAAAGTGGTCCACATATACGCAACGAGTTTCATTTGAACATCCAGAGTACAAGAAGGGTAGCACCAATCATGTTGCGGGCCCCGCCTCGACCCTTCGTCATGGCGCTCACCTTTGTGCTCAACTCTTGTGGGCACGAGACTTCGTTGTACTTATCTGAGAGTGACCCGGAATTAGGCCAAACTTACAAGGCACTCTTGAAGTGCGCAAGTTCCAAATTCACCTCCAGATGCACTTTTGTGTCACATGGGACACCTTTGTGTTCCTTCGAGCGGGAAGTGTGCCAAGATGATATGGGAAGCACACTACGGTCGAGTGTTGGGCATTTCAAGGTCGAGGAAAATGGCGCGATCACTGTGATGGCTATGGCGACCCTTCGAAGGATGTCGAGAAGCTGTGGGATCTTGCCTTGCTTGTGCCATTGCCAAACCGACCATCGAAGCAAGAAATTTATATACTCCTCTACCTACCCTAGTCGACCTTGGAATCCATCTCCATGGATTACATGTCGAACCTACCTTCTACTAAGAAGGAAATGACTATATTTTGTGGTCGTCGACGAGTCTACGAAGATGGCCATTATGGCGCTGCAAAGAAGAATATCACGGCGAAGCCCTTTCTTCCTTTCTTCTTTGAACGAGTGTGGGTACACAGGATCCCACGGAGTCTATCATATCGGATCGGGATAGCCGGGTTCCTCGAGAACATTTTTGGTCCAGAGCCTACGGTTGATGTTGGATACCAAGCTCACCAAGTCCACGGCTTTCCATCCCCCAAACGGAGATGGCAGAGACGAGTCGTCGGCCAGGTGATTGTACGTGCAGCATAGCAAACTCAAAGCATCCACACACATGGGACAAGAGCCTCCCCTATGTACAACATAGTTATAATCGGAGCTCTTCATCGTTCAATCGGCCATAGCCCACTTTCGGTGGGCTTGGGATTCTAGCCATGTGTCCCATTCGACGGCCTTCTTCATTTCTAACATTTTAGCACGTAAATTCAGCTCATGTCGGTGAAGTTGAAAAATGGCATATGCAAGTGCATTCAACATGTGACGGAGTTCATGATATATTGGACGGATCAATGCCAAGTACAAGCAACGCCATGATCAACTTGGGTGCCACACAACTTCCGGAGGTGGGTGACAAAGTATGGCTACATTTGCGAAGGAGCGCCTCCTTTGGACCCCACGCAAGCTTCGCCGCTGCGATGCGGGTCGTACACCATCACCAAGGTTGTAGGGAACAATGCCTTCAAGCTCGGTATCCCACCATTCCTTGGTTTGCACCCGATCTTCAATGTGGATTGCCTTCGTCCATACTTCCCACCTCCTCTTTGGACACCTCTGGACATTGAAGAAAAACTCACACCAACAGTTAAATCAGTGCCGTAAGACGAGCCACCACATATTGTATCATGGACATGCAAATCAAGAACACTGCCCGACGAGAAGATCCAACTATATCGGGTTGTCGAAAGTGACAACTCATACACCAAGGAAAGTGGTTCACCGGGGACCAAGTTCGGCGAAATTTCCTCATCTCATGGAGGAACTTAACGCAATGGGGACCATTGCTTCCTAAGGGAGAATGATCCGGGTGGATATTGGTGGTCACATACTATTCCACTTGGGGCTCCACCATTTTCTATTTCGAGTTTTCGGTTTCGGCACGGTTTACTATTTTTAGCGATTTTTCGGGTCCTAAACTTCTGGAGCCGTTTTGAGGCCCTAAACGACATTTTTGGGAAAACGGAAGACAAAATGGGTCCATGGATCGATGTTGCTCGTTCCAAATTTGTAGTCCTATCTTTCTAACGAGGTATGGTTCGACGTCAAGCGGAATCGTATGCCAAAGTTACGCCCACGGGAAGTTGAAACGATTTACCCAAACGGGGCCCATAGTTTGAGTACATTTAGGATTTCCCACATTGTTTCTAAATAATAAACAGGCCCTCGAGCCTCATTGTAACTCGGTTCGGAGGCTGTGCTGCCATCTCTTCTCGAGAGATAGCTACCGGCGCCCTAGCTAGTTTTATTTCCATTATGTACGCAAGCAAATTTCGGTTCTTTGATATTAATGAAATGAAGTGTTATTTCTGTTGCATCTACTGTGTTGTGGTTATATGTTTATTTTGTTGGATTTCTGCATAAATGCGGATCCACATGAACGTAGCTTCAACATCAATTTTGTATCAAAAAAAAATTGATGGGAAAAGCCTTCTGCTATATGGGGAAAGAAGTATTCAACTACGCAGAATGGGCGTCTTCATCATGTTTGGAATTTTTGAAGTTCATTCCGGATCATCCAATATTTGCATCAAATATATTGTTATTACAATCGATTGCGAAGTTCATAATGCAGGCGGAAAGAGGAATATATATTATTACGAATGCCTAGAAGAAATTAAAAAATTCCATTAGATATATATGAAGTGCTTTGATGTTGTTGATTGAGTTTGGTGGGACTCCTTTTCCAATGATCGAGTGATACCCATTCAAGATCGGCAAATGACGATGTACTTTTGAAGACTCATTTAATTTTCTGAATGTAACAAATGAACGAGAAACAAACCATTGTTGAACAACAACAATCTCAAGGTTTATTAATTCTACATAGGTGGAAGAAAGAGAAATGTATATTGGTTCCAGAAGATCTCGTGCACAACGTGAAGCCATGGAAGACCTTTACAGTGGTTTAATACAGGATATTAAGGAGGGTTGCATGATCGTAGTGTTAGCATATGAAGATCCACATGGATATCCATTTTGGGTTGCAAAGATTATAAAGGTAATTACAAAAGATGAAGATGTTACATGTGTTGAAGTACATTGGTATGACACAAACACACACCCATTCAATGGTGTGTATAAATAAAGATGGTAGTTGATAAAAAAATTGGTGGAAAGAGAAAAGAAAGGGTACAGATATAAATCGTCGCCGCAAACACTCTTAAAATTGGAGGAAGTTGACATACTTGTTTATGAATTCAATTTAACAAAGAGAGGAACTATTCACTCCGGGATGATGAGATTATGAAGAGGTTGCTACCGGAAAAGCTTGAGTGTTGAGATGACGATCTGTTGAACTTGATCGTAGATCTAGAAGAATTTTGAAACCTCGAGTGGTGGGCATGCATGTTGAATCGGATAGGGTGCTAGTTGATGGCGAGAAGAATATGGGACATATTCATACTTGCATCTAATCTGATAAATACGAAGATGTGAATTTTGATAGTGTGAAAAGAAAATATGAAAGATTTTGAATAATTGTGTAAGATAGTTTATATAAATGATGTTTGCATTGAAATTGAAAATGATATTTTAACTTCCATATGATCTTACATGAAGTTATGATTCATTTTTATGTTTGTTGGATTATATGTTTTAATTATGATGAATTCATTTGTCTAAAATATTCACAATGAAACAATAACTTAGATAAATCATTTATGTTTCATTGGGTTATTTTAGTCATATTGTAACAACCCCAAAATTTAACATGCAACTACATATATCAAATATGAAATTAATAATCAACTCAGAAAATATTAACAAGCTAGCATAGAATTTTCATAAACATGAGTAAAGATGACTTACCTGTAACGACAACATTCCTTACTTGAGACTCCAAAGTGGAACGATATTTGAATCCCGCTAACCGCAAAAAAGTTTTGGGGATAACTCTCCACCCAACCATAGGTTCAGATTCACTTAATCTTTCTATAGCTCGCCACCCTCGAGCCCTCAATCAACGTACCACTACTAGTGAATCCTTTGTCTCACAATACCTTTCTCCCAAGAGAATGAATGAATGAATGAATGAATCTTCCTCAATGTCTATTAAATAGACCAAACGATGGAAAGGGAACCGCATGCACACATTCTATGTGTCAACATGCAACTTTATTTCTTTATTTTAAGTTTTACTTAATTTAATATTACTCTTAATTTAACTCTTTCTTATTTTATTTTATTTTACTTTTTGTTAACTTTACTTATTTTTACTATATTTTTATGGTTCTCTTAGTTTAACTCTTTCTTATTTTATTCCTTGTTACTTTTGTTAACTTCACTTATTTTATAGTTAACTATTATATATTTTTATTTAGAACTCTAGTTTATTATTTACTATTTTATTTATTTATTATTTTTATCTTTATTATGTATTATTTATTTACTATTTATTTTAATATTATGTTATATTATTTATTATTTATTTTTATTTTTTATTATTATTAGGGGACATTACATACTCCCCCTATTCAAGGAACTAGATACGGGGATTAAGTTGAATCATTTAACATTTTATTTATTTAGTTATTTATTACTTCACGTTTTTTAACACCCTCATTGAACTAGTATAACCAACGGTATCGAAAGTTTCCACAACACCGAAATATCAAGGAATCCCTATAGTTTTTCCCACTTTGAGAACCGAGCATAAGCCTCATCGGTGTACCATGGCCAAAGTGCATTTTGAGCTCGTGTCCGACTTAGACCTCATCTACCCCAGGTATGCGGTCCTAGTACTCGATGACTACGGGTATCTCGCAAGGCACCGCCCCGACTCCCTCCACCCTCACTAAGGTGCACAACCCCGGGCATCGAAGTCCTTACACCCATTCCGGACACTGGCATCCAAATATAATACTAGGAACTTGGCCTACAATATCGGGTCTTTGGCCTCCTCAAGATGGTCCCATAGCCCCTCAAGAGCTACCCATCGAGAGCTATACAAGTTAAAGGAACCAACGGCATATGTAGTGTTGATTGAATTTGTCCCCAACCCATATGGTGTTACATATTCTCCCTCATAGGTATGGGCTCCCATGACATCATCAAATAAACCCGCCATCTTGGCCCATTTTGTGTATTTCTTTCCAATCACCACATCTAAACATGAATCCAATTCATTAGTTATAATCATAACATCATAGAAAATAGTTCACATGCAAACTCTTGCATCTCATCATGATAATATAACATCATTATTAATAACCACATTCTAAAGAGTAAAGAAGCTGTACTCATTCAAGTCACACAATTTGTATCAACTCCACATGCTTCACATCATGAAATACCATCACAAGTTATAATATCAACATATATGAATCATGACATCACATAATAAATGAATAACATGCCAATATACATCATATTGTAACATCATAATCCCTATGCATATCAAATCCATCATGAACATACAACATCATTAGAATATGAAACTAAATGAATAAGAACCACATGTGCATCATTATCATCATACCATCATATCGTGAGACATTCACAATATGAGAATCATCCCAATACTTATAAATATAGAACAATAATACACTCAGCGTTATTATCATGAATTAATTTCATTTACTTATATAACAATGAATACCAACTATGAATTAATATTATTCAACATCCTTCTAGGATTTATGATATCTCATCAATACTTTAGTGTCATGTTTAGGTCAAGATACCAACGCCATCTTAAGTTATTTCATCCTCACTATTTCCTAAATAAAAAATATTTCATCATGTTCTAGGATATATTACTACTTAGTGATTTATATATTCATTGTGACACTCTCATTCACTTTCCTTAAGCATATACCCAATACTCCTTTATGTTCCTCTCTCCTTCCAAGTTATTTATAGTTACATCGATTATCACCATTATATAATTGCAACTTCCTTCCTCTTCTCCTCCTCTTGAGATAAGTTTATCAAATATATATGATAACATTGGAGACCAAAGTTAAACTCCCTTCATTTCTTAGAATCACTCTATTTATACTGTTTTTCCCTCTTCTCACTCTAGTCATAATTTAATATTCCTTCCCGAAAAGGGAGTGGTGCATACTATATTAAGGTATAATACTTTTAGTTTTACTTCATTGATGTGTATTTTAGGTAAATTGTACTATTCTCAATTATGATTTCTCCACATCTTTCCCGAATAAATAGTGTCTCTTTTCTTCCATCGGTTTGTGACCAATTTATATATCTAATGGACTTGTAATATTCTAAATTAGCACATAGCTAATTGGAATACAAATTTTAATTTTAGCATGAATAGAGGAATAAGAGGGTATGGAGACCCATAAATCTCCTAGTAGGAATAAAAGACACTCCTAATGTGCAATGAGGTCATCTAGGGTTTGGATTGAAGACCCTTATGTGTGAAAAGGGTTGCGGCCATGAAGGCGGGTCAACCTTGACCAAGTCAAACAACGGCGGCGAGTATGGAAGGGCAGCAATTCATTGAGGGATAGTGCGGTTTTGGAGGGATATTCCATGCATGGAAGTAGTGGCTTTAATGAGTGGGGCCCAAGGTGAGGAAGCTCACCAAGAATACGAGGAATAGGATGAAAACCATTGTGGGCATGATTGATTATTATTTTTCTTGATGGTTTGTTTTTAGACTTGTTTCTCTCTTCGGCTATTTAGCTAAGATTGCGGTGTTGTTTAGCACGGGGGGTGTTCCCGAGCGGGAATCCCACCTCTTTCCTTAAAGGCCTCTCGGAAAGTATTTCACTACATTTACACATTCCGGCATCGACCAAACTTTATCTTGCTTCTACAACGCGAGTTTTGTTGAGAGGTGTCTTGAGTTGCGGGGTGAAGCGGTGGAGGGTTGAGAGACTTAACCCGAGCTTGGTTTCCGGTGGAGGGAGCATCCCTTCATCAGGGAGGCTTTTAAGGGAGATCATTGAGCTTCATTTCATCATTCAACATGGGGTTAAGGTAGTGATATTAGTTATAACATATTTTTCTGAAGGGATTGCATTAGTTCATAGTGCGATTTGCGGTTGGAGGAGATAGATTTTCGATTGATGGGATCAACCTCTCATTTGGAGAATATATAGGAGGAATTTTCATACATTTCCGGATTAAATCAGCCACCTCCTATCATCTATCCGATTGTGAGATTATTCAGCCCTGAGGCCATGTTTTATTTTACGCATTTTGTATGTTTCGAAACCCTTCTAGGGTTATCTTGGAAATTTGTTTGGGAGCTTAGATCTCTACTCCTGGAACTTTATGGAGTACATTAGCATATCTATATTATTGCACATTTCGATGCTTGATGTACCATCTAGAAATGTATTGTACTTCTTCTTTAATTGTTCTTTATGTAAAAGCGGTATTCTATCTTTGTCATATGTATTCATGGGAAGCATTTTGCCTTGATACTTTGAGTTGTGCCCATTTTATTTCTTATTTCTTGATGATTTACATAATAAAATGGCTCCATGGTTGTCATACATTTTGGTGTAATGTTATTCCTTTGCTTTGATTTTCCACTATATTCTGTTTTCCCCATTTAGGAATCTTACGTTGTTATCGAGCATAATCTTGGCCTACGACCTATGGATCTCGACCATTATGCTATCGGGAGAATAAGAAGAAGGAGAAAGATATTAGAATGATGGAATGAATGAGTTTTATCTCATCTCTTTTCAATCTAAGAGGGACCTCACCAAGGAGGTCAAGCAAAGAAAAATGGAGAAAGGAAATGAAATCACACTAGGGTTTCAAGATGAGGCTCCATGCCTATCGTGAGAAAATTTGGTATTTCATAGAGCTTGAAAGAAAAATAATATGCCATTTTCTTTTGAAGAAGAAGAAAAAGGAATGGAGATGGAGGACACTTATATCATGATATTCTAGGTGAGTATCTTGCAAAATAAAAATCTCAAGCAAGGGCTTTGAGAATCTAACTCTCCCACAATTCATCCAACTCAAGGAAGAAAGAAGACTTTGCAACAATAGATTTCTATTGTCTGGAGTCGATGAGTCATCCACATGCATAACAAGGACTTGGGGAATGAAGTTGGATTCATTCTTCCCGCTACATCTGATGGTAGAGAAAGAAGGCATTGAGATTGCGGCGCTGCACCTTGAGGGTGAAGCAAACATTTGAGTGGTTAATGCATTTGAGTCATGCAAGAGTATTTGCATATGCAGATTTTACTCAAGGTTGATCGAAAGTTTGACAAGAAGAAATCGAGAGGAGAAGAGACCTTCACCACCACTTATTGCGGGGAGTACTTGCATCAAGGAAAGGGACACTTGCACCCTTGCAAAGTGATCTTGATCTCTTGGAATTTAGAGTCATGCACTATTCAAGAGATGCATGAGGAGGAGGAGACATATACCAGTACTGCGTGCTTAAGCTATAAAAGGAGCAACCATCATCATAAGTAGTTGGGAAATCATCCTGCTTGGAGGAAGGAACCCTTTGTAGCGATTACAATATGTTCCCAAGCTTTACGAGGTATGCACATATTTCCTTTCATAGTTCGGCACATCATATGGGGGATTGTGGGAACATGCCATCGAGGCAAATACATGACCTAGGGTCAAAGCACATTGCTGATTTGGAGCGGCAGACTATCACTACACAAAGGACCCTTGATTTGTTCGAGGAGGAGATATATTAATCCTAGTATGTCATTGTTGAGCTACACATGACTCTTGGGGTTAGGGTGTAGATTTTTGGAGGATAGGATGAGTATTATCCTAAACAAACCGGTGTAGAACTATGTATTTCAGCATTGAACATGATCATGAGACGATATATGCATCATCATGGAGATCAACAACGCTGTCATCGAGCAACGGTGATGATTTGGGGGGCCCAACCATTATTGGAGCATTCAGTGACCATTTTAGATGTGTAGCGGGGGATAGGAAGATGGTTAATAGAGACATCTTATCTCCCATTATTATGATGAATCTTTCTTGATGAGCACTTCATTGATCAATGAGAATATTTTGCCTTCAGTATATTTGGATCCTTATGGGGTCAATTTGGTCATTGATGAGTGGTTTTCATTTGGAGATCTCGAGGAGATTTCACTTCAACATCCCATGAAGTGTAGAGACATCGTTTGGATTTGGAGGGTGGTATTCTCATTGGAGGGATACGAATTTTGAGCATGATGATAGAGACTCTCACCATTGGTTGGATGGGTGATGTTGATGAGAAAAGTGCAGAGAAAACCACTTGCATATCTATGACACGGGGTAGTAGAGAGCAAGGTTGCGTTGGCTACTCTTGAAAAGTTTGTTCGACATCACTGACATATCCTACATCAAAGGGGTATGTTGGTGGTTGGGACTTGGCATGGAACTTGCATCATATGGCAACAAGTAGTTTGGGTGCATTGTGATGATATGGCATTCTTCATGTCAATCATCATGTTCTCACCTCATGGTTGTATGATGGAGGTGTGAGGAGGCAAAAAAAGAGCTATTGTTGCTTTGGCTACCCTTGGGAGAGTATGGGTTGAATTTCTCCCATACTTGTGATATTTCGGGAGAAAAGGATGGCACGATCAAGGTGAAAAGGATCTACCCTTTAGCATTGAAGGATCGGGAGGTACTTCCACATAGGAAGGAGTCTCCCACATATAGCAACATGATGGTGGATGACTTTGGCATATGGCATGTCAAAGAATGGATTCATGGAGTAGAAAGAGCCTTATCACCAAGACGAACATCGTTGTCACTTGGGAGTATGTATCTATTGATGGAGTGTTCCAAGAGTCTGCATCCCTTCATTTTGCATACCTCTATGAGGAGATTCTCATGGGAGGGCTCATCCATGGACCTCACTTTCGGCCTACTCACAATGCATGGTAAGAAATGTATTTGTATGTACTTATTGATCATTTCACAAAAGTATTTTCATTCTCTCACCATCATGTACGGTGCATTGCTCCACAAGGGCAAGGTTATATTTGGGGTTTCGGGGGTCATTCTAGGACCAACATTTATGATGGAGATAGCCCTTCTTTGCATGGCTTTGGGAAAATGTGGTGTTATTCTTGTTATGCTCGGAGTGATATATAATTCCATTTACTACTTCCTAGTAGATGAGCAAACATGCATAGCTAGCGACTTGTTGGGAGACAACTTGCCACATGATGTTCTAAAACAGCAATTGGTAGCTACGTTGTATCCTTTGGAGAAACCATTGGTACCATCAACATTGCACATAACATTCAATGTCTTTCTAATTTGGATACCATATGGTGATGATGTACCATTCACTTTGTATGGGATGGTTTGGGCTCATGAAAATAGAGAAGGTCTTTGGAGATCCGGTTTTCCTTTTGTATCTTGAGGGAAACATTATTGTAGCCCAATATTAGCAAAAAAATCTACACTTTCCATAAGTGGAGAGAGAGATAGCATGGGGTAGGCCATTTGGTCTATCATGTTCACTCATGAAGCCCCTACATTGCGGGATCCAAAGGTGGAAGAAATTTTTCATGAGTTACCATTTTGGAGGGGTGACTCACTTTGTATGTATGATAACTTGGGGTTTGGAGCTTCACATGGGAATGAAGGTTCCCAATGATTTTATGATCCCATGCCTCAAAAAGGCCTCTAGACTACATATAGTTGCCTCTATGGATATCCCACTACTTCATGATGAGAGCCATTTAAAATTGTCACCAAGAAGGCTTACTTATACACTTGGAAGGAGAAGGTAGGGACATAATGATGAGAGGACATCTTGTTCATTAAGAGGAACTTATCATATGAAGATGCTACAAGAGGAAGAGGAGAGGCTCTTCGAGTTCTATCCTTGCGGTTGCTTGAGAACAAGCAACATTTGGGAGGAGGATTGTAATATTGCTAAATTAGCACACGGCTAATTGGAATATTAAATTTTGATTTTTTCTCTTAGATAGAGGAATAGAGGGTATACAGACTCATGTAATCTCTTAGTATGAATAAAAGACACTCTAATGTGAAAGGGGACATCTAAATGCTGGATTGAAGACCCTTATGTGTGAAAAGGGGTTGGAGCATGAAGGGGAAATTTGAATTCGACCTTGACCAAATCGGAATTTCGCTGGTATGGAAGGAGTGGCATTCATTGAGGGACAACACAATTTTGGAGGGAGATTCCATGCATGGAAGTAGTGGCTTTAATGAGTGGGGCCCAAGGTGAGGAAGCTCACCAAGAATATAAGGAAGAGGATGGAAG
Organism: Pinus albicaulis; assembly: GCA_034641835.2. Classification (NCBI taxonomy): domain Eukaryota; kingdom Viridiplantae; phylum Streptophyta; class Pinopsida; order Pinales; family Pinaceae; genus Pinus; species Pinus albicaulis. Next base: position 666,846,867 of record CM076569.1, on the reverse strand, counting down.
CCATTGTAGGCATGATTGATTATTATTTTCTTGATGGTGTTTAGACTTGTTGCTCTCTTCATCTATTTATCTAAGATTGTAGTGATGTTTAGCACAAGGTGTTCCGTGGGAATCCCCTCTTTCCTTAAGGAGCCTCACAGGAAGAGTATTGCACTAAATTTCCACATTTCGGCATTAGGCCAAGCTCTATCTTACTTCTACGAATGAGTTTCTAATGAGAGGTGTCTTTGAGGCTGCGGGGGTGTAGGTGGAGGGTTGAGAGACTCCAACTTGTGAGCTTGTTTTCTTGTGGAGAGGAGCGGCCCTTCATCCGAGAGGGTTATGAGGAGATTCTTGAGCTTCATTTCATCATTCAACATCAAGATAAGGTCTTGCTATCGGTTACAACGGGTTTCTGAAGGGATTGCATTATTCAGTGCGAGTTGTAGTAGGGGGTTTGGAGCCCTAGTTGGAGGAGATAAAATTTTCGGTGGGGGATCAGCTTCTCATTTGGAGAATCTATAGGAGAATTTTCATACATTTAAGGTCAGATTAGCCCACCTCCTATCATCTATCCGGTTGCGGTGATTATTCGGCTAGGGCCATATTTGTATTTTTACGTATTTTGTGTATTTCGGGAAACCCCTTCCCAAGTTATCTTGGAAATGTGTTTGGGAGCTTAGATCTCTACTCCCGGCACTTTATGAGCCATACATTAAGCAGTCTATATTATTGCACATTTCAGTGGCAGTGTCTCATCTAGAACTACGTTGTACTTGTTCTGCGGCATTCTGCTATGTAGCATCATTTCATATTTGGCATATGTATTCATGTGAGGCTTGTTTGCCTTGATACTTTGAGTTGTGCCCATTTTATTGTACTTATTCTGTTGATTTACATAATAAAATGGCTCCATGGTTGTCATACATTTTGGTGTAATGTTATTCATTGCTATTTCCTTGATTTTGCTTGCTCTTCTTGTTTTCCCCATTTGGGAATATTCTGAGACCTCTTTTCAATGTCAATGGCAAGCCTCTAAGTTTATTTTATAGATACATCTTGATTTTCCACGGATACTACATTAGCACATATTTACAACATAAATTCATTATTCTATTACTTAATTATCTATGTCACAAATTCTATAATGAGCATATCAAAGATCTATTTTAAACTAAGTTGTTTTATATTCCTTTATTGAAACATTGATCACTACTTATTTTTAATTTAGACGAGTCATTCACATCATAAAAACCCAACTTCAAGTCTTACCTTATTGCCACCAACATTTATTACATTAAGCCTTGACCTTTGTCACTTGTTTTAAATATTCACAAAATTTTAAAACTAATTTCATATACTTTAATATATAAAATAAAAATAAACCAAAATATTTAATATTTAAAACAAAATATTGTAAAGATTTATAAGTATCTATGGCGCTTCACAAAAGGAAAAAAAATCCGGAGTCATTTTTATGTTAAATGTCCTTTTCTTTTTAAAATTTTTGTTGAAAATATATATATTTTTTAATTTTATTCTAACTTTTAAATTAGGTCCACCCAATAAACCATATTCCAATATCAATCCAAATTTCTATGATTGAGTGCAAAATTTTGAATTTTGGGCATGTTGAATCTTATAATTTTAGAGTAAGAATTAACCACTCATTTTAATCTTATAGAATTAGAAATAAAATTAAGAACATAATTATATTAATTATATTTCACACTTTCAACCACGAGATAAAATATACATTAAATTATTTAATAAAGCAGAGTAATGAAAATGACCTATAATAAAAAATATGCATGCAATAACCAATAATTAACCTCTATAAATATATATTCAAATTAGCAATTTAATATTTATTTAAGAATAATAATACTATCCATGAATGGTTCCAAATTCCATAAACATAAACTATAATCCATTAATTACACGCCATCACAAATATATTTCATTATTTCAAGTTATCACTAATTTTTTTTAAAGGTAAATAGAATATTTATAACAACAGGAACATGGAGCATAGGCACTATGTGATGACTTTTTCCACTTGGCTATTAGTTTCCTCATGGATTTGTATAATTATCAAATTTACTTGGTGGTTGAACTTGAACTTTGACGATGTGCATGTGAGGTAATAAGGCTTTCAACATCGGCAAAATTAAAAAGACTAGCCAGTTATGACTGGTTCATAAAATTCATAACATTTTGATGTTGGCAAAGAAGATGATCTGGAAAGATCGTAGACGTTCTCAAGAAAAATAAAATCCACTAAAGCTACAGGTCAATTAAAAAAAAACATTAATACCTCCTAAGACAATCCAGAATTATCTCCGCAAGGAACAAATCCCGGCGTGTGACTAACTAGTTGGTCATTATGTGTCTAACTTTGGTAGCCCACTATGAATTGTTTTCATCGCAATTTCCGCCAACCAAGAAACCAACGTGAACTGCTTGGTTGTCAGAACGCCGAGGGCTGCGGTTTTAGTTTGAATATGACTAGCATAAAAAAATATCGGTTCCCGAGATAGCAGTAAGAGGAGCGAAAAATATCTGGTTTCGAATGGTCTGGAAGTGGAGTTATGTTTCAGTGACCGCTGAAGAGTTTCTGGAGTTTTGGCACAAGCCAGATTTTCCTCCATGTTTTGGTGGTTTTGGGAGGTGCTACAAAAGTTCATTACTATGAAGCAAGACCACCTGAACAATGAGGCCCATACCAAGGTGTTGGTTGGGTGGTTCAAGTCGGTGACCATCTACAGGACGTGGAGCAGCTTGAAGATTCAACTGTGGGAAAGGTGGTGGAATATAGGAAATTGTAGTTTTTGTTGTTGTGCCAAAGCATAAGGACGGTCTGGGTATTCGGCTTGCTAGGTGATGGTTTCCCGACCCCTTTGTTTTTTTAGGCTCGGCGGGGTTTTGTTTTTTCCGAGAACGTGTTTTTAAAATTTTCTCCGAGAACGGTCTTGACGGTTTAGAGAGGTACGGGGACGGGATGGAGTTATGCTGCAGGTGTACTTACGTGCTTTAGGTTGATCTTCCTTAATCTGCTGTTAATTCACTTGGGGCTTTGAACCACACTATCAGAGGGGTACTAACCATCTCTTCTAACATCTTTAATAGATTATCTACCTACCCTTTCTTACTGAACCGTTTTTGTTTATTTTTTATGATTTGGGTGATGCGAGGGAAAGATGGCGACACGTGTTTATGTGTCTGATCTAGGGTGAGGGCACCATGGCGACAGATTTTTGGAGTAAGCTAACCATTCTTGGAATGGTTTCGGGTTTGTGCCTTCGGCAGACCGTCGAATCTCTCTGCAAATGCGGCCCCACGCCTCTCCCCATCTCCGTCTTCGTCTCTGTCCCCGCGATGTTACCGTTACCCTTCCTCGTCAGCTTCGTCTCCGTCTCCGTCCCACCCGAAACATGCGTTTTCCCCCCCCCCCTACCCACCTACGACGCCGGGGTGCCATGAATAACACGAATACAAATTTCCCGCGCCCCCTGCCCGAACGGTCGGTGCAAGCCGGTCGAGGGAAGACGGGGGAGAGGGCGTGGAATAGACCAAAAATCGAGAGGTAGAGTCGCTTGAATGTTGCGAAATCTTGCGAAAAATCGAGAGGGAGAGTCGTTGGATTGAACGAAAGGGAGAGTTCTTTGGATTGAACAAAACGGCTACGGCAAAGTCTTGTTTTTAATTCGATGTTTGTGTTTTTTAAGGGAGAATAACGGGTACGCCCACTCCTCAGATTTGCGACGACTAGAGTGACCACTACTGAAAACCAGTCTGACTCACGAGACCACCACTGAAAACCGGTCTATTTTTGTTTCGTTTAGTGAAACCCTGTTTTTTAATTCAATGTCTGAGTATTTTTAAGTGAGAATCCCCTTTGTGCCCACTCCACCGTTGCGACAAATCGCTTAAATAGCTACTCGCTTAAAAATGGTGAAACAAGTGAAATGGGAATCAATAATTGCCCTTAGGTCATGAAAACCTAAAGAAAAGCGAATCTTCTCTAGGTTGGATTTAGATTGGTCTCTTGTACAAGGAAAACACATGAAAAATTCCTTCGGCTAGAGTTGAAGACTTTGGTAAAGGAGAGGAAATGAACCCAAATGCTCCATGTTCTTTCACCCGAGTACAAAGCAAACGCCCAGGCTCAAGGCTTACTGCTTCCTTGGTATATGAAGTGTAAGTTTTTTTATAAATCCTATGTATATATGTTGGTATGAATAGTGCTCAAACAATTTTCAATATGTTGGTATGAATAGTGTTCAAGCAGTTTTCAATGGAGTTGGTATGAATAGTGCTCATACAGTTTTCAATATGTTGGTATGAATAGTGCTCAAACAATTTTCAATATGTTGGTATCATATGTATTGAGTTTCCAAACTTTTATGCGGCTATGCTTGTTCATATGGCCTCGATGACGAAGGGGACAAGATGAAGTGAAAGCGAAAATACTCATTTGTGAAAAAGAGGGGATGCCAATGCCATTTCATTGTAAAAATTATGGTTCAAATCCTTTGAGGTTGCGATAATAACATATAACATGTATGAGCATGTAGATAGCCAAGGATTGCCTTGTCATGGCCAACATGACACCTGCAGTCATGTTAGGGCGTTGCATAAACCAAAGTTATCAAGGGACATGGTTTCCTATGTAGAGAGTTGTTTCTTTTTGGATGTGCTAGTTGACTGTTTGCAAAATGCACGTTAAAAAATATATTGACATGGATATTACTGACTCGAGATAATGATTTCTTTTTATGTAAGAAAGATGTTGTTAACATATATAATCGTCTAATGAAAGAAAATTATCGGTTGCATCAAAAGGATGAAATGAGTGTGAACCTTTGGTATAGGAAACACCAAAATGATTTTTTCTTTATCAAAAGCCCAATGGTGGAGATGTCCTTTTATAATTGGAATTCGGACGAAGTGGATGTTGGAGACCATGGTGAAGCTATCGAATAATAGCCTAATAGCCATGGATTTGACATTCGACACGAATAAGTATGGGGTGAGTGTATTAAGAATGATTGATCTAGTACAATAACTTGATTAATAATGATTGATGATCTGAAGTTGATGATCTATGTATTTTGAATGTGATAGTTTCAATTGTACACACTCGTCGTGTTTGATCACCAACAAAGTGGGGTGCCCGTTGCATGGGTGGTGTCATCACATAATACATCACAGGACATTTCGTTGTGGTTGGAGCAGCTCATGCATAGGTGTCACCAAGTTGATCATAGTTGGAAAGTTAACGCTTTCATGGTTGATGATGCATTGGCTAAAATTGGTGCTTTAAGGTAATTTCAATATTCTTATTTCACAGTACAACTTGTATTTATTACAAAAATAACATGCTTGAAATGAATTGAATGTGGCAGGAGAATCACAAGGTGCAATATTATCTTGTGTGTTTGGCACGTACGTCGAGCATGGCTAAAAAATGTGAATCGATTAGCCGATAATCGAGAAATAGCAAAAAAAGAAATGTTTAGTGATTTGGGTTTAATTATGAATTATTGTTCCAATGTTGAAGTCGACATTGCAATTAATGCTTTCTTCAACAAATTTGTTGATCGAGGAAAAGTTCCTAGACTATTTCAACAAGAACGAGGGTTGCGGGTGACAAGATTTGTAAGTTGAAAAGAAGCCTAGAAGTTACATTTCTCTTTTTGGTTTGAAATATTGATGAAATATCTTCATTAACCCAAATTTTATGCAATTAGGGATGTGGGTCAAAGGTTGTCGGTATTTTCCCAGCTGCAATCAGAGGCAGACAATGTTGTGGAATCATATCAACATTACCCTAAAGAAAAGCTTTCTATACGATAGAAGAAAGAAATGTTCCCGTGGATGGATTGGTTGATATATATTTCTTCTAAAAATGTTGAACCCTGTTATTGGTTTAAGGAAATTCTAAAAAAAGAAGGATTTTTTTAAATAATTACAGAAAGAGAAACGATTGGAATCATCGATGGAAAAAGCAAAAAGGATACCAGGATAGTGATTGCAGCCCTCGTTACTTAAATGTCTCATGCCTTTTGGGCATCTTGATCTTTTTTCTTTTTTGGGGTATATTATTTTTTCTAAGTCCTTTGATCTTTCTTTTAGGCTTTTTTACCCTTTTTGATTTTTGATTTTTATTTTAGTTTTTGATTTTTTATTTTTTACAAAATATGTGAATACAAAACTTGCGAAGGCAAAGTATCCTTTAATTACAATATTACCAATAGTCAAATTAAAATTATGAATCCTATATTTATAGGTTACTAACGGAGCCTAATGCCCCTGCATCACCAAGGATGACTATTTTTACTTACAAAACTATATCTCATACCAAGGATGAATATATCTCACATAAGAAGCTTCCTTGAGTCTATAACAAACCTCATCAACAATTTAAATCATTTTTTTTTAAAATAAAAATAAACATAGATATAAATTTATCTTTTGAAAAGTAAATGTCAAATTGATTTCCATACAAGTATGAAGTGAGTTACTATTTTTAATTATATATCTCATACCAAGGATGACTATTTTTAGTTTTAAGCTACATATCTCATACCAAGGATGACTATTTTTACTTAAAACGATATCTCATACCACCAAGGATAGATATATGTCATAAGAAGAGTACATACACTTGAGGCTATAACAAACCTCATCAACAATTTTAAAATGTTATACATTTCTGAAAGTCTTTTTGTAGGGTGTCATTGAGGAAAAAAAATCCTATATTTTCATTACTTAAAAACATTGTTTAGTCAACCTGGTAGAATTGATATACTTTGAATGAGGGGTATTTGGCATAGTTCACCATTTAACATGGTCATGTTATAACATGTTTATGTAATTTTCTAGGACCAAAGCATGGCCGGTTGTTGAAATAAATAAACTTGTGAATGATAGTTTCACATTTGAAGGATAAGTTTATGCAGAATATTTATTTTAAAATTATTAATTAGAAAGGATATTGTGCATCCTTTTTCAATTGTTTTAAAACCTTTTATATGTCATTCATATTATGTGATGGATGCTTTTATTGCCTTTTATTCTTGAAGTCAAATTCCAATACCTTCATAATTCCAACTTCTATGAACATTGAAAAATTCCATTATCCATGAAATGACACATAATTCATAATTTAATAAGCCTCTTTTTTACTATAATGAGCTCTAATTCTATGTGAAATTATGAACTTCATTAAATTATGAGGATACCATAAGATTTGACCTTCATAGGATAACATATATCAAATATTATTTGTCCTTTAACATAAATGGTTTAAATGCAAAAATGTGACATCTTGGACTTTTATGATCACTTAGATCCAACCTCATTTAATGGGCAGAAAATTATATAAATACCCAAACCAATAATCAATTGTGCAATTTCTCCATCATCAACATCTAGGCCAGGCCAAGTGTTTTGAGCGGAGCACATTTGTATCCATGTAGCCGTATGGCTTAGCTTGCAAATCAATGAAGTTATCTTCACAACCCATGTCTTTAACATTGTTATATCTTGAGAATAGAACCCTACAGTCTGTTGATGAATAGCCAGGGGGATATGCTTTGAAAAAATTAAGGTATTTATAATTTTATGATTTGAATGAATTGAAAAGTTAGCTTCACGTGGACTTGTAAAAGGGAACATTCATCCCCATCATAACATGTTTATATGAAATTGAGCCATACGACTATTGATCTCAAGATTGAAGGTCTGTGTCTTCGGGAATCATATAAACTGTCTGTTTTAATAAAAAACAATCTTTGATTACATGAAAAATGCATGTGGTATTAATAGATAATTAACCAAATTTACATAATGAGATACATTGTTATATAACATGAACTCTTTATTTCTACATCTTACAAGCATATGATACATATTTTATATATTGTATTTTAATCTTTTAATTAAATGCTTCAATCTCTATTTTAAGATATATTTAAAAAGTTTGAATATCTACTACCTCAACCCTTAAATACTTTTAATTTTGTATCAGGCATGCTTCTATTATTACATACATATGATATTTATTTATTTCTTTCAATACCTAACTCACTAACTGCGTCCACATTCAGATTAACACCAGCATTAACATGATTGCTCTAAACTTGACTAAGGAATGGAAGGTAAAACAACAACTAAGGATAGAAAATTATTAGGCACGCTGCACCGTCAATTGTTTGAAGACGAACGACTGAATTGGATTATATTCATGAGTTTGAGGCACATGAAAAGTTCACAGCCTAAATTATGTACGTAGGAGGTAGATAGAGTAGCGAGACAGTGAGTACTGCGTGGAAAGAGAGGTGATTGCTAAAGTGTCATGGTTACTCCGAACGGGGAGAAAAGTGGTTTGCACCTCAAAAACCCCAACTTGATATTGTGAGAATTTCCTTGAGGTAGGTATTATTTGGTACCACAACACGGTCGAGAGATCTTTGCATACCTTACCACAACCACCGTGAGATCTTTTATCCTTGTCCGGAGATTTTTTCACTTGTGAAGAGGTATGTGGTTATTTATTATGATCACCTCCGCTTGTTAGACCACATTGCATCATGGCAAAGTTGCTTAACATGCCTTTCTTTCTTTACAAAAAACCTAGACCAAATGGCTCGAGGTGTGGGAAATCAAAGAGGCCACTAGAAGTCCTTTCCCACCAATACCTTCAACTTTTGGTGGTTGTTGCGCTGCAAGGGAGGGAGAACTTGGGATGAACTATTTAGAATGACATTGCATGTTGAAGTTGCGATTCCACCAAAAAGTGACCTCGAGTTGCAACTCGAAAGCGCCATGCCCTCTGGCCCGGCAACCCGCAACCTCCTCGACGGAAAGCGCACCCCATGCCCTCTCGGCGGCAAGCGCACCCCATGCCCTCACGGCGGTAGCTCCACCCCGCAGACCCTCGGTGCTCCGTCCACCGAACCCTCGGCGGTAACTCACCCCGCACCTCTCGGCGGAAACTCCACCCCGCAGACCTCGGCGCAACAGCTCCACCCGCAGAACCCTCGGCGGCAACTCCACTGATGACCCCTTCGCGGCGGCTCTGCTGCCCAAAGCTACACATAAAGGAGATGGCCAAGGTGATGATGAGCGTACAAATATTGGTGAGTAAACCTGCAACAGAGAAAGATTGAGAGGATACGAAATGCCCGGCGAGCGAGTGCGAAGCCCGGAAGAACAAGGGAAAGAGAGGTCCACCCGATGACCCCATACCGACGACAGCTGCTAAAGCTGCACATAAAGGAGATGGCCAAGATGATGATGATGAAGTACAAATATTGGTGAGTAAACCTGCGACCAGAAGATTGAGAGGATACAAGAAACACTCAAAAGCAGTTTTAAAATCCCAGAAGAATAAGGGAAAGAGAGGTCGTTATGCTCCAGTTCCTCAACCCTCCCCGTTGTTACAGAAAAACTCCTAGAAGAGATAGGAGTAGAAGAAAAGAAAGAGCAAGAGCAAGAGTATCCACATGATGTATTAATTGAAGGGGTCATGGAAGAAGGATGCATGCAACAAGGATGCATGGAAGAAGGATTAGGCTAGCTTGCGCCGACCTGAAATGAAACCGAGTTGATAAGCTTCCTATCCCTGGTCAGCCAATGAATACATAGTGGGTCCTAGCGAATGGTACCCCTCGGATGGCCACCTATCTCAATCCAAATGTTGTATGCGAGATGAAGAGGAGTACTAGAAATTGAGGAGGGAAAAAGTGTTGGTCCAACCAAGTGCCATGACCCAAATTGTTTGGGGGTGATCAAAGGGACCAATCAAATGCACAACCTTGAATTGAGAAACAAGCGCATTGCAAAAGTAAGTACCTGTAAACTTCTTCCTCTATATATTTCATTATTAAGGAAGAATAGGACTCTACGAAAGATGAAAAATAGACAACTACAGATCAAAGTAAAAACCTAACGGATGAGCTCGGACAAAGAAACTTTTGATAGATTAGATTTCTTGGCCCAGGTTGCGAGTCCACTTACCCTTTGGTAACCCTTAATTATTCCCTTCTCCGGGGGGGGTCAATAAGATATACCCCTTGGAAAAAAACGAGTGTTGACATTGAGAGTTTACGAGTCCATACCGTTGATGACATAGGTATTCCATCTCCCCGGGGTCCAACAAGATTACCCATTGGAAAAAAACAAGCCAGCGAAATTGAGTTACGAGTCCCATACCAAAATCCATGATTTCGATACGAGAGGAACAGGAATTACATATCAAAGATACGAAAAGAAATGGGTATAGACACGGAGGAACAACAACCGAGCCCAAAACTAACGAGAGGATGAGGAACAGGAGATCAAGCCACGACGAAAGACATTGGTGAGCAAAAAGATGATGAGAAACCTTACGAGTGTGCACAACAAATCACTTCACGACCTTGCCAAAGATATTTGAAGAATATCAAAACAAAGTTTTACAAAGACATAAAAAACGGTGGCTAAGGTGGAAGAAGAGTGACCAAGTTGGAGAAGGATAAACAAGAACTCAAACGGCTAATGGATGGTGTTCTCGCTTGCAGGGCTCCTTCAACCAATTACAACGTGTACTTCGGGCGAAAAATTCATGATATTTAAAAGAATGCTATCATCCAAAATATCCCTCTCAGGAGTTGAAAGCGAGTTATTGATTTGAGGAGGCATATATGTCAATTTGTAATCAAGAGAAAGACTTTCTTTGTGAGCGCTAACATAATTTTTTGGTACCTTATAATACAAAAATGGAATCCCAACTATGTTACGGGGGATGTCCAATTGAGGGTATGTCGTATTTATTTGAGAAATCATGAGTTGGTTGGATGATGCGAACATTTTATTTGAAAAATTTCGAGAGCCTTCTGTGGGTTAGACGAGAAAATCCCAAACCTGTGGAGGTGATAAAAGAACATCAAAAATACATCAACTCTCCAAAAGTAGTAGAGGTTATCTTCGAACGAGGTAACCATTGCATATTGTACCAGACTTGATTCAATTATTGGAAACTAAGGCACGGGGAGGATGTAAGGCAAGGTGGGATAGCATGGGAAAACAACCCGAGATAAATATCCATTTAACTGAGCTTTACACTTTTGCAATGTGTTAACAATGTTGTGATGTTACATTGTGGAAATTTTTCAAAGCTGTTATAGGTCAATTTGGGCACCATTCCCATTGACTTTGGTTAACTAGAAATACGAAATGGAAGTGAATGAGGTCCTATCATCTATCATTTCGATTTAGCACATGTACCCTAACACAAAGAACAAAGACAAATCATCTATGACTTCCATTTGCAAGGTTTCCAAGATTTGAAGTTTATATTATATCATATGTGAGCTCACCAATGTTGCCTCTCAAGGGACTAAGTGCATTGCATATGCGGGTAACCCCACTCAAGGGTGCTTTGCAAAGCACTTCTCGGCAACGATGGGTCATTGGTGAGTGGGAGCGAAATTCCCATTATTCCGGAATCTCCACTTGGCCGGTGTCTTCTAGAAGAGTTCACATGTGTCAAACCTCGAATCCATGTGTCCATTTGATACCTGCGAAGACGGGAACATGTCTTTCCTTATTATTAGAAAGTCATTTATTGTAAAACTACTTTTAGCTCCTACATAAATTGAGCACGGATCCTAGTGTTTGGTAAGAAAAGAATTTGAGTAGAAAATGTTGGTGGAATTTCAATTGGGGAGTTTATTTGTGTGACATTTTGTTGGAGAGATGTGCATTGTGATGAGGTTGGGATGTTGTTAGAGATGGTGACATCAAATCAATCCTTTGGTTTGTAACCTCCTTCTATCCATTAATAAAGATTGTTTCTTACTTTCCCACATATGTATTTGTATAATATAAAATTATTAACAATGTACATTAACATGATGATTTCTAATCCTATTTGATTGCTTACACTAGATGCATTGATATCGGTGTAGATGTTGGTTTCTAATCTTATTTTCTTACTTGCACTAGATGCATTGATTTCGGTGTAAATACGGATAATATCAAACTGCGGATCGAGGTAATGTATTTACATAGGAAGCGAAGTGGAGTGAGAGAGGGAGTGACAAGGGAGAAATAGAGGAGTATGTGTATGTTTGGGGGCAAGATAAAGATAAAAATAAGGAGAGATGGAGGGAATGGGGGGGAGAATGAGAGAGAGGGAGGGATATAGTAACATAGTTGGAGGGTGAAGAGAGGGAGAGATGGAGATATATATAGAGAGATAGATGTGGGAGAGAAAGGGATAGAGGGGAAGGAAGAGAGAGGATGTGAGAGAGTGGAGAGAGGGAGGGAAAGAGAGATGGTTGGAGGGGGAGAGTGGGAAGATATTTCTTGCACTCGATGCATTGATTACGTGTGGATGGTGATTTCTAATCCTATTTTTCTTGCACTATATGCATTTATTTAATTATATGTTGAGAGAGAGAGTGTGTGTGTGTGTGTTGGGCGAGGAAGAGGATTGGAAGGCAAAGAGAGGAGAGAGATAATTGGATTGCAAAGAGAGAGTGAGAGGAAAAGATAAGGAAGGTAGGAGAGGAAGGACAGAGAGGACATGAGAGAGAGGAAGAGAGTTATGGGGGAAGAGAGAAAATTGGAGGGCAAAGAGAGAGAGAGAGAGAGAGAGCGGGGGGGGGGAGAAAGAGGAAGGACGAGAGAGAGGGAGGAGAGAGGGAGGGAATAAGGATTACATAGAGAGTGAGAAGTGGAGAGAGATGAAGTGACAAGGGAGATATGGAGAGCCGGTGTGTATATGTTTTGGGGGTGAGATAAAGAGAATAAATAAGGAGATATGGAGAGAAGGAGAGAGGGATATAGTAACATAGTTGGAGGGGTGAAGAGAGAGGGAGATATATATATGTGAAAGAAATGGAGAGAGAGGAAGGAAGAGGGAGGGACGTGAGAGTGGAGAGATGGAGGGAAAGAGAGAAGTAGTTCAAGGGGGAGATAGGAAGTAGATGGTGATTTATAATCTATTTCTGATTACTTGCACTAGATGCATTGATATCGAGTGTAGATGTTGGTTTCTAATCCTATTTTATTACTATGCCCAGATCCATTGATTTTAATATAGATGTTGATTTCTAATATTATTTGATTACTGCATTAGATGCATTGATCTTAGTGTAGATGTTGTTTTGTAATCTTATTTGATTGTTTGCATTAGGTGCATTTATTTTAGTGTAGACGTTGATTTACGATTTGATGTACATTGATGGTACATTAATTTCAAAGTGATTGGATTAAGATTGTGCATTGATTTCGGTTTCGGCCTGAAGATATTAACAATGTAAATTAATATTTGTGTTATAGTAAATCAACCTATTAATATTGAAGAGAAAGAGAGACAATGTATGATGTTTAGTACAATAGTTCAAGCTAAATATTTAAATGGTTTATTATTTCAATTGTCCTTTTCATATAATTGATATGAAAATATTAAAACTAACGAGGGTGAAAGTAAGAATAGAAAAAGAAAATAATTTGAGATTGGTCAAAATGAAGACTATTTGTAATTGACTACATTCTTATTATTTTAATTTTCTATCATTCAACACTATTACATTGTCACTTTGCATTCAAAAAAAAATTATTTAGTGTTAAATTTATTAATAACAATATTTATCATCTCGAAAAGGCGAGGTAACTAAGAAAATTTTAAAATTAAAATGACCGGATAAATATCAGTTATATTTAGCATATATAAAATTATTATATTTATATTATCTTGTATTTACATATTATTGATAAAATTAATCATATTTTTGATAGATTTTACTTGGCCGCACACGGCGAAACCAACCTAGATCCATCTTAACTACGGATCTATCGAGCGCGAGAGGGATCAAATCTCTCGAGGTGCAAACCTTTCCTTAAGTTTTGCACTCCAAAAAGGAGGTTTGCACCTCGAGAGATTTGATCCCTCTCGGCGCTTGATAGATCCGGAAATTAAGATGGGTCTAAGAACAGTTACTTATTTATATTATCTGTATTTACATATTATTGATAAAATTAATCATATTTTCGATAGATTTTCATTGCCTTTCTGTCCCCAGAAACCAACACAGATCCATCTTAACTCTGGATCTATCAAGTGCCGAGAGGGATCAAATCTCTCGAGGTGCGGAAACGCTTTCTTTCCTCAAGTTTTGCACTCAAAAAAATAGGTTTGCACCTCTAGAGATTTGATCCCTCTCGGCTTCAGTAAGTCCGAGTTAAGATAGTTAAGTTTCTCTTACCATGAATGATTGTATATCTCTGACAGATAATTATTCCCACATGAGTTTACAATGGGTGTTTGTACATATTTTATGTGGAATAATCAAATTATTTTTATAAAGACATAATTTCACTCCAGGTTTAGAATGAATGGTTGTTTTTTTTTAATTTATTTTCAATTTTTTTGGTACAAAATATTTTAATTTTAATATTGAGTTGATATGTTTTTTATTATTTATTACCAAGTTTAACGATTGTGTTATTATTGGAGAATAAAATTGATACATGTTAGTAGAAACCAAGTACTTTGATGTTACTTCAAGTGAATCTTACTTTCTTGAAATCATTAGTGAAAGAAATAACTTATAAGTTTTGTTACTTCCTTAATTTAGAATTCAATGTCATAAAGTTTATACTAGGGGGATTTATAAGGAATCTTTTCCATTTTCACCATAAGTATGGTTTTTTTAACCAATCACATTGAATTCTTAATTGTCTCCATAATTATGTTCATTCTCTATAACCAACCACATTGATTTCTTAAATGCAACAAATTAAAGGAGGCTTTTTAAAGTTGTGTTTTTCTTCAACAATTATAAATTAGAAATTGTACCTAGAAGTGCAAAGGAAATCCGGAGGAGGGGGAAGGAAACTATATTCTTGTGCTACATGTCGGTACATCATCAATGTCATCTTATGGGGTGCAAAATGGCACCTTTGAAGGAAAATGGAAGCACTCTAGTAGAGTCCATTTTTTTTGATATTATTTTATAAAAATTAGTGAATCTCTTATCATTTTCGCACCTTTTTTATGGTCAAAAGATAGGCTAACCTGCAAAAGAAAACATTTCATATCTTCATAAAAAGATATAAATGGAGAGTCCACCTTTTTCTAGATTGAAGGCTTTGACTTGGTGGAAAATTTGAAACATCTTCTTGAAAATAGATTGGGCATCTCTACAAATTATCAATGCATGTTATTCAAAGGGAAGATGCTACAAGACTCCTTTAAGATGAAATATTACTACATCTCATGGAACTCTACCATTATTCTAAGCTTGAGGCTACATGATGGAGCTTCAAGTTTCAGAAACACTAGTGGTTTTGAGGCTACATGATGGAGCTTCGAGTTCCAGAAATCTCAGTGGTTTTACCTCATTCAAGGACACAATGAAAGGGAAGGCTCAGAACTTAGCAGCCTAATTCAATCGGGGACCCTACATCATAGAACAAATGGAATGCACCAGCCAAAAAGGTTAATCTTCCAAATTTGTAATATGCAAGTTCAATGGTTTTTTACCTAGAGATGACACTTTACACTAGTGGGTCTCTTCTTCGTGGACCCGCAACTGTGACATCTATATATGTTCGAAATGATTCTTTATTGTTTAATTTGAAATACAAAAAGATCGGGAGAATGCCCTGAATTATGGGCCCTAGTTTTTAGGTAGAGATGGGCTCTTCATCACCCCATGGTAAAGAGATTTTGATGCAAAAAATATGGTGGTCTCAACTATGTCAATATGGGTGAAATTACCAAATCTGCCCCACCCTTTGGGGCACCACAAGGTCCTAGAGAAAATTGGAAACATGTTGGGAAAATTCAAAAAATTCATGATGAAAAAATTATGAGTGTTTTTCTTAAAAAAAACATTACATTCCATAAGGCCTTACATAATGTTTTAGAACATTGCTACCATCCTGAGTTTTAGAGTGACTCTAAGTGCAATAATTTGGGTAATTGAAAAAGGAAAGTTTTTCTATCTCAATTTCAATAGTATTAAAATTAGGCTAAGATTTAAGTGACGAAAAATTATAGATTTTCCTCCTTTTTTTAAAAGAAGATTTTTTTTAATTATTAATAATATTATAATAATTAATTTTGAAAAAAATCATTATATGATAAGATAATTAATATATATATATATATATATATATATATATATCCCATTAACTTTGTTTTAGAAATAGATAAAAACCCAATTTTTTTTTGAAATTTTAGAATTCCAAGTAAACGATTAAAACCATTTTTTCTTAAATTTATAAATATTAATATTACATATTATTTTTAAGAAATTTATAATATCACTGTATTATTAACCCATTAAAATTTAAATTTAAATCCACTCTAATTATCTTATTTCTAATTTATTAGATTTGAAAATAACATAATAAAATGAAATAGCTTTTTCTTTAAATAATTCATTTGTTTATTATTTTATTTGTTTTTTAAATTAATTTTTTATAAATAATTATTTAGCTAATCTGTAAAAAAAAAAAATTAGAATATTTTACTAGTAATAGTAGATTAAAGGTTGAAATTTATTTCAAAAGTAGTTATGTTCTTCCACTCTTTTAATTAAAAGGATTAATTGAAAAATTGTCATATAAACATGAGTTATGGTTTTTTCGGCATGTGGTATTAATAAGCCATGATATTGGGCCAAGATATTATAACAAAGTCTATTTACACTTTAAGAATCTCAATGGTAAAATTGTGTTGAATCTCCACCGTTAAGAATCTAGTTACATGTTGTTTTAAATATATATCAGTGTGTGTATTTAACTCATGTGTTAATTCATATAGTGTATTTAACTCATGTGTTAATTCATTTTCTAATTAATAAATATTTTAAAACAAAATTATAATTTAGTTCATTTTTATAAATTTGTTAAATCTTCCGAGTGTGGGATGTATCATGAGATAAGTGGTTTGATGCTTAACATAGTTTTCCACCCATTTAATTTATATGGCTACCCTAGTACATAAAGTAGAGTAAATTGTTTATTATGGAGAAATTTCATAGTATACCTTATTTTAATGATCCTAAAAAAATAAAACCAATTTTATGTATATAAACAGTAGAATTATATTCATATTCAAAATATTTATAATACCACCATATTAATATTTATGTTAATCCATAAGCCACCCTAAGTGGCTTCCTTGTTGACTCCATGTTGTCCATGTTTTCTTGTAACTTTGTGACTTTTATAGAGCCCTCTCCTCTCAGCTCCATTGATTTTGATATCACCCCTAGTGTCTCTCCCATCTGGTCCCTGTCCAACCTAGTTGCTTCTTCTTGTGTTATCGACAGTTATCACCTTGCAACCTTTCACACCTCATCATTTGTAAATATGTCTCGGGAACATTTTTCAACAGGGAGAAGAGGTGGCCATTGAGAACACTTTTCTACATAAACTTATTTTGATAATAAGAGTGTATCATCCTCCCAATGTAGGGCCCAAGCCTAAGTGCACTTTGCCTCTCTGTGATTCCATGAGTCGTACTTCAACTAGTTCACAAGGAAACTAAAAATATTGAAGTAGATTAGGTGCATTATAACAAGCATTTCATCCTTGACCCACATGTGGAGAATGTTACTAGAGGTTGGATGTTAGACACAAGACCCTCCTACGACTCTTGGTTCCCGTTGTACATGTAGGATATCAACGTCTACTCACACGCCAAAATCCTTATGGGTACAGTCTTGATTGATCCCGAAGATACACAACAAGAGAATGCGATTAGAATCATGAAAACAAAACATAAGTGAGATTGCATAGACCACAAGCTCACCATCCTAGCTAGACGATTAGCAAACATTTCTTCTCGTTAGATGATGACAAGGACCAAATGCATCCATCGATGGGCGGCAAACTCCACAGTGACAACTATGATCCATATTTATTTTGTCTTTTTCTTTATATTTTTTTTTATGTTTTTCATCTTGTAAATCCACCATATGTAGCAACCTAGAAAAATCAATTGCATCTTAAGTTTTTTTTTGGTTATGTGATAAACTAATCACGAGATGTCTTAACAACCTCAAAATTTTGAATCTATGCTAGTTTTCTAGTTTCTCTTCATGCAAACGAACAACAAGACATTTTGGACTATATAATATTTTAGTGTCATAATGAAAAGTGCCTAGTCATATGTAAGAATTTAAAAAAATAAACATTTTCAATTATTTTATGTTTAATGTATTAAATTTTAATTTTTTTTCTTTATTAAAATTTTATAAATCATAATCTATCTTTATGGAAAGTAAAATTATCTTCTCTATCATCATTGTTGAAAAGATAATAGTTTCAAATCATTATCACTCATCAAATTAATGGTTAGATCACAAATTTATGTGTATTCTATATATTATTGTTGAAATTTGTTGACCATAAAAATGAGGGTGTACACTGTGAATTATTTCATGATAAACTATTTACTCACTAAAATCTTTCCTCAATTACAAATTGTAATATATTTTTAATGTCTTGCTAAAAATAAAACCACCTTTTTCATTATCATCATTAATAACATTATTATTTTATGGTCACTAATTATATTATTTTTTTAATGTGTTATTGTAAATGTGGATTACCAAATAACTTAGTGTATAACTATACACAACCTTGCTTTGAATTCTAACATCAATTGAAATTATTTTGGCTAGATGAGGGAATGATTATAATTTTCTTTATCTATGATCATAATCATAATTATAAATTTTATAAATCATACTTTATCTTTATGGAAAGTAAAATTATCTTCTCTATCATCATTGTTGAAAAGACAACAATTTAAAATAATTATCATTCATCAAATTAATGGTTAGATCATAAATTTACGTGTATTCCATATATTATTATTGAAATTTGTTGACCATCAAAATGAGGATGTATACCGTGAATGCTTTCATGATAAACTATTTACTCATTAAAATCTATCCTCAATTACTAATTATAATATATTTTTAATTTCTTGCTAAAAATAAAACCACATTTTCCATTATCATCATTAATAACATTATTGTTATTTTTGTCACTAATTATATTATCTTTTTAATTTTTTATTATAAATGTGGATTACCAAATAACTTGGTATATAACTATACATAACCTTGCTTTGAATTCTAACATCAATTGAAATTATTTTGGCTAGTTGAGAGAATGATTATAATTTTCTTTATCTATAATCAAAACCCCATTAAAAGCATAATGATCAAAACTCCATTAATAGTATAATGAACTTTGGTGTCTTAATGCTTATTGTTATAATCTAAAAAAGTCATCATTCTTACCTTTAAATAGAGAAAATTATACCAATAATAATAATAATCATAATCCAATGTTAAAGTCATCGCTAATTTAGACACCAAATTGACCCATCTCCATTGTCTGCTATATTCTATGAAGAACAATATACTTATGTGTGGTGGCCAACATAGTGTTCGCTTACCCTGTCCTTTTCGTGCATATTTTGACTGTTGGAGTAGTGGAAAAGGAGCCCTTCCTGAGCATCATGGTTCCTCTAGTCTTTGCCTACTCTACATCAGGTCGTGACGACATGGAGTCTGGCGATGTGGTCCATAAATTGTAGTGTAATTTGAAGCTTGATTAACATGCCTCTGTCCCCATTTGGTTTTATCTTCGTAGTTGCAGATGATAACATGTATAGCTTCTTTGATGAGTGAAGTTGGATTGGTCGACTCTGGAACACCACAATTGTCTATGAGAGTTGATGCAATGAACATCGAGGACTGGCCAAACGACTTCTAAAGGCTTCTCTAAGAGACTAAGAGCTTCCTCTCGTAATAATCGTAACCTGTCACAAGAGAAATTCATTACAATAAAAAAATACATCCAGTGCCCATATACATTGGCCCTTGGATGCCATCCAATCCCTTCATGTTGATCTGTAAAACTCCAAAATCATAGCAATTCATCAAAATTTTCTCAGAACTGTGAGAATCCATGTGAGGTTATATGAATGTTGTAAGAAGAATTGAGCTATTTTTGAATTGTCCCTTACATCGAAGAACACAATGTTTCGATTAGCATATCGATCGTTGTGAGTGATACCATCGAACCTCTGTGGGAGATGCACGTAGCACACATTCGTTCCAACCTCATGATCCATCATAAAGCACATTGCTTCACGAACGACCTTTTTGTTATTGACATAGTGACCACTCTCCAAATTCAGCAAGTATGGGGTGTTTTTCAATTAGCCAGAGACTCAAACCTACAAAGGTCGTATGTTTAGTGTGAATGAGGTAGAGGCTACACCATGGCAGTTCGGCTATAAAATGATCATTTGCAAATTTTAGTAGGCATTGCCTTCACTTCAAGTTTTCGGTACTCCTTGATAATGAAGCACAACATGAAGACCAATTCAAATATTAATGTTATTGCAATTAAGCTATTTATGTTTATTTATGTTTGTTCTAGCATTTCTCATGTCTTTGGAGAAGCGCTAGGAAACAGAGTTGCATTTTACTCGTACACTTGTCCTAGTGTTGAATATATAGTGAAATCCACCATTCAATCACATTTTGCTTCTGACCAAACCATTGCACCGGGGTTGCTGAGGCTTTTCTTTCACGACTACTTCATAAACGTATGGATTTATATTTGATTTTTTTTATTTAAAAGAAATGGATTTGATAAGTGTATGATGAAGGGAGAGTGTCTTGATTGTAGGGCTATGATGGATCCATATTGATTACTGGTCCCTCTATAGAGAAAAACGCGCTCACAAATCTTGGGTTGCGAGGATTTGAAGTTATCGAAGACGTAAAAACCAAAGTAGAAGTTGCATGTCAAGGAGTTGTTTCATGCACAAAAATTCTCGCACTTTCTATCCGTGATGCAGTGGTTCTGGTATTCATCACTTTTCTCATCTGCATTTCTCAATTCATAACAACATTCTAAAGTCTAAACTTTCTTTCAACAAAAATATTTCATGATATCTAGTTGCATGTTTTGAATTTTGGTTACATTACATTTCCATTTGGGTTTTGGGGAATGAAAATGTTAAGTTTATTGGCATTACAGACAAATGGACTGGTCTGTCTCGACAGGAAGGAGAGACGAGTTGGTATCGTCTTCATCTGATGCTGCTAATTTTCGGACACTGTCTAATTCCGTTACCGTACTGAAGCAGAAGTTCGTAGACAGAGGCATCACGACTGACAATCTTGTCATCCTTGCTGGTGAGAGCTCTGCAAGCGTCGTCATAATCTAGAGACTCGAACCCGGGTGGGTCGAGACCCGATATTGAATAACGAGATTTCAATGTGAGAATCGAACCTGGGTGAATCGATGCCCACTATTTAATTAATGAGGTTTCAATGTGACAAACTACTCCACCTACTAATAGCATTTAATTTCAAATATGAAAGCTGCAATTCTCAAGCAGCAATATAAACGAAGTTGTACAACCGAAGCTTTGTGTTAAAGTTTCTGTCAAGTCAAAAAATTTAAAAAAAAATCGCACATGTCAAAATATAATTAGTTAGAAGGGTGATACGAAATATTTATGATTGGGTGGGATGAACAGTGTTTGCCCATCCAATTTCATAACGAAAATGCCTCTAGCGTAATAAGACGACAATCAATAGTATTGAAAATAAATCAATTTAAACAAATTTTAAAAATAATAAAATTGAATTTCTAATGTTTAATTTTAGAAAAAATGTAAATGTGTTTTAGTCAAAGTAAATTAACATACAATCAACTAAAAAATGAATACAATACATACTATGCTAATTAGAGCTTCTGGAATCTTTTGTATTCAATTCGAAAGACTCAATGTTTTGGGTGAACACTTCACCCATCTTTAGGAGCAGAGAGATTTTTCAAAATATATATAGCTAACAGGACACTAGCCGTTCGAAAATAAGAGATTTAAAGGTACGATGATAATGATTGAGTCTAAGCAATTAAGAATTTAAACCGATTGATTAGATGAATAATTTAAATTAAATTAAAATTAAATGAATAATTTAATTTGAATTAATATTAAAATGAATTAATAATCAATAACTAGTGGTTAGAGGACAAATTTAATTGGCTAAAGAGATAATTGAGGAATTCAAATATAAATGTTTTAAAATAGATAATTAGATAATAAAATTTTTAGAATATGGGACAAATGAAAGGTCAAGAAAGAAATATTTAATTATATTTAAAAACCAATTTTAAATTAATTGAAAATAATTAAAGATATTTATATTTAAAGTCAAATTTAAATAATTGAAATTGAGTTTAAATTTAACCATAATCTCAAGGGATGAAATGAATAGAAACAAGATATAGAGAGATACCCATAAAGTGTTTATTTTTATTCAATTGATTTTCATTTTAAAATTATGAATTTATTATTATAGTTGCAATTTCATATTATCTTTCTATATAATAGGACTACGGATTAAATTCATAAGAAGAGGAGAGGGAACAATATAAGAGCCATTTAATTGGATCAAGGAAAGGAGAAATTTAAATTATTACATACTCAAATTGAGATTATAATAAATTAAAATAAATATTAGGGTAATTGATAAGAGAAGAGAAAATCAAAGGAGAAACACAAAAAGAAGAATCTAGGAAAGATTAGAATTAGATGGAGGGAATTTAGATGAAATAAAGTGCATGGTGGGCTTCCGGGACTGACTTACTTGATAACCATGATTACGGTTAGAGTTATTAGGGTGTTTTTCAATTTCAAGGGCTTCTGTGATGACCCGGCTGGAATGGTATGGGGCGGAAACTAAGATCTTAGATTTTTCAAAACAAATATTATGTTTGGTGGAGTGGGAGTGTTCAACAATGGCCGATTTTGCAATGCGGCTGTGGTTGGTGTCGGCCATGTGTTCTTTCAACTGAGATTTAAAGGGTTTTCCAATTTGTCCTATGTAAGACTTTCCAAAAGAGCAAGGGATCTCATAAACCTCGAGACCTAGCATCGGGTCATTTCTATCCTTGGAATATCTGAAGAGTTGGTTGAGGGTTATCTAGGGTTTAAAGAAGGTTTTAATGTTCTTTTTAGAGAGGACTCTAGATAGGCGATCAGTGACCCCTTGAATGTAAGGAAGGGTTACATTGGCTAAGGGAGGGGGGTTAGGGGGGTTTTTAGGGAGGGGGTGGATGCTAGAATGGAAGGCCTTGTTGATATAGGAAGAGGAGTAACCATTAGACTTGAGGACCTTGGAAATATGGGATTTTTATTTGGGAAAGAATTGGGAGGAGGAAATTAGAATGGCCCGGGTGAAAAGGGTTTTAAGAATGATAGATTTCTGAGCAGGGTGGTGGTGGGAGTTAGAATGAAGGTACCTATCGGTACAAGTCTTCTTTTGGTAGACTTGGTGGATTAGAGAGCCATCAGACAGGCGCGTGACAAGAACGTCAAGGAAGGGGAGGGATTAGTTTTCCTCCAACTCCATGGTGAACTGGATGTAGGAGGAAATGTTGTTGAGATGGGAAAGAAATTTCTGGAGGGTAGGAATACCATGGGACCAAATGACAAAAGTGTCATCGACGAAATGTTTCCACCTTATAGGTTTGAGGTGGAAGGTTTCTAGGGCATTCTTTTCAAAGTGTTCCATCAAAATGTTAGTGACAATGGGAGAGAGGGAAGAGCCCATGGTTGTACCCTGAGTTTGTTCGTAACAAACTCCATTGAAGGTGAAAAAGGTGGTGGTAAGACAAAGTTTGATAAGGCTGAGAGTTTCAAAATCGATGAGCTTGGAAATGAGGTCAATGGCTTCAGGGACAGGAATTTTGGTGAATAAAGAAACAACATCAAAGCTAACCATGATGTCATTCTTCCCTAGCTTAAGGGTCTTGATTTGTTGGATAAAATCAACATAGTCTTTAATGGAGGAGGAAGAATGGCCGGAAAAGGGGCGAAGCTTCTTGGAAAGAAATTTGGATAGGGCATGGGTGGGGTCACTTATAGCATTGACAATGGGTCTAAGAAGAATATCAGGCCGGTGAAAGAATCTAATAATACTAAAAAAGAATAAAAATAAATAGAAATCATGAATTAAATTGATTATTTTATTACTATTAATATTTAAATCAAAAGAAAGGTCCTATAGAACTAACTAAAATATCATGAATTAAATTAATTATTATTAATAATATTTAAATTAAAAGGAGGGTCCTATAAAAATAACTAAAAATGGATAATAAGGTCAAATTTAATTGTCTTAAACAATAAAACTAATGAATAAAATAAATAATAAATAAATAATAATAATAATATAAAATGAATTAAAAAAAGAGAGACTAAACTTAAGAAGTCGAGGCAGGAATCCAATTCCTTACAATACTTCAACTATCATATCTATTCAAATTGATAGCCCTCCTTTCAATTTCCAAGGCTTCCCTAAATTTACGGTGATGAAAATGATCAATCATTGCAATTACCCTCGCCTCCCTAATGCATATGTGATGTTTTGACTTTTCCACATGCTCTACCAAAGCGAAGGAGTGGAACCTTCCATGTTTGATGTCAGCTGCGTGCCCAAGAATCCTATGATTTATTGAGCAGCCAATTTCACCAATGTACGAAGTCCCACAGGAGCATGGGATGGCGTAAACACCTTTCCCATCTTTAGGGTTCATAGGGTCCTTCACAGATCTTAGTGAGCTTCGAATAGTTTTTAGAGGCCTAAATGTCGAAGGAACCTTATGATTCCTCAGGATCCTTGCAATCATGTCTATGGTCCCTTGGATAAATGGAAGATGCACCCCTAAAAACCTATCCTTGAGAACTTTTTTAACTCTAAGACCTTTTTCAACCTTAAGGAAAGCTCTAAGACATTGGTGCCTACTATAAACATTCTTATTAAAAACATTAAAGAGATGGGTCTTTTCCTCGTTGAGGTGGTTTTCATCATAAGCTTGTAATGCCCAAGTGCCTAAGTGTTGAGAACATCTAGCTCCTAAGTAGGGAAATGATGCGAATTGGCATGGAGATATTTCTCAGTGTAAGTTTTCTTCAAAAAAATTGAAAGGAAAAAGAACCGTCATCTATTTTTGAAATAAGAATGTTGAGGAAAGGTAGGCTACCATCGATTACACATTCCATAGTAAACTTTATGGAACTAGATTGATTGTTAAGATGTTGGAAAAAGAGCTCCAACTTTTCCTGACCATGAGACCAAATGACACAAGTGTCATCCACAAATATTTTCCAAAGCTTAGGTTGGAATAGAAGTAAGGACAAGGCCTTGGATTCAAAGTCCTCCATGAACATATTAGAAACAATGGGGCAAAGAGGGGAACCCATGACCACGTCGCAAGTTTGTTCATAAAACTCCCTTCAAAACTGAAGAAAGTAGAGGTAAGAAAAATTTCAACCAAATAAGTTGTATATGGATCTGTAATGTGTTTGATGAATTAAATGGCCTTGTTAATGGGGATGTTAGTGTACAAGGATACTACATCGAAACTCACCAAGTTATCACCCATATCTAGCCTTATACCCTTTAACTCGTTGAAAAATGAAGACGAATCCTTAACAAAGGATTTAGTCCTACCAACAAGAGGTTTTAGCTTATTGGCTAACATCCCCATTAACATGGCCATTGAATTCATCAAACACATTACGGATCCATATACAACTTATTTGGTTGAAATTTGTCTTACCTCTACTTTCTTTAGTTTTGAAGGGGAATTTTATGAACAAACATGTGGTGTGGCCATGGGTTCCCTCCTTTCCCCCATTGTGGCTAATATATTCATGGAGTACTTTGAATCCAAGGCCTTGTCCTCATCTCTATTCCAACCTAAGGTTTGGAAAATCTTTTGTGGATGACACTTGCATCATCTAGTCTCATGGTCGGGAAAAGTTGGAGCTCTTTTTCTAGCATCTTAACAATCAATCTAGTTCCATAAAGTTTACTAGGGAATGTGTAATCGATGGTACCCTACCTTTCATCGACGTTCTTATTTAAAATAGAGATGATGATTCTTTTTCCTTCCAAGTCTTTTCGAAGAAAACTCACACTTAACAATATCTTCATGCTAATTCACATCATTTACTAGCTCAGAAGCTAGGTGTTCTCAACACCTTAGCCACTCAGGCATTACGAGTTTCTTATGAAAACCACCTCAACGAGGAAAAGACCCATCTCCTCAATGTTTTTAATAAGAATGGTTATAATAGGCATCGATGTCTTAGAGGTTTCCTTAAGGTTGAAAAAAGTCCTAGAGTTAAAAAAGATCTTAAGGATAGATTTTCAGGGGTTCATCTTCCTTTTATCCAAGGGACGACAGACGATATTGCAAGGATCCTGAGGAAGCATAAGATTCCTTCGACATTTAGGCCTGTAAAAAATATTCAAAGCTCACTAAGACGGTGGAAGGACCCCGTTACGCCGATTTGTCACCTGCCCCTACCATTCCCCATCCCGCACATCTGGAGGGCTCATTCGTGACCTGTGAGCAGAGACAAGACGTGAAAATACTTTCATTGCATCCCTCTGAAGATGAGCTTTCATTGCCTTGAAGACATCTCCCTGCAAAAAACCTTAAAAAAAGCTCTTTTTCCATTGGCGCGGTTCCACAGTTCAGCCTTCGCGCCAAGGGGGCAAATCCTCCAAAGAGGGCGTGCCAATTGGCGCTCTGTCATAGAGCCGCACCCGCGCCAACCATATTAAGAGGTGTTTTTTAAAAATAAATGGCGGAAGTTTCGTCCTAACAAATTCTTGGACTGATATCTATCTTGAGTTGGGAGGTTTGGCTACGGATTTCCATAGAGAGGAAGTGGTTTGCCACCTCTCATGGAAGCTTCCTTGATGATAGGGCCAATCCCATAATTATAGGGATCCCAACTCCCCTTCCTCCTTCTATAAAAGCTTGCTCTTCTCCATGGCAAGCTAATCTCCAAGTTCCCAAGAGCTATCATACCTTTATGCTGCAAGAGCCTTCTTGATTCCTTAAGGCCAAATCCAAGCAAGGAGACTATTTTCAAGTATCCAGAGAGAGAGGCTTGTCCCATCCTTGACAGGCTTATCGAGACATGTTGTGCTAACGACCCATCAAAGGAGAATGTTGCGTCGAAGCTTTGGTTTTATTCTTCTTTTGACTCATTAATGTTAAGCGACTATTGGTTATGGTTCCACTCTTTTTCTTGATTATGTTCATGAGTTATGTCCTCTTCGACTGAAATATAGTTGTATGTACTAGATTTTATGCTTGAGTTTGTGTTGTTTCTTGCATGTGCAGGTGTCTGGTCACAGAGATCGTGAGGATTGTGATCTGTCAGGGCAAAGGAACGAGAGCACCACCTCTTCTACAAATGACAGCGTTGGATTCCAGGTAAGCCTTCCTCGCAAGTCGGTTTATTTACAATTAGGAACCTGCACTGTAGCGTGTTTGATTGTTGCTAGACCTGATCTGGGCTAGTAGGGATCGCCTCTCGTCCGCAGGGGATTTACCTCTCCAAATCGCACTCGTGAACCCTAAATATGGGAAAGGTGTTTACGCCATCTGATGTTCCTGTTGGACTTTGTACATTGGTGAAACTGACCACTCAATAAATCAAAGAATTATTGAGCATGCAATTGACATCAAACATGGAAGGTCTCATTCCTCCGCTTTGGCAGAACATGCAGAAAAGACAAACATCACATCTGCATTGAGGAGGTCGAGGTCATTGCAAGAATTGATCATTTTCATCACCGTAAATTTAGGGAAGCCTTATAAACTGAAAGGAGGCCTATCAATTTGAATAGGGATGATGGTTGAAGTATTAGCAAGAATTGGATTCGTGCCCTGTCTTCTTAAGTTTACACTTTTTTTTTTTTTAATTCATTTTATATTTTTACTATGAGTATTTTTTTTCCCAAGAAAAAATCGAACTTTTTATAAAATATTACAAAAAGTTACATCGTAGATGTCGTTGCATTCCATATGAGAGTATCGCCCCATATGAAACATGGCTTGGGCAGGTATTAAAAACCACAGTTACACCATGCCATAAACACTAGACTTGTATTTTTTGCCTTTTTTCTTTTGGACTTTTTTCCAGCCATACAATGAAGAAGCTGAGTGAATAATGGTCAACTCTATGCTGGAAGAGAGTTGGACGTCTTTTTCTAAGTCAAAACTTTCAGATACATGTGCTCGCTTGGTGCCAATCACACCTTGATCACCGATATATTCATCCTGTTGGGGATCCGCATCTGTAGGAGAAGATGCATACTCAACGATTTCCTTTTTTTCTTCTATCTTACCTACTACCTCCTCTTGTGAGTCTTGCTAATTTTTTTGATGATTTTATGTTTCTGGTTTTCTCTAGTTTACTTCCATTTATTCTTCCTCTTCATATGACAGTGGCACATCTAGAAAATTCCATCCTTTCTTCTTTTGCGACTTCTTAGTTGTTTATTTCCTAGATAATGTGCAGGTGCTTTGTAAGTGCCGAGTTTGGTGGCACACTTTGCATCTGAACGCGGTGTTTTTGAAATCTAATGATTGATACCAATTGAGGTCTTTGTGAATTAGATGTATGCAGTCTGGCAGGCCCTTACTTAGGTCCATCTCCACGCAGATATGTGCAAAAGTGAATATCCCTATGTCCATTCACTCTCGGTCCAACTTTATGAACCTTCCTAGAGAATTCCCAATGTTTTCTAGGACCTGATGGTGCCAGAACGGGAGCGGAAGGTTGTGTAGTCGCACCCATACAAGAATTTTTGTAACCACCATAATATTTTCATCAATTCCAGGGAACCATGGGGTTACAAAGAGGCCTTCTCTTCCCAAAAACCATGGTCCTTCAATAGTGGCAAAGCGGTAGTCCTCTATATTGTCAAATTGAACCACGAAGAAGCCTTTTGCATAGAGGTAAATATCACAGTTCTGGGTCCAGTTTTGGTGTATCCAAGCATGTAACTCTTCAGGTTTTGGCCAGTATCCATTAAAACGACAGATAACAGCTTTTGATTGTAGTGCATCAAACAACGTGGTTACCTCTGGTATTTCCACTACTAGATCTGGGATATTCTCTGTTTTTTCTACAATATATGGCCCTGGTTATGACAGATATGGAATTTGTTTTTTCCCCTGTGTAGGGGCTTTCCATCTTAGGATATCCTTGAAGGAGGGCATTCCTTTTCATGTTGTTGTTGATCTATTAGTTGATGTTGTTCCTTGAGAGCCACCTCTGAGTCTTAGGTTCAGAAAAATAATGGAGTTTTTTTTTAATCTTGTTTTCATTTAACTTAGATATTCCTTGTAGAGCTCTTCTTGAGAATGTTAGGCTTTGCTTTTGAGCCGGGATGCTTGTGACAGACTGGATTTTTTCTTTCAGCTCTGAGACAATCTTCGAGTCCTGCACCCATAGAATGATTGTCTTCCCATCTATGGACTTAATGAAGATTTGGAAATGAGGCTACGAGGCATTGTCCACACTGCCATAACCACTGCAAGCCAGATATGTGCCTGTCCCCCGAGGGTATACGAAACTAGTCTTGGGGACGTTATGCCAACAATCTAGAAAAACAGAGATGAGGGCCCTGCCTTGCGCCATAGCAGCAACAGAGGAGAAAGAAAAGGGGTTGTCCCCCAAGCCACCCTCCCCCTCGGCATATCCCCAGCTTCAAGGATCCTAAAAAATGAATAGGATAACAGGAAAGTTAAGAGAAATACCACACACAGCGAGCCGTTGACTCGGATAGTGCGAGCCGGAAGCAACCTCTCCAGCATAAGGGAGATCACGCTGCGGGATGGGTCGAGCGCAGAGGGGAAAGTGCAAGCGGTCGTCATGCTTCTGAGTCGTCCAACCATGCGCACAGAGTGAGCATCCCCAGAAGGAAGGCCAAGCACCCGCAATACTGATATTTCCTTGCATCCGCTTCCCTTGCCGAAAACTTTAGATGCCTTCAACTGTGCAAATAGCACCCAACACGCCATAGGTCAAATAAATGCATTAACCTTACTGCCACAGAGCTGGGATGTAGAGAAACTATGACTGTCGGCCTCACGATAGTTGGTCTTTTCAGCCCGGAAGCCCCTCTTCAATCCCCTTTCGTAACAGTCCTCAGGGTAATGGATCTCGATTTGCGTTGGCAGTAGTGGAAAACGAAAACAGGGGAGAGGCGTCTCCTTTTCCTCCATCGCCCCGCCATTGGCCACCAGAGAGTCTCCCTTCTGCACTTGCGAGTGGTGGGAACCATTACTCCCTGGACAAAGCCAAAAACCCTCGCCCAACTCGGCCGAAATTATGTCGGCAACCACTGCGCCAAGAAACCATAAACCAGAGGGACTTCTGCCACTTTGCTCCATTTTTTTCGATCTCTTATTATGATTATTATTATTATTTCTTTCTTATTTATTTTATTCATAAGTTTTATTGTTTGAGACAATTAAATTTGACCTTATTATTCATTTTTAGTTATTTCTATAGGACCTTCCTTTTGATTTAAATATTAATTATAATAATAAT
Source organism: Pinus albicaulis (assembly GCA_034641835.2). NCBI lineage: Eukaryota > Viridiplantae > Streptophyta > Pinopsida > Pinales > Pinaceae > Pinus > Pinus albicaulis. Next base: position 666,816,407 of record CM076569.1, on the reverse strand, counting down.
AAAATTAATTTAATTTATGATATTTAGTTAGTTTTATAGGACCTTCCTTTTGGTTTAAATATTAATAATAATAAAATAATAAATTTAATTCATGATTTGTATTTATTTTTATTGTTTCTTAGTGTTATTAATTTGTTAGTTTGGCCATATTATTATTTAATTTTAGCTATATGACATTCCTCTTGATTAAAATACTAATAATTATAATATTAAAATTAATTTAACTCATTATTTACAACTATTTATCAATTATTACTAAAAAAAATTGTTTATTAATCATAATTCTATTTTTTTTTGTAAGCTTGGCAGGACTACATCTTCATCGTGTCCAATATATCACCTCGATCGAGGCAGGGAATTGAACATACGACTTCACATCAAGGAATGACTTAATAGAGCACCTGATCACCCTCTATCTAAGACCCTGTGGACATTAATCATAATTCTTTAGTCAAACTAGATTTTATATTATAATGGTTAGATAACATTTCTATACATTTATTTATTTGAGTCCAAGATGTGGTCCTCCATCTTGTCCTGGAGATGAACCACATTTGATGATTCACGTCAGCAAAAATCTCCCTAAAATAATTTTCACCAAAAAATTTCTTAACATATTATTTATGGATCACATAAACTTAAAATCAAAACTTAAACTCAAATTTTTAAAATTTTCCTATCAGATACATATTTTTATATTTTTAATCAACACCCACCTATAATATAGATTGCCATAACAATGCACCCTTCAACTTAAAACCAAAACCCAATGGGCATATACACTTATCTCCCTATTAATATTTATATGCATGAGATAAATGCACATATTTATGAGTCTGGAAATAAATGATAATTTATTTGGATCAGGAGTGATATAATAAAGAGTGAATAAATTATTCATATATTTTGAATTTTTTATTTTAAAGTAATATAATCTTTATTTGTTAAATTGAATCATTTATATTTAATAATTTATATTATTATCAAACATGTATTATGCACACTATAATTTACTTGATTTTAAATAATAGTTGAGAATATATTATGAAATAAATAAGAGGGTTTTTTACATAGTAGAAAAATTATTATAATTTTGGTCAAATTAGTAATGAGGATAATTATTATTGGTTGTTATCTGTTTATATAGGTTAACTCATCATTGTTATTTAAGTAAAACCACACCATTTCTTATTATTGAGGTGCTGGTGGTTGGCTTTCAGTCTTGTAAGGGTCTTGGGCCATTAACCTATTTCTTTAAGTCTAAGGAAGACTAGCTCTTAGCCAAGCATAAGCACTTGTATTCTAAGTTTCCCCCCAAAAAACCATGAAAATTAAGAAACTACAAAAAAATTGAAAGTCTGAGTTACCCCTTAAACTGTCAAGCTTCACAATTTTATATACCTTATAAATTTTAATAATGCTAAATCCATTTCTACCATAAAAAAAATTATTCAAACACTCCCTATATATATATATATATTTTTTCAAATAAAAAACAAAACCAAATATTAAACCTACTCCAAACTCAAAATAGCAAAAAAAAAAAAAATTCCACGTTGATGTACGAACCAAATTGCCAGTGCCCATTAATCAAATTTAAAATTCAAGAATCCTCTAAAGCACTTCAATATTAAAATAAAGGCGGTGGCTAATAATATTTTTGTATGACATTATTTGAAGCCTGTGTGCGGTTTGCGGTACGATGGACGAAGAAATGCGTACCATTTAAATTTTAAATATTCATCCGCCCGCCTTCAGAGCCCTCCGCGTCTATTCAACTCCATTACAGGCAGGTAGGTAGCGATTGCATCTTTCGTTGCCCACTCCATTAGATCGCTGATAATAGCAACTAAATCCTTCAACTACTCTATGGCTTCCAATTCCTCTTCTCTCGCGACAACAAATCATTTGCGGGCACAATGAATGAGCTTGCAGATCAGATGGGCTTATCTCCAGAATGATGATATAGATTTGAGTTTCGTTCATTACCAATTCAGTGATGTAGAAATTAAATCATTATGGATCAAAGTATTGAATCCTCAGATCTGTTGTCCAAATCATTTGCTCACTTGTCCGACTCTGTTTCTCATATTTGGAGCTCTGCAACACCAATGGAGTTTGGTTTTTACGCTGCAGCGGAAATATTTTCTACTACAGCAGCTTTTCCCAGTTGCAGTCGAAAATCTCTGAAATACAAAGTTCGTTGATCAGAGATTTTGAGTTTGCTGGTCAGAGATTTTGAGATTGAGAATATTTGTAAATTCGACTTCGATGGTGGGTTTCCTTTTTGTTTCGGACGTTACAAAAATTGGTTTTAAAAATGTGGATTTCGGGTCCGGAAGAGCAGCCTACAGAAGGCCTCCAAAAGGTGGAGTGGGAGTAGTGGCAGGCCTGATAAATTTCTTCACAATAAATGTGGTGTTGAGGGAATAATATTTTCCACTTGCTTTCCCTATGCTGCCATGGGAAGATTTCAAGCAGAAATTAGAAATTCGTCCAATTTGAGTGTTTGTGTCTAATTTCAAGCAGAAAGGTGGTTTGGCTGCCATGGGAAGATTTCAAGCAGAAATCAGAAATTCGATCATCTCAATTAGTGCACATTATAATTTGATTATCTAAGTGGAAATTATGGAATAATATGGCAAAAGTCTGGCAAGTGCCACTAAAAATGCATTGATGAAAATTAATTTATAGCAACAAATTAAGGGATCAGTATATGCAATGTCACCATGGGAAAAAAGCTTGATGAATGCCCCTTAAAATGTGTTGATGATATATAGTTTCGAACAAAGAATCAAAGGAGATATGGATATTGGAAATGCATATAAAAAAATTTCCTGTTGGCCCTGGAAAATCATTTTCAGGCTCTGGTTATCCAACCTACAAGAAAAAAAATTCCAACATTTTAGAATAACTTTTAAATTTTTATAAATTGTAATTTAAAAATTGTTTCTTAATTTGATTACAAAATAGGTAACCCAATTAAGTAATAAATGTAAATATAACGCAATTTCTGTATTTTAAGTTGATGTAAATGTAACGTTTTTAAGTTGATGTAAAACCTGTTTATGGCTCTTTTCTCTACCTAGAAGGCGACACAGTTTCTGATATGCTCTGTTATAGATGGACTGAACATGGTTATTATTTTTCTTTGTAAGCATCTGATTATAGATAAAAATAAGACCTGCCATTTTCTAAAAAAATACAGACATTCTTGCACCTAGCCAGAGACTAAATCAGTATGTTAAAGAGACAATCTAGAATGCTCAACAGCATCTACTTTTGTAAATTTATTAAAATATATGTACATTTTTCCTTAGACAATAAATATTGTGCAAGCAGTTGGAAATGATTTAGTTATTTTTCCGAGGCACATGATATCTGCTCAAGCCTCCGCCACAGGTGTAATATTATTGGTTTACTGGTTTAAGATTATGTAAACCTGTCTATCGCTCGTTTCTCTACTTATTTAGAATGATGCTGCACAGTTTCTGATGTGCTCTGTTATAGATGGACTGAAGATGGTTATACTTTTGCTTTGTTAACAGGTAATTGTGATAAAAATCAGACCTGACCTTTCTAGCGAGAGAGTACTAAATCAGTAGTGTCTAAGCTGGTTAAAGACACCATCTAGAGTGCTCAATAGCATCTAATTTTGTAAATTTATTACATAAAAAACATATATTTTTTTCATTGAAAATAAATACTATGCAAGCTTTTGTAAATGATTACTAATATTATATCTTTTGTAATGATTAGTAAGCTTTTGTAAATGATTACTAATATTATATCTTTTGTAATGATTAGTAAGCTTTTGTAAATGATTACTAATATGTAAAGCACATTATATCTGCTCAGACACTGATATTATGGTGTTGGTTTATTAGGAATTGTTTTTCATAGTGGTTAAGAACTGTGTTTAATAGTGATTTTATGAATGAGCTGTCTCCGCTTTGGAGGAATATAATTAAATGAGCTGTTCCGCTGTCTCCGCTTTGGAGGAATGTAGAGTTTCATACCTATTTATTTTCCTCTTAGTGGTGTCTATGGTGGATCATCTCGGCCACGGATCATATAAGCAAAGCCCCAAAATAAAATACATTGTTATTATGTTACAATTTATAATTCCGCAGTTGAAAAATTGCAGTCTTCAAAAACAAAAATGGTTGTTCACAAGTTAAACCCAGTATGCTTGATACCTGTGAGAAACTCTTTTTAGTTGAGAAAAATATATTTGCTGCGAAGTTCTGTTCATGGTTTAAAAAATAAGAGGCACATTTGCAACCTCTACCACCATTAAAAATTCTTACATCCTTATCACATTCTACCAATACATAGAAGCTCCCATGAATTAACCTTATAAAAGTTGGACTTGGTATCACATCCAGAAACTGTGGCATGTTTACATTTGCAATAAATATGTAATCAGAGTAGAGCTTTCTAAAAGGAAGACATGGATGAGAGTTGATAAACAACATTAACATTGAGATATTTTATTTGATCATTGTCAAATTTGCAAACTCAAAGAGATGAGCCAAGGAGAATCAAGTTCCATCTATTTCAGAGCAAAATCTCTGACCGACAAACTCAAAATCTCTCATCAGAAAAATTTGTATTTCAAATCTTTTCAACTGCAACTGAGAAAAGCTGTTGTAGTAGAAAATATTTCCCCTCTTCATATGTAATGACTCACTTCAACGTAAATACCAAACTCCATTAGTGTTGCAGAGGTCCAAATCTGAGGAACAGAGTCGGACAAGTGAGCAAATGATTTGAGGATCCAATACTTTGATCCATAATGATTTAATTTCTGCATCACTAAATTCGTAATGAACGAAACTCAAATCTATATCAGCATTTTGGAGATAAGCCCATCTGATTTGCATGCTCTTTCATTGAGCCCGCAAATGATTTGCTGTTGCGAGAGAAGAGGAATTGGAATCCATAGAGTATTTAGTTGGTGTTATCAGCGATCTAATGGAGTGGGCAACGGAAGATGCAACCGCTACCTTCACCTGCCCTGCAATGGAGTTGAATAAACGCAGGCTCTGAATATTTAAAATTTAAATTTTAAGCGTGCGGGTTCGCGGAGGGGGAGAGGGAGAGGGAGAGGTGGCGAAGGAAGAGAGGTGGCAGAGGTAGGAGCGGGGTCCACCTCCTACCTAGAAAGCTGTGGGGTCGCCCGAGAGACAGTCTCGGAGCTGTCCCATGGCGAGCCTTATACCCCAATTTATTGGTCCATAAATGCATTGAGAGATGAAATGGCCACTGTAGGATCATTTATTGCTTTAATCTAACGGTGGCCATTTCGTCTCTCGGTGCATTTATGGGCCGATAGACTGAGATATAAGGCTCGCCTTGTCCCATCACGCTCTGTTTCGTCCAACAAAAGAGTCCTCCATTCAAAGCTGTGTTTACTGTGTTTGTATGGGTAAACCATGGAAATAATTAATACCGCTGCTATTAACTACGAGCAGGCAGTGCAGATCATTAAGATCGTTAAGGAAGATAATAGCAATTTCTCGGATTTTTAGAATAAGCTCTTCGCTTTTTATTTTATGGTTAATCGTTTTAAAGCACATAAAAAAAATTGTTCAATCATGTCAATCACATACTGTTGGTGTAGATGGTAAGCCTTCTGTCAACGGTTAAGGTTTATAGGTTGGAATAGATTTAAACAATTGAAGTTTGTTTTAAAGTTGTTTTTAATGTGACTTTTTTGGAGTTTTTAATGTGATTTTATGGTCGGATTTCACGAATAAATTTGAGGTAAAATCTTGATCTGTGTTATTTAAACTAGTTTTTTCACCATATAGATTCAGCGCCATGAAAAACCCTAGAGCAATTTGATTATGAAGAGTTTAACCATCAAACTTGTGATTTCAATGCTTTTCAAAAAGTCGCATTAAAGACAACTAATTGTTTTTTTGGTTTGTCTTAACTACTCTCACCTTTTTATTACTAGCAATTGCACCCGTGGCGCAGAGGAACGCAGATAAGTAAAAAGATCTGTGAGAGGGGAGTTGAATTAGATTATAGGTCAGTTTTGAAATGGATTTGGCGAAGGAGTTAACTGTTAATGAGTATTTTGTGCGTTTGTTTAACCCAAAGGAATATTGAAATGGAAAATGATTTGAAAGGAAATTATAGGGAAACAAATGAACTGTTGGAACAAAACATGAGCAGGCTATGAATGCAAATGTGGTCAATCGAAATGGAAATGAAAGAAAATAAATAAACGGCGATAAAAGGAAGGAAATCTCCTTAGGATAGGTATGGTAGATTTGATTCAACACAATGTTTTTTTGTTATCTTAACCGAATCATCAAACATGGAGAGAGACCTGTTGGTGGATTGGAGGAGTCTGCATTGAGCTACATGGAGAGACACCTGTTGGTGGATTGAGCTACATGGTTTGAGTAGTGTGGAAAACATTTCTGAAGATGTTGTGAGCAAGAGTTGAAGCTTTGAAAATGATATAACAAGAAGGCACTCAAACCATAAGAAGAACGGTAAAAGTGATAAGACCATATCTGAAAACATATTTTTGAAATAGTTAATTTGAATTTGAAATATTTATATTTATTGCAATAAAAATATTAATTTTTAATTTAATATGATTAAGTTGCAATTTATGTATTTTTTTTTTCATTTTATTTATTTATTTATTAATCTTTGTTCTATTTTGTTCTATTGATTTATTTGTTTATTTATTGTATTCTTATTTTTGAAATAAAGTTTATTTTGTATCTATTTTATTTTAATTTTAAGTATATCTTTATTTTATTTTATTTCTATTTATTTATTCATATTTTATTTATTTATTTATTTATTATTATTATTATGATTTTTTTTTTTTTCTCTCTTTTTTTTTGGTTTGGAAATGCACGAGAGTGAAGTTTGGCCACTCATAGGCAACGCTGAACTATTGACATAAAATTACTTAGAAGACTTTACGAGTTAAAGATTATTTTAAAATACAAATTGTGACATTGACACCATACAATTCTCCACGTGGACATGAACATAAGATTTCATACCATATCAAACAAGTTAGAAAAAGAAGAGTTTATTTGCATGTTAAATTGTTTTGGAATTCGTACCCTTTACATTTAATAATATCACAATGGCTGGAATTTGTAAATAATAGGTGCAGACCATTCAAAGATATGGTGAGAATGGGGATGGGATTATCTTTGAGCTGAGACAATATGAAAAAGGCTTGCTATCAGAATGCAAATATATGAAAATGGATATAGGAATAAACAGCACAATTAGTCACTTAATACAAGCATTAATGGAAGCCTATATGTACAGGAACTATTCATTTAATGTTTTGTATTGATACTTTCTACGTGGCAACTTAATTGCTGATCACCTGCTATGATGTAATACAGAAACCATAAAGTTAAAGTTCAAAAACCATAAAATTTAAAGTTGAAATCCTCTAATTTCTACGTCATTCCAGCGTCCATTCTTGATAATTAGAATCTAGCATTACTTGTTCCAACTCATGCTAAGCTATAATAACTATGTTGAAACATTCCAATTCAAACATTCATACCTAAATGTAAGGAAAAGGAACCCATTTTTTTTAATAGCATGTGTAGTATTTTACTATGCATCATAAGTATCCAAACACTGCAAGTTCTTATGTACTCTCTATAGAGTGCTGACAATCGAATTGTGTAAATTAGAAATGCCCCACCTAGATCAGATGGCACTAGACATGAACTGTTTTTATTAACAGGCAAAAATGGAATCTGGCCAGTACTAGAAAGCCATTTTCATTCTCAGACGTTTGTGAAATAACCCAAAATGGAGAGCATACTCATGTAAAAGCCGGGCAACATTGCACATAAAGCATACTCATGTAATAGTCCGGCAACATTGCACATAGAATGGTATAATAAAGATTCTTCTCTTGGCTGAAGCAATGAAAATATGAAAAAACAAACATAGTCAAATACATAACAGCATAGGTCTTAACCATTCATCATAAAAAACTGTCCATGAATAACAAATAGCACACTTACCTTGCTGCCAAGTTGGTTGGCTAAGCTTGGATCGCCCATGGGATGTTCAAAGAGTCCCATGGTGAATTTAACTGTCAAAATTCTTTGAACTGCATCATTTATTCTACTCATAGGTATGAAACCGCCCTTAACTTGCATAGTGAGGTCATTAATAAAGTCAGCAAAATTGTCGGGAACCATCACCTATGAAGCAAATTTCCAATAGAAAAAGTCAGGCGTGACTCTCACAGGTATCATACTTAATAGACTGTCACAAGTATATGCAGTATTTAATTGTGAATACTGAAAATTGAGCAATGCTATCTAGTATGGAAGACAACAACACTACCATGTCAATCCCTGCACCCACACTTTCAAGGACTGACAAAGAATAATTAGCATTCGGTGGGCTAGTTATCTTGTCAATACCTTGCCAATCTGAAATAACAAAGCCCTGTAACCAATACAAGAAGGCATCATTGTAAAATTAAAAGAAAAAAACTGATTGAATGTTTTACAGAATGTAAATTTTTGAAAAAGAAAAAAACCAAAACCAATCAAAATTCTATAAACAAACAGTAATAATACCTGGAAGCGAATTTGCTTCTTTAAAACATGAGAAATGAGAAAACGGTTGGCGTGCATCTTTTGTCCATTGCAACTGGAATAGGAAACCATAATGGTGGAGACTCCTTTGGCAATGGCATCAAAATAGGGGGTCATGTGGATGTTGACTAATTGTTTATAACTGCTGACAGTGTTACTCTCATCGACAGCCTGCGTTGTTCCGCCATCGCCCACAAAGTGCTTAGCACATGCTACAACATTTGACCTGGCAAACATCCATAAATCACATAGTTAGAAAATTATTTCAAGAAACTGTGGTATAATTGATTGATCGAAGAAATTCATATTCTAAGAATAGACAAAACAGAAGGTTTGAAACTTAATGTCCAGCTATAGAGAAAACTGTGACACAATTGATTGATCAAAGAAATTTATGTTCTAAGTAGGGATAAAACAAAAAGGTCTGAAGCTTGCTGTCCAGCTATATAGAAAACTGTGGCATAATTGACTTATCAAAGAAAGTCATGTTTTAAGTATTCATAAAACAAAAGGTTTGAAACTTACTGTCCAGCTACAAACGGCACCCCCTTTGTAAAATTAGCAGGAGGCTGCCCCTGCAGGCCAAAGATAATCTCTGTCATGGACTTGACTATTGTTGGATCCTCGCTGTAGCTCTCATAGCAGCGCCCCCATCGAGGATCTCTGCAAACCTGCTCACAACAAAGGAGACATTCTCAGCAGTGAAAAACTTCTCTCATTTTGAATAAACTTCCATCAAGCACATCCGTGCCAGAGTCTTACAGCAACACATGGAGCAAATGTGTACTGAATGCCAGTAGATCGAATTTCCAGAGCTGTGGCTGCTCCAATTCTTTTAACCAGATCGGGATCCCTGTATCCATAAAACGTTGATACAAATTGTTAGCCAAACATAGAGGTCAATTACAACATATCTTTTGAGACTTGAACTCACTCAGCTAGGTAGATAAACAAATTGGTCACCAAATCATTCAACTTAAGATCGTTTAACAAAAAAACAGAGTAAACTTACTCAATAGAGTTTAGAGTATTTATTTCGGATAGTAAAAATTAAACCTCGTGTTGTCATTTCTGAATAAAAGTAGTCTTGAAACTTCAAACATCAAAATATGCATCGACAGAACATGAAGCCGGAATTAAGAATTTACTGTTCTCACCTGTTGCCTCGGAAGGCAGATTTACAGACTCGAGAACTGCATAAAATGAAAGCGCAAATACTATAATTTAGTCTATAAACCTCTTGACAACGGAAACTAAAGAGATCGAATAGCACAGAGAAAAGAGTAAAATAAAACAATCATTCATTAGACAGGAAAGTTCAATTACACTGATGGCAATTTTTGCATGCTAAAATTTGTTCAGACTTTTCAGATCAGATGCTTACCTGATACTCGAATGCTTCCAGGCATTGGATAAATATTCTTCTGTTTTAATCTTCAGGCTATACAATGGAAGAAAAAGCTACTTATTTGCTTTCTCTGTAACTAGTCCTTGTCCTGTAAGAAGGTAATCAAGCTAAATCAGAGAAATCTCAAGCTGGCCAATCTTCTTTTAACCTTTCTTTTATAGTACAAGCCAAGTTGCAGTTCGAGCCCAATAAAATTATAAGCACAAACCAGACAGATTACAGAGACAGAAATCAATTGTCCGAGTTCTAAAACCCATATAATAGGTTTTGCTGCCAACCAAGAAGATGAAGAGAACATACACACGTGTGACTCTGTTTGCCTTAAATACCAAAAAAGAAGCGAATCTCAATCTTTACAATTGGATTAACATTTTCTAGTGAGAAGGGTTTTCATCTTTTTCTTTATCCTCAACAGTTTATAAATTTCTGTTTAACTTTGTTCGTTGGTTGCTATTACATAATTCTAGAAGTTGTAGTGACCAATTTGGCAGCTACAGGACAGTATACCTATAAATATCACATATGTTTTAGCACACCTTGCTTCCCTGGACACAACCGCTCAACAGAAAAAGAAGAGAATACAGTTTTAAAAATTCCAAATCTAAATATGGTATGTAAAACTTGGAAGACAGAGACATGGGCTTGGTAGATTCATGTGGCTGCAGATTGCAAAGAATGGAAGATAAACTTACAAGGAATTTCGCGTCCCCATAGCGGACGAATGCCCTTTTACAAACTGCAATCCACACAGAAAGAAATACAGTTGGGTTAGAAAAAAAGCAGGAGGGAGCATATTCATCATTGCAGGCCATCTGGCAAATCCAGGTTGTGTTTGCATCCTCATTTTAATGGCCTCCATGGGACAGAGGGCAAGATGAGCAATGACCTTTGCAGAGGCCGAAGCTGCAAGGTAGATGAATGTCTTGTACTTGGCAGCATACTTGGCTCCTGCAATGTCCGAATAGTACTTTTTGAAGAACTCATAGAACCCATATTTGAACGCACCTTGTGCAGTGTATTCCACCATAGTTGGAGCCCAACCCTTGAATAACCCCTTAATTGCTTGCTCTTTTATGACCATGTTCATGCCAGTAAATGTGTTCTTGTATTTCACAGGGTCAATCTGAGATCACAGGAATGAAAAGTAAAAGTAATGCAATTAGAGCAGATAAAAAATTTAGGCCTAAATTTCTTATTAGCTATTTGAATTCAGTTGAACAAAGATAACTATTTTAGTTTAGAAATGATATATGAAAGGCAATAAATGCATCGCTACTAATTAATAGTTGGCAACAAATCGAATTCCTGACATGATCAATAAATACCTTTCACGTGAAGCAACAATCTAATGTTGCTGAGACTCAGAAACACGCTGCAGGCATTAAAACTGATGATATTTGTTAAATTAACATCACCCTTCTATATGAAATAAACTCATGTAAGCATATAAATATTTTTCATTGACTAACCATCATACTGACAGAAGAACTCGTAATGCTGATTATTCTCCTTCCATTGAACATGAGACTAAAAACCATTAGGTAGGTAGGCAAAATTACAGCCCATGTGTATGTGCACCATTGTTCTGAGCGTACAGGAACTGAGCTCATCATTAAGGTGCTGTTCTGAATATGACTCCATTAAGCCATCCCCTGAAAGCACTACGATACATGTGCAATTTGCAATGAACTCAAACTGAAAACTACTGACTAACATAGCTCAGGGATTGAACTTATCTCAACTGACTTAATATGACCTTCCACTAAACATTAGATTAAAATCAAGGAGAATCCCAACACAGCAAGAATTGAGCTCGTATGTGCAACTGCCTTCCACTAAGCATGACAATGGGAATCCATTATAACCCATAATGCATAGTAACATAAGGGCTCAAGATAGGTGTAAAATTGAATTGATTACATAATACACAGAAATAAAACGAATGAATGCTAAATGGAAATTTCTAAAAAGGAAACAATCCATTCACACAGCTCTTTGCACTATGATGCACACTTGTCTGCATATTGAACTTTTGATTACCCATAGACAATTGTTTACGGAGAGAAAGGTTAAAATCAACAAGTACCAATAGCAGCTTTATATAACATAACGCATGCTACAACATAAGTATGAATATTGATTGAAAAGTGCTGATCAGTAAACATAGAACTACTATTTGATAGTTGTCATATGGCATCAAACTCATGAGTACTGATCAGAATTTGTTGTGATCAGTAACCCATAATAGCAGTAGATCCCATGGCTATAAGACAAACTTTAATCAAGAAAACCCATAGGAACCTTCAAAATTTTTTTTCGTATATACAGAAATTTCTAAGTAGGAAGAGTTTGGAAAGTAAGATGTGTTGTCTATTTTTCAAAGACAAAATAAGATGTATTGACAAGATTGCATCATGTGTAGCATAATCGTTAGATGGTTTTGCAGTAGAGGGAAAACTAGTCGTATAGACAAGGTGTTGCTCGGCAGCGACAGCACCATTTCACGTCAAGAGAAGGTACATGGTCAAGATAGTGTGCTCGGAGTGCTCTGTGTGCATCCCTTTCATGAATATGGATGAGGAGATTCATCCAATTTCTGATCCGTTGAAGTAGTTGTATTGTGGGGCGCAACCGGTAAAGAGGCAGCCTGGGTGGACGTAGGAAGCGCTCCTGCACATTTAGAAGCGCAGCTTCTTGTTCCTTGATTTCTATGCAAAATTGTTGGAGTTGCGAGATATATTTATGGTCCATTATGTTCCTGCAAAAGAAATGAAAGCATGTTAGTGACTAATGTATAGAAGATATAGTGAAATGGGAAAGCAGAATAGTAAATAGCTAGTGGGATGGAAAGGCACCAATAGTAGAGGGGTTTGAAGGAGCTTGAGTAATAGATTTTGAGGTGAGCAGAGCTTCTTCTTTTTTCCTTCGTATGACGAAAGGGTTCTCCTTCATCCGGGAATAGCGAGAGAAGGAGAAAGCAGGGGAGATGCACAGGTCAGTTAATGACCGAACTCTTGATACTGCTGTGAAAGTGAGACCCTGTCGATCAATGTTTCCGATGTCGATTGTTGCCTTATCCAGCGTCATGCCTTGCGATTTGTGGATTGTCAAAGCCCATGCCATGCGAAGCGGAATTTGTGTGCGTGAGCCCCTTGTTATGGGGGGTATCGGCACAAATTTAGGATTTGAAGGATCCCATGGTGGACCTTTGTAGTGAAGAAAGTCGACTACGACAAATAATGGCAGTTCGGGCGGTTTAGTTGTTGGTGCATATACCAGTTCGTGGACGGTGCCGAGGGCACCATTGACAAGGCCAGCCTCAATCCACAAGTTGCTTGTTAGAATAACTCGTTGTCCAATGCAAAGGAGAATTTTTGCAGCTAGTTGTTCATCTTCCACGTTTTTGCCTCTAAATTCCTTCCTTTGGGTAGCGTAGCAACGTGCGATTGGTTGGTTGAGTGTTTTCAACATGGTTTTATTGTGCATGTCAACGGCCTCATTTGTGGCGTATAGATGCATAGAATTTGAAAATGACTGGACCTCAGCTGCAGGAAGGTTTGTTTTTGAACGTGTCATAAGAAGCTTCCAATCATCAATAGTGGGTGTTGCATTGCGAAGGTTGGAGAGGAGTTCGCGGAAAGAAATCTGAGCAGGGCTAGTTCCTTGTTGACGAAAAACTATTGAAAGTGTAACCACAGTATCAAAGCTTTGCCATAGTGCAGTGCCACGAGAAGTGCCTACATACATTGGTGTGTCTTTGACAAGTGGAAGCTGGGAAAGGTCCCCGACGAGGATTATAGAGCGTCCACCAAAAGGGTTGCTTTTATTTGATGGGAATGCCTCCCGCAAGCGATCATCGATTTGAGAAAGCAATTTAGGACCAATGAAGCTCATTTCATCAATTAGAATGTATTTCACATCTCGGAGTTGTTCTTGAAGGTTTAGGAGGGCTTGACCCTCTAAAGGTTGCATAGAGGATATAGGGATGCGAAGAGCAGAGTGGATTTTCAATGCATTGATGTGGAATGCTGCAACACCGGTCGGAGCAAGCAAGAGGAGGGGGCTTGGTCCATTGGTGGAGTTTTCAAGGAAGGCATTTTTTAGGCATTCAATTAGGAATGACTTTCCAGTACCAGCAGTGCCTTGGATTATCATTTTTAAAATTGATCCTGGAGCGTGTGTGTGGAAGTGGGAAAAAATGATATTGAATGCAATGGTTTGGCTTGGGGACAAGGAGGAAAGCGAATGTGGGAATGGAGTTTGGGTTTGGTGGATTGTTGTGGAGGAGCGGTTGAAGTTGATGAAGCGAATGGTTGTTTCTTGCAATTGTGAAGGGATAATGGAGTTGGCCCAATTATAATTTGCATCAAAGTCACGATGGCCAAGCATTTCAAGTTCATCGAGAAGGATGTTGTTGCTTGGGTGGAGTTGAGAGAGAAATTGCCATTCAGGCATGTCGAGCGTGGGGGCATGGGGAGGGGCATCAGGAGATGAACAGCAAGAGTCGGCATCAGCAGGGCCGATTGGGGTGCGGTGGACATGCCAAGCTTGATATGTATGTCTAGTTTGTTCCCAATGTGCGACAATGGCCGCGTCGGATGTGCCGATGTCGTCAGGGAGTGTACGGAAAGGGCAGTATAGAAGGAGTTCACTCCAACAGAAGTCTACATAGGATGATGAGTCTTTCAATGGGATGGAGGTGAAACGAGGAAGGACACGTACAACCATAGGAGGGAAGATCTGTTTCCAAGGTGTTTTTTTGCGGCGGGAGGAGAATGTCCAAGAGCGTGCAACTTCAATAAGAGGCAAATCCTCGAGTGCAGGTGGTCTATTCATGTATGAGACGATGAAAGGTGTCGATGGAGGATCACCATCCAATTGTTGTGAAACACGTTTGAATATTTGTTTTTTCACATTGAGGGATACAAAAGAACGACTGCACTTTACTAGTGGGAGTTTTTGCAGCATGTGGCATGTTTCCTGTGCACCAATGTCTCGATCACCGACAATTTCGGTCAGAACTTTGCGGACGACAGTAATAGTAGGAGCATCAGGTGGGGAACATTGGGAGAGACGGGAAAGCATTTGGTAGTAGCTTTTAGACTTTGCCTCTGCTTTTGCTGCATACTTTGAAATGTAGTTCAACACAGCGTGGCGTGATAGAATTGGTTGGAAGTCCATGTTTGCCCTCCAAATTGCAAGAAGATGAGCATTGTGCACATTTAGCTTGTCATCATTTCTAGCAGGGGCGTACAATTTACGACCAGTATTATCAATGTGAAGAGATGATGCGTCGCGAACTTCCCATGGGGCTCCATAGCGGCAACTTGTTTTGTTATTTCTTTTGCGCAAACATGTACTAGAGTGGCAAGTTGTGTGTCTTTGAACATAATTGACAAGTTGCTCATAGTCTTGCAACTGATTGCCTGTAAGAATTTCATGTGTCTGGAGGAGGCATGGGTCTTGGAGAGATGAATAATTTAGCCCAACCGCCCGGTTTTGAATGGGACGAGGGTTCCAAGCAGTGATGTATGCATCGAAGAAATCTTTAGCTGCACGGATAGCAGAAGCATTGGTCCAATCCAAAGTGTCCATAGTAGGTGCATTTGGAAGCCATAAGAAACCATGGATATGTGCAGAGCCGCGATGTTTCCATTCATACCTTAAAAAAAAGAAAGGGGAAAATAAATAAGATGGATGCGTGGAAGTGAAGTTAATGAAAGGTAAGAGATGGAAGGAATAGTATGCATACCTGCACCAGTAATCCTTTACAAGGAGTCCTTTAAGTAGCACTTCTTCGAGGAATATTGTGAATCTACAATGGATGTATTGAGATGCACGGTGAGGGTTTGCAACAACATTCTGGATTCTCCATCGAGTTTGTTCATGTGAATTGGATGGAGGGTTGGAAGGCATGGTTCTATGCAAGTCAGGCCATTTTGTATCAGCTGCACTGAGTGTGAAGAATATGGTAGGGGTACCTTGTTGAATGATCATGTCGTGAAGCTCATGTCTAGCTCTAGTCCAGAATGATCGACTGCCGCGCAAGGACGATCCAAAGCGCATAATCTGGTCTGGGATGGTGGAAGGGGGAATTTGCTGAAGGTGGTGGCGAAGGTCAGCGATTGTTGTTGGAAGGGTGTTTGAAATGTCTCTTTTCATGAAGACAGAGGCAGTTGCTTGGCTGCGATGGCGCATGATGAGGTTGTACAAATAGTAGCGGAAACGAGGATGTTGTGCAAAACGGCTGTCATGGTAGCGTATTAGATGCAAAGCGTATTCTTGCATATCTACTTTTGCAATTCTTGGTTGATTAATCATTGCAGAGCCGGTGGGGAAGAGGGTGGGGAAGGCCATGGAGAAGAGGCCTTCTGTGTTGTATTCATTGATTGGGGAGAGGTCAATGATGGGCCATTGAAGTGAATGGATGGGCGAGTGATTGGGGGATTCTATGTAGGCAAGTATTTCATCTATTTCTGAATGAGAGTTTGGCAGATTTGCAACGAAGGAGGATGGGTGGAGGTCAGATGGGCATGGTTGGGGAAGTCCAGAATCACAATTTTCAAGAATGGCTTGTTGGAGTGGGATGGAAGATGTGTTGGCATGGCGTAGCATGTTGGAAATGTTGGTGGGCACAATAGGCAAAGCATTCAGGGAAGTTTGGTTAGTGTGGACATCTTTGTAATACGGATCATTTTGCAGTTTGAATTGCAATGCTGCATGAACACGTGATCTACTGACAAAAAAGTCGTACGAATCTGCGTCAGAACTAGTTTTGTTTACAACAAGGATGTCTAGTTCTGATAGCATGCGAGGAAGAGAGGTCACAATATTAGTGATATCTTGAGGAAAGCTAATAGTGTGGCCGGAATATTTTAGTTGGCCACCACGTGCATGGGTGACTTGAATAATGGGGTTAACACGAGCAATCAACATCTCTTCAACTTGAGTGAGGCAAGAGAGGACATGGGGTTGGATACCTGGGTCCATGTTGTTTGTGAAGGAAAAACGGTGGGTTGTTCGTTCACCAAGACAATGGGCACAACAAATGTTTCCATTATTTGTTTTTGTTTTCATGGATGGGTAAGCTTCATAACAAATTGAGCAAACTTGGATGGGACTAAGTGCATCAATTCTTTCACGGAAGCGAAGATGTGCATGTTGGAGTTGGATAGGGAGGAATTGTTGCATAGGTGGAGTAGGAGGAAGATGCTGCGGGGCATGGAAAGGGTGGGTAAGAGGCAAAGGAATTGCAGGGTATGGAAAGGGCTGGCTAGGGAGGGGAGTTGTAAGGGTGAATGGGAAAGTTTGGGCGAGATGTAGTGGAAGGAGGGTACTTTGTGAAGGAATGGGAGTTTGGTGTGTGGTGGATTGAGAGAGAAGGTTGGCCTGGCGAGTTGCAAAGAGGAGACGACGACGTGCAGTAATTCTTTCTTTGTTAAGTGCGTAGTGGCGGCGACGTTGTTCCCTTTGCAAACTGTTGTCTGGTGTGGTTGGCATAGCTGTTGCAAAAAAGGAAAGGCATGTCAAATGCATGAAGTATAATGAAAGAAGAGGGAAGCATGGAGATGCAACACTCTATTTCATATTTTTATGTTCTATTATTTATTATTTTTGGCGAGAATTTTTGTTGTGTTATGTATTTCATCATAGAAATAGTCATATGGAGATGGTGTGAGTGAATTTTGAAGTGGAAATGTATTGAATATGGTTTGCATAAAAATGAGTGTTGCATATTTGAAATTAGAGAATATGTCTTTTGAAAGCAAGAACATGTTGCATTTGGTGGCTAGAGGAAATGAAAGGCAGATACTGTATTTTTTGCAAAGAAGAAGAAGCAAAGTTTTGTATTATATTCCATACCAAGCATAGCATGTTGACATTTGCATTTATAAAATGTGTATTTTGCAAACAAGATGAAGGCATGAAGGAGGAAAGGGAAAACGACATTTGTAAATGTTCATATATTAAGAAGGGCCATTACAACATAGCGGAATAACATATAAACAAGATGCAATGAAGAAACGAGTTGATACCTATACATTTAGGAGGACTATTAGAAAGGGAAAGGGGTTGTAAACATATAGTAACGATTACAAAACATAGATGCAAAACCGACGATGCATGTCAAGCGAGGGAAAAGAGTGTTGGAAGTTGAACAATGGGAAGCGGCAAGAAATGTATGCCTAAAGGCGGCGCCGTGATTTGTTCGCAGGGGAAGTTGGAGGTTGCAAGAGTTGAAGGAGGATTTTCGACGCATCAGCAAAAGGCAGATCTTCTGCGTGCATAACAATTGGTCGCAGTCGTTCAATGCCGTTGAAGGTGTCTCTCTTTAAAGATAGTGTGAAGAGGAATTGTCGCCCTTTGACTTTGCTATATATGTCAATGATAGCTTGAGGATCTGCTGACAGGAGGAAAAGGTCCTCTGCAGAGATGCCTAGGAGGGCATTTGCGGCATCGTCAAAAGCGACAACATTTTCGAGGTGGCCAGTGTGATCGTGCAGTTGGAGGCGGAGAATGTAGCGGTAGTCACACTTGGTGAAAGACCCTTCACACTTTGAGCAACGCCACGTGGCATCATCTTGTTGTATAGCCTTCTTCATGCATTGCATACCATCAATGGTAAGTGGGCATGCAAGGAAGTAGAAATCATGCAAGTCAATTGAGGTAGCAGTAGCACAGAGCGACATCCATGGGACATTTTCTCCAGGTGGAATTGAGAGGATGTCAGAAAATGTTTTTGTAGCAAGTGGCCTCTTGCTGGTGCTCGAGTATTTGCGGCTAAGCGAGGGCGACGAAGATTGAATGCCTTCTTTTTCGAACCATTGCTTAAGTTCCACCGTTTCAGCGATCTTTGGATCGATAACAAGGGAGGTGGTAGGGATTGTGCTGATAGTTTGGCCGTTGAACTCGACGACCCTGCCACCTCGAACTGCAAGGACTGTAACTGCACAAGCCATGCGAAGTTCAGAGAGTTCACGCCCTTCAGCATGGCAGTGTTCTCCCCACAAGGTCAAATCGATGCTGTTTCCGGACATGTCGCGAAGCAAAATTGTCTTTCTTGGAGTTTCAGAGCCATCACGTTTGCGGACAATAGAGGTGGGAGAGAGTGAGCTAACAATACCTATGACATCAACGATTGAGTTAGCAGGTGAGAGTTGAAGGGAATTGATAGGTACAAAGTGGAAGGTGTGGGAAGGAATTGTGAGGTCATCATTCAAGACTTGAGAAATTGTCGATGAAGAGAAGAGGAGAATTTCAAATGGGCGTCTTAGATGGTTATAGGAAGGGTTGGGGACCTTTATGGTGCCATTTGAAACATTGTAGATTTGGCCAACTTGAATGAGAGCATGAAGGGATTCAGCCAATTCATTGAAGGCAGACACGTGGATTTGCTCGTTTTCGTGGTCGACAAGGTCAAAGCCTAGTGACTTTCCAGAGCCACGTGCATTGGTAAAATGCCGAAGGGGTGTTTTTGAAAGGACGCGGCCTTGGATGGACCAAGTTTTCCTTGTAGGGGAGAGTGCTTTAAAAGGGAGAGTTGTTGAAGATGATGCGGCGGGGTCTTGGGAGGACAATGAGTGAATGTCAAGGGACGGTGGTGATGAAAATGGAGAGGCAGAAGATGAGGATGATGTGGCTTGGACCATTTGTTTAGCAGAGAGAGTAAGAGGGCATGGGTCACCAACCAATGGGGCAACGCGTTGGACTACTTCAAGCTCGAGAATAGAGAGTGACCTGCAAGAACGATCAATGTATCAATGAAGTGGAAATGTAGAAATTTAGAAAACAATAAACGAAATAGAGGGATACAAGGGAAAAACATGTATAGGGGAGGAAGGTGTGAGGCGTTATGTAGTAAACGTACATTGTCTGCTGCGAATACGTGCATGAGCATCTCTTTAAGAGAACAATGGAACCTACAGCCAAGTGGCCATCCTGCGCGAGGGAAGTGTGCGAAGAAGGGAGAAGGGCAGAATGCTTGTGAACACCATCGGAAAGTGAAACGCGGTACCGAGCCGCTGAAGTCCGGGCAGAGTTGATCTGCGCAAGTTCAACAATTTGGAGGGTTGGTTGCTGGTCGGTAGCACCAGCTAGCAGAGAAGGAAGACAATTGCAAGATAATGACGTCTCCATGGTAGAACGGGTGGCTTGTAGAAAACAATAAGCTGCAAGCGAATGGAGATAGTAAGTTCAAGATAGTGAAGAAGAACATGGCCAGATAAATGAAGGGAAACTTCGATATTGCTAATTTGCGAGAGATGAAATGTAGAATTGCTAATTTGGATGATTTCCACTCTTCAATTAATAGTGACAAATTTGGTATATGGAAGATGCTATTGCAAGTTGCACAAGTGGAAGTTGTGCAAATATGTTCCTTACAATGCAAATGTGCAAATATTGCAAGATGCACAATAGGTATAAAAGGAAAGGAAATAGTAATGTGAAATAGGCCTATTTGTAAATGAGCTTGTGAAGTACGGTACTTGCAAATGTATATCTTGAATATTGTAAGTGGTTTGTTGAACTTATTGAAAAATATGTTTGATACGACAGATACACATGACAGTTTGAAACATAAGCACACAAGCAAATGGAATACATTGATTGAAAATAGAACTGTTACTACTATATTTTGGCACCCACAATTTTGGAATAACACATTTGTTTTTGTTTCATTAGATGATAAAGAAGAGGCAGACATCCCAGAAAAGACAGCAAAGGTCATTGCAAGAAATGATATATATATTTACAACCAAAGAAGGATAAAGAGAGGAGGAAATTGTTGGCATGGTTCTAACAGGCAACAGCCATGTAACTGAACTACCAAAGCAACCATATTTGTAAATGAGCTTGTGAAGTATGGTCCTTGTAACTGTATATCTTGAATATTCTAAGTGGTTTTTTTTCAACTTGTTGTAAATCAAGATGCACATGACAATTTGAAACATAAGCGCACAAGGAAATGGAATACATTGATTGAAAATAGAACTGTTACTAATACAATTTTCCACCCATGATTTTGGACTAACATAATTGTTTTTTGTTTCATTAGATGAAAAAAAGAGTCAGACATGCTACAAAATACTGGAAAGGGAATTGAAAAAAACGATAAATATATTTAAGGAACTCCAGATAAATGTGGTGCTGGTTGAAACTGGTTTATAAACGAAAATCAGTATGTTTCTCTCAAGTATGCAGCAGGTCAGGGACAAATAATAGAGACGAATTCCATGCCTTGCAATTAATTTTGAAAGGTGCATCTGCTGAAGGTATTCAAAGGATCCAAGTGATGGGGGACTCTAAATTGCATATGGATTGGGGCAATTGCAGAAGCCATGTGGAGAATCTGGCTCTTAGCACAGTTATGAACAGGGTATCTGTGACAAGAATGAAGCTTTTGGAGATCTCTCTCATATTTATGGATAATTTAATGAGAAAGTGGATATATTATCTAAAGAAGCACTATCACAGCAGGAAGGGACTCTACCATGTAGATTTTCCTTGAAATAATGCAACTGTTGTGGTGAACAAATCTGAAACTAATCATTGCAACAAGACACATCATGAGATGATAAAAAGAGGCACAAATCCTGTTATGAGATCATATTAAAAAAGAAAGACCTCAAATGATGAACAACCAACAAAACGCATAAGAGAAAAAGCATTCCAGCTCTGTATTTCTTAAATGAAATACAGAGATCCGGTCAATATATTACTAAGTATTTTTAAAGATTCGGCTTAACTATATTTACATATAAAGTATTTCCATCACAAACGAATTGAAGCCAGGTGCAAGGGAATCTAGGGAAGCTGCTATAGAAGTCATTAACAAAAGTTGAATATTATTCTTAAAGCTGCAATTTTCTTGCGAAAAGTTATGCGTGATGTCCTTTTATAATGACATAATATTATTATTAAAAGAAACTGAAATATCTTTTATCTTCATCAAAGCATAACTAGGTAATCCAACGGTAAATAATGGAACGAATCAAGTAAACTTTACGAATGGTAATTTGCTAGTTATCTTGATGAGTAAACAAAGTCATTATTGAAGTGGGATTACTGGTTATGGTTTCTGAGCTGTTCATTTTTCCAAGGCATTACTGGAAATGTGCCTAGTAATTTTTGTTAAAGCTACGTGAAATCATACCAATATAAGAAAGTGTTTAAACCTCTACAATACCTTCAATTTGCAATCTTACTAAATGATTGTATCATGATTCAAAGTAGTATTTATGGATATATGACAGTGGGCATGAAATTGCTCAAAATCACAAAATAAACAAAAAATTCATACAACTTTGTTATTATTACCTTTTAATTGCTGGGCAGCTGAAAAAGTGCGATAATGACTATGACAATTACCTTGCTAATTTGTGAGAGATGAAATGTAGAATTGCTAATTTGGATGATTTCCACTTTTCAATTAACAGTGACAAATTTGGTATATGGAAGATGCTATTGCAGGTTGCACAAGTGGAAGTTGTGCAAATATGTTCCTTACAATGCAAATGTGCAAATATTGCAAGCTGCACAATAGGTATAAAAGGAAAGGAAATAGTAATGCGAAATAGGCCTATTTGTAAATGAGCTTGTGAAGTACGATACTTGCAAATGTATATCTTGAATATTGTAAGTGGTTTGGTCAACTTATTGAAAGTCATGTTTGATACGACAGATACACATAACAGGTTGAAACATAAGCGCACAAGGAAATGGAATACATTGATCGAAAATAGAACTGTTACTACTATATGTTGGCACCCATAATTTTGGAGAAACACATTTGTTTTTTTTTCATTAGATGATAAAAAAGAGGCAGACATCCTACAGAAGACAGCAAAGGACATTGCAAGAAATGATATATATATTTACAACCAAAGCAGGATAAAGAGAGGAGGAAACTGTTGGCATGGCTCTAACAGGCAATAGCCATGTAACTGAACTACCAAAGTAACCATATTTGTAAATGAGCATGTGAAGTATGCTACTTGTAACTGTATATCTTGAATATTCTAAGTGGTTTTTCTCAACTTTTTGAAAATCAAGATGCACATGACAATTTGAAACATAAGTGCACAAGCAAATGGAATACATTCATTGAAAATAGAACTGTTACTAATACAATTTGCCACCCATGATTTTGGAATAACATAATTGTTTTTTTTTCATTAGATGATAAAAAGAGTTAGACATGCCACAAAATACTGCAAAGGGAACTGAAAAAAATGATAAATATATTTAAGGAACTCCAGATAAATGTGGTGCTGGTTGAAACTGGTTTATAAACGAAAATCATGATGTTTTTCTCAAGTATGCAGCAGGCCAGGGACAAATAATAGAGATGAATTCCATGCCTTGCAATTAATTTTGAAAGGTGCATCTGCTGAAGGTATTCAAAGGATCCAAGCGATGGGGGACTCTAAATTGCATATGGATTGGGCCAATTGCAGAAGCCATGTGGAGAATCTGGTTCTTAGCACGGCTATGAACAGGGTATCTGTGACAAGAATGAAGCTTTTGGATATCTCTCTCATATTTATGGATAATTCAATGAGAAAGTGGATATATTATCTAAAGAAGCAGTATCACAGCAGGAAGGGACTCTACCATGTAGATTTTCCTTGAAATTCTGCAACTGCTGTGGTGAACAAATCTGAAACTAATCATTGCAACAAGACACATCATGAGATGATAAAAAGAGGCACAAATCCTGTTATGAGATCATATTAAAACAGAAATACCTCAAATGATGAACAACCGACAAAATGCATAAGAGAAAAACAGAGATTCGGTCAATATATGACTAAGTATTCTTAAAGATTCGGCTTAATTATATTTTCATATAAAGTATTTCCATCACAAACGAATTGAAGGCAGCTGCGAGGGAATCTAGGGAAGCTGTTATAGAAGTCATTAACAAAATTTGAATACTATTCTTTAAGCTGCAATTTTCTTGTGAAAATCTATGTGTGATGTCCTTTTATAATGACATACTATTATTATTAAAAGAAACTGAAATATCTTTTATCTTCATCACAGCATAACGAGGTAATCCAACGGTAAATAATGGAACGAATCAAGTAAACTTTACGAATGGTAATTTGATAGTTATCTTGATGAGCAAACAAAGTCATTATTGAAGTGGGATTACTGGTTATGGTTTCTGAGCTGTTCATTTTTCCAAGGCATTACTGGAAATTTGCCTACTAAATTTTGTTAAAGCTACGTGAAATCATACCAATATAAAAAGTGCTTAAACCTCTACAATACCTTGAATGTGCAATCTTACTAAATGATTTTATCATGATTCAAAGTAGTATTTATGGATATATGACAGCGGGCATGAAATTGCCCAGAATCACAAAATAAACAAAAACTTCATACAACTCTGTTATTATTACCTTTTCATTGCTGGCTAGCTGAAAAAGTGCGATAATGACTATGACGATCACCTCTCCATCTAATTATACTTATTCGTATTTGTGATAATGACTATGACAATCACCTCTCCATCTAATTATTCTTATTCATATTCATCATTTGAACACTGGAAAGGAACAGTAATTGTAGTCTTCCAAACACGCAGAATGCATGCCACATATTTGTCAAATTAAATGAAAAGGGAGCCAGGTATAAAAGAAAATTCAATCAACCTTCCTTGAAAAAGACCGGACAAACCAACAAGGAAGTTATCTATCTCAATATCTAAGAAGTCGTCTACCCACTGATGTCTAACGAAGTGAAAGCGAATACAGAAAATGAAATGAAATACTGAGGATTGTGGACTCTTCCCCTTCAAGCGCATCAGATATAAAACCATTCGATCTGTGTATTTGTTAAATGAAATGGGAATGGAAAACCTAACAGGTGAATCAGACATAGAAAAAGAAATTCAAGCAGGCATCTTTGAAACAATACCGGACGGAAAGTGAACACAGAAAATGAAATAAAATACTGAGGATTGTGGACTCTTCCCCTTCAAGCGCATCAGATATAAAACCATTTCATCTGTGTATTTGTTAAATGAAATGGGAATGGAAAACCTAACAGCTGAATCAGACACAAAAAATAAATTCAAAAAGGCATCTTTGAAACAATACCGGACGGCCACAATTGAGCTATCCCTATCGCAATATCTAAGAAGTCGTGCAGGAAAATTACCGGCTGATGTCGAATGAAGTGAATGCAGAAAATGAAATAATCGGGACTGCGCACTCTTCTCCTTCAAGGGCACGGTGCTACAATATGTTCTGCGTTCTTCTCTCCTTTCTGCGCTCTTCTCTTATATGAATTTAAGCCTCCCAGTATTGCTTCCTAATCTGCAAGTCAGCCCTGCAGTCAATTCCAACTGTTTTCAAGAAGTAGCATAAATCTGAAGCATAATGGCAATACATAGACTAAACTGCAGCAAACATGTTGACTAATTCAAAGTTCCCGAATTTTTATACAGTGTCTCACGAAGGTCATTTGCAATGAACACAGAAGAACTATTAAGCTGTTACCAAATAGTCAATTTGCTGCAACAAGATGAAGACGCTACCCAACCTAATTCAGGAAATATGCAAATTTGAGAGCAGGCATTTGTTTGCGGGCGAACATACGAAGACGGAGGATGAATGCATTTAAGCATACCCGTATATGGCAGGTTTCAGCATTAATGAAGCAGCGGTCACCACAAAGCAAGCGTATCTCCATATTTAACGCTGCAACAACCAAACATTCATTCCAGATCTGGGTGATTCTTGGATTTTGGAAGTAGGCTGAGAGCCGTTGCTGCCACGCTTGAGCATTAACAAGACGCAGCTGGTAAATCGTGCGAGGACAACTGCGAGTTGTAAAAACTGAAACAGCGAGCCAGCAAACTCCATTCAGGCAAATCGTCCGAGGTGGAGGTAAGAGCGAGCTGCGAGCTGGAATGTGAGCTGACAGCGAAGTCGAACCAGCAGCCGGCAAATGGCAAATTCTTACTGGCTCGAAGGACGATGGCAAAGTCCTCAGATTGGCTCCCAGTAGTGCATTCGGCAAAACCCAACAAAGGCATACTTTCGGCGTAATTATATTAATATTAACAATGCTTTTATAATTATTATCATGTTTTATGATGTGTGGTCATTATATTATATTGATTCAATTTTGAACATTCACTGAAAGATGATTAAAGAGATTTTACGATTTTAATTAATTTTCTTAAATTTAAGGTAGATTGTATCAAATTTAGTTAAGTTTGGATATTAGTTAATGGGAGAGTTTGAATTTTCTCAATTAACTCTCATATTTATTTGATATATTAAATTCCACAAAAATTACTAATTTACACTTCATAAATAATTTTGCTATTACATTGAATAATCAATAGTATTTTTCTTATGAAATTTCAAATAAAAATCTAGCTGACACAACCACATTAATAAATGTGGTTGATATAGGCCCATATGCCTATATCAATGATGTGCACAACCCCATTAGTAAATATGGTTGCAATATCCAAATAAGGGTTAATCGTATAGATTTAATAATAATAATATTATGTAATAATATTGTTTCTGGATCCATCACATTGAGTGGGTTTTTTCCTTCAACGATGTTTCTAACCGAGGTTCATCATCATGATAAGTTTGAATGAAATCAGAATTATTATTATTATTATTATTAACCCAAGAGATAAATACTATAAATCCAAAGGATTAATATTGAAAACCCACGGGGGTTTCACTAGGAGAGAAATACCATACCATGTGCATTCATATTGGGGGATATATTTTGACGAAAAAATGACACAATATATTGAGCATAGAATAAGAAGAAGAAATTATTTTAACGTCCATGAGGCTAAAGATAGCTTATGGGACAGAAAGCTTTTTAGTATTGATATATTTCTTTTGTAATATTGGTGGCACTACATCTTAATCATGTCCAATATATCACCCCGATTGGGGAGGGGAATTGAACTGGTGACTTCACATCAAGGACCAAGGAGTACCTTAACAAATCACACAATCACCGTTTATCCAAAACCCCATGGAATCTTTTTTTTATAGGGGGTAATGGGTTTTTATATTGGTGGGTAGAAAGAATGGAGCTCAAATTTAATGAAAAAATATAAAGGGGTATACAAAATGTTAATGAAAAAATAGATACCTACAATATCTAGTGAATATAGGGGTTTTTTAAATTGGGAAGGTATATTGGGTTAGTATTAGTTGGGAGTTAAATAATGTTATTTTTAGAGGTATTTTCCAATACATAGTCAAAATAAGGGTATTGTATAGTATGCCATGAACACACGTGATATGTCAGAGGTTCATTGAGTGAATCCCCCTTGTGAAAACCCAAGATATTAATATTGTAAACCTAAGAAATTAATAAACCCAAGGAATTTAAATTAAACCCTAGGATTAATATTATAAACCTTATGAATAATATTATACCCTAAGAATATGAACCATGGTTGATTTTCATATTAAGACAATCTTTGCCACAATGTGACGCTCAACCGTGATTGACCATGGTTGAAGATGATTGATTTCATATTGAGAGAATATTTGTCACAATGTGACATTGGACCATGGTTGATTTGCATATTGAGACAACCTTTGTCAGAATGTGACTTTGGACCATGGTTGGCCATGGATGACCATGGTTGTCACAATGTGATGTTGGACCATGATACAATCTTTGTCACAATGTGACCATGGTTATTGACCATCGTTGACCATGATTGACCATGGTTTATTTTCATATTGAGACAATCTTTGCCACAATGCAATATTTGACCATGATTGACCATGGTTGATTTTAATATTAATTAATTAATTAATAATAGTAATAGTGATAATTAATTAATAATAATAATAATAAATTCAATTAATAATTAAAAATAATAATAATTAATTGATATTAATATTCTTTTTTGTAAATCAACGTTCTATTCTTTCATAAAAAAGTAAGTACATCAGTAGCAAAATGAAGGTAGTCTCACCCGACCAAGTTTGTTGACTACCGCGATCAGCATATGACAAAGTAACAGAAAGACAACTAAACACACGAACCACGACATAGGAGGCAAAAAGCACTAGAAAACACATAAAACAAGTAGAACAACTGTAACCATGCTAGTCATATGACGTAATTAATGTTGGGTTGTCCAGGGCTATTCTAGGAGTAGGTGGAGAGTGGAAAGAACACTGAACATGCTCTGCGAAGTGGGCCATCTAAGACTACAGCTTCTTCACCTTCTCAGTTAACAAGTTCTAGCCTCGCTAGACCATCATGACTCACTCTCAGACATGGCACTGGAAGTAGTGCATCTTTTTCAATGTGGCAATGAGCTCAACATGCTCTTCCTCGCGTACCCACTATGAGGTTTCCAGGCGTTCTAGCACTGACTGGATCAATTCCCTACAATTCTCTAAACAACACTGATGATCACCTCTTTGTTCATGCTCTGCATGCTTTCCTTCCTTCCTCTTCCCGTGCCTCCACATCGCATCATTCCACCCTGCTGTTGAGGTTGTATAGTCAGACCTCCATGGCCGGCCACTGAGCCACCACGACCACGACCACTGTATACTCCAGACGCTGCCAGACCTAAACAACCAATAGTCCAAACACCCCAGCCAATTCCAGTTTTCACCCCTTCCACCACTATCATCTGCATTGGAGATTCCCATCCCCCCTATCCAGCTAAGCTAGGCTTCGACGGGGAAGAGGACCGACCGCTACAAGGAACCAAGCACATTTTAACATAACCAACACTGGTTCGAGGAGACAGAGAAAGCCAATGAACTGGTATACAAAAGAAAAATTCAACCACCAAGTTTCACCCCACCCAATCTGACTGGACTATAGAAAGCCAGACCAACAATTTCCAATTGGAAAGATGGAGTTAAGCCTGCACTTCATCAACTGCAACCCTTCACTGGATGCGCACTAGGCAGACCTCCCGAAAGCCTATACACTCTCAACGTAGAGACCGCTAAAATTTATAAAACCCAAAGGAAGAGATGAAAAGGAGGGAAATCCAATTTCCACACAAACGCAGAGGGAAACCCACCCACTCGCAGTAGGATCATTGAATGGCCTGCACCACCAGAGGCCTCACTCCTCTCCCAAACAAAGACACTGAATTCCACACACCGTAGAGGAAAGTAACTAATATACAAACCCAAAAGCCAGAGAGGGGACGTCAACGACAAAGTCACCACATTTCCCAAACAAGGTGCCCTCACTTCTTCCTTCGCCCTCTCGCAGAATGCAAATTGCACTCACCAAACTAATACCATGCCTAGAGACACACATTACCCTCCATAAATGGCACATAAGTAGCTCTAAGAGGATGGGGAGGTCGGTCCTCGTATCATCAGCCAAGTGGTGCTCATAATAGCCCACATGTTACCTCATGTGCCCGACTCGTCACCCCCATCGGGCATAATTAATATTAATATTAACAATTGATTTCTGGTAAATTTTTCGGTGATAATCATATGAGAAATTGTTTGTTGATGTGTATCGAACCATCTAATGTGGTTCATCATCAGAAAAATATGGAGAATCAGATCGTGGTACCAAATTAAATAGAAAGTGAGTAATGAAGAGACAATTCATTCCAACAACTAAAATGTAACGGTTACTTTTGACTTGACCAAAGTTAAAAAGATATTTTAATAAATTAAATCATGAAATCAAAATTAAAAATTATATATATAAATATCATTTTGGAATAATAATATAAATTTTACACACAATTCGTAAAATGAGTGTCTTAGATTCTTTTTTAGTTTTTAAGCTTGTATATATATGTCCATATATATGGAGATATTATAATTTTTTGGAATTATAATAAAAATATTATTTACACATAAAAATAATTGTTGATTTCAAAGTATAGTTTAATTAAATTAATAAATATTTATAAAATAATTTCTTATAAATATTATAAATTTTCAAATTCAAATAGTTAAATATAAAAATACAAAAAAAATTAAATTAAATTAAATTAACTAAAATGGAAAGGGAATCAACAAAGGCTCAAAATTAAGTAACAAAGAATCAAGAGAAAAAATGAGAAAGGGAATTAACAACTAATCACAGAGGGAGAAATCAAAGGGGACCAAAAGAAAAAATAAATAAAAACTCAAGGTTGAAATAAATAAACAATAATAATAATAATAATATAATAAAAATTGATACCTCCATAAATAAATGAATAAATCAAGAATATGAAATAAAAATTTTAAGAGGAAAGGGCAGGGACCCAACAACTACTAATTTTCCATCCACTCAAGAAATTAATTTATTATAAACCCAAGGGATCAATATTATAAACCCTGGAAATTAAAACACACATTTATTATTAATATTATTAATGTTTTATATAAACCCTAAAATTTGAAGGATTTACTAACTCCACATTTTTTAATATCATTAATAGACCTAGAGTATTAATAAACCCATTGGATTATCAATATTATAAACTCAAGTGATAAATAAACCCAAGGGACTAACATTATAAACCCTTAGTATAAAATCAACACAATACAAACCCTAGTGATTATATTGTTCATAAAGGGAAACATATTATAAACTAAATGGGTTGATATTATAAACCGGGGGGATGAATATTATAAACCCAAGTGATTATTCATATTAAAAACCAAACATATTAAAAACCCAAGGGACTAATAAATCAAAGGAATTATTAATATTAGAAACTCAAGGTTTTAATGAACAAAAATAATTATTAATATTATAAACCCAAAGGATTAATATTATAAACACTCCATATTAAAAACCCAAGGGATTAATATTATAAAATTTAGGGATTAAAAACCCAAGGGATTAATGAACCCAATTAATTATTAATATTGTAAACAGAAGGGATTAATAAACCTAATGGTTTAATATTATAAACCCAAGGGATTAATAAAACCATGGGATTAATATTAAAAATTGGAGGGATTAATATTTAAAACTCGAGATATAAATATCATAAACCCAAGGAATTCGTATTATAAACCTAATGGGTTATAAACCCAAGGGATTTAAATTAAACCGTAAGATTAATATTCTAATCTTATGTAGTGACTCAACCGTTTTTACCGAAGCTTTTGATCTGGAGGCATACTTGCAGAAGTATGGACTCCCGAAGATGCAAGGATTAAGGAACGAAATAGTGAAGCAGACCTCCTATCTAAGGAGGGCGTTTGGCAAGATTTGGGGCACTAGGTAGCAACAGAGGTTGATGGAGGACTTGTCTGAATTATCGAACAACCTCCTTTTGCCAGCTAGTTCCCAGTTTCTCCTTTTTTCTTTTTCCTATTTTTTCATATCAACATGGAACTGTCCAAAACTATTTGTAACCTCAAACATTTTGTTTTATATTTTCTTTTCAGCACTGAAACATATCCTAAAAACTTCCATGTCTCTGTTTTAGATTGTTTTCCTCTTAAGAGGAGATCAGGGAGACGGTTATTTCCTCATGTTTGTTACTATGTGACTATAGACTTCAAAAACTGGATCGGTGTCTACCACCCAGTTTAAGATTTTTGTGGGAACAAATAGAACAAGTATGTTTCCATCCCTGTTTCAAGCGTATACTTTCCTATCATTAGGGAAACCTAGGGGCTGAAAGGAGACATTTTTTCATCATTTTTGATAGGGCTGGGAGGATTGATTTTTCTTCCTCCTAATCAGCTGCAACTCCATTTTTCCTTTTTTGAAAAAAGAAGAAGGAAAAATGCAGTTCTTTGAATGTTATATGCATATACTATGTAACTTTCTATATACTCAATATATGGTTCGATTTTTTCTTTGGAAAAAAAAATATTCTAACCTTATGAATAATATTATATTGTATGAATATGAACCCTTAGATTAATAAACTGAAGAGATTTTTATTATAAACACAAGGAACTAATAAACCCAAGGGATTATAAACCCACATGAATAATATTAAACACAATGTATTACTATTATAAACACAAGGGGTATAAACCCTAAGGTAATTATTGTAAGCCCTAAAATAAACATTAAACGCTAATATTACTATTATAAACATTAATATTGACATTATAAACCCAAGATATTAATAAATCCAAGGGATTAATATTAAAAACCCAAGGGAATAAAATTAAACCCTAAGATTAATATTAAATTGTAGGAACATAAACCCTCAGATTAATAAACCAAAGGGATTAATATTATAAACCCAAGGGATTATAAACTGAAGGGATTAATATTAAACCCTAAAATTAATATTATAAACCATAGACTTAATATTAAACCCTATGAATATAAACCCTATGATTAATATTAGAAACCCTAGGATCAATATTATAAACCTAAGGAATTAATAAAACCATTGGATTAATATTAAAAATAAGAGGGATTATAAACCCATGAGAATAACATTAAACCACAGGATTAATATTAAACCCTAGGAATATAAGCCATAAGATAAATATTATAGACCTTAAGGTTAAATTATAAACCTAGATATCAATACTATAAATCCAAGGAATTAATAAACCTAAGGGATTAATATTATAAACAGTTGAAAATAATTAATATTATTTTGTATTAATGGAGAAATGGTTACATTGTTGTGACGTATCTCCTCAAGTTAGGATTAGTTCCTAGGTTATAGGAGTTTGTTTACAACTTCCTATTCCTTTGTATGTATTTATTGGTGTACCATTTGATCATGTAATACAAAGAGTGTAAAGAGAGTACTCTCCATTTTGTGTGCAATCTCCAGGTGCAGTACTCACCTGAGAGTTGCCTTTCTATTCAATTTAGTTTTTTCATGGTATCAGAGCTCAGACCAGGTGAACCTGATTTCATTTAGAGTCCTAGTGCCTACAAAGCCCTTGAGGCTACAGAGCCTTCATGGCTATAGATCCTTCATTGCTATGGTGCACACTAGAGCCTCAATGCTCACAAAGGAGTAGGTGGACTGTAGCAAACACCTCACTCACATGAGGAACACAGCTCCTCGCAGGGTCTCAAATTTATTTTTCTGAGCACAAAGCGAGTTGGCACAGATTTTTAGGTGACAGTCGTGCTGATTGGCGCTTGTCTTTGGGAAATCATCGTGGTTTTTTGGGAAATACCCATGTCGATCAAGGTTTACTTAAGATTTTCTTTATCGGCGCGGATTTTCTGCACAGAAGGGCGCTGACTTCATTTGTTTGGTTCTGCACATGGGATTTTCCCGTTTGTGGCGTATCTGAGTCGCAGACACAACAACTCTTCAGATTGATGGTGGATCTGAGTTGCAATCACAAAGATAGTGCCGAATCGATGGTAGATATGTGATTAGGTTATGATATGTATTGAGTTTTTTGTTAGCTTAGCTTATAATTATTCAATTAGTTAGAATTAATCAGAGAATTAGTAATCTGATCATTTCAGTATGAATAAATTTACAGAAACATATCTAAACAAGTTTAGAAAACTTGATGGGTCCAATTATACCAATTGTAAATTCAGGCTACAGACACTTCTTGAGGGAGCGAATGCGTGGTCGATTGTCAGCGGTAATGAGCAGAAACCGAATACTATAACAAGAAAAACCACACTTATACAAGATTGGTATAAAAGGGAGTACAAGGAAAAAGTATTACTGAAGATGTCTGTTAAAGACAATATTATCCCACACATCAGAGATGGAAAATCATCCACTGAGATCTGGACGACGCTCAAGAACTTATACCAGACACAAAACACAAATCTCATCTTATCACTCAAGGGAAAGTTTTTTTCAATGATGATGGAGGAGAATGAATCCGATGTTGGATTCATTATAAGGGTTAAGGACCCGAGGGACAGATTGGGTGACATCATGGAGAAGGTGCGTGATTTCGATCTAGTCATAATCACGTTGAACAGAATGAAGGATGAATATCAGATGTTCATCATAGGCTTAGCAGCACGAGATAAAGCCCCTGCAATTGAATAAATGACAGGAATTTTATTACAAGAAGAAGAGTGGTGAGAGAATTTGAGACCTTGGAGTGCCGATATTGCACTGATGGCGAAGAAAAATCCGTACAAAGGGAAACAACCACAACCACAACAGAAAGGCGGGAGCACTTTTCAAAAGAGACCATTTAGAGGTATGTCTGCAAATATTTTTTCTGGCATTAAATGTTTTTACTATGGGAAAAATGGTCATCAAGCTAAGTTATGCTTTAAGAAGAAGATAGATGAGGCCATGAATAAGAAGAGTAAGCATACAGGATATTTTGCTGATGAAGGTCACAATCATGATCTTTAAATTTTTGTAGCTGATTGTGCTCTTTCAGCTTCTGAGGAGGATGAGGATGACATATGGTATGTTGATTCTGGCACATCCTCACATATTACAAATAAGAGAAATTGGTTTGAGTTTTTTGAAGAAACCTCTTGCAAATCTAAAATTTATCTAGGAGACGACAGAGGTTATGATATCAAAGGGTACGGTGATATTCCAGTAATATTGCCTAGCGGTAACATCAGACATATTAAGAATGTGATGTATGTGCCCCTGATTAATAAGAACTTAATCTCTATATCAATGATAACTGATCAGGACCTACACGTTGAATTATTCAAGACATATTTTGTCATAAAGGACAGCAAGATTGAACCAGTTGCATAAGGAGTGCGTCTGGGGAGCTTGTACATATTGAATGTCAAGAGCATGCCACATCAAGCTCTGGTTTCAACAAGACTGACAGCTGAAAATCTCTGGCACCAGAGATTCAGTCACCTTAACTTACAAGACCTCATGCTACTTCAAAGAAAAGGTATGTTCGATGGAATCCCTACTCTTCATAGTGTTTAGTTAGATTGTGATGGATGTGCATTAGGAAAAATGCAACATAAGACAAGTGTGAATTTATAACACCCATATTGGGCTACGTCTCTGGGTCCAACTTCCAATGGTGACCACCTTATTAAAATTTTCAAGTGATCATTAAATCAAAATAAAAGCTTCAACTTGCAGAAATAACACTCTCATGTTCTCCAAAATGCTCAAAAACCCTTGTCTAGGCTCTTGTTGCACTAAAAAAGGCTCAAAATTGAGCAAAATATGCCCTTTGACCAAATTATCTACTAAACTACTCTACAATATCTCTCAGCCATGTTAATTGTTCAAAAAAATGGGCCTTTGGCCCAACATTGGTGCATTGTATTGGGAAGATGAAGGTCCCAAGTTCGATCCGGTGGAGTCAGTAGTATTGGCGGGTTCATTGGATATATATTATTTATTGGTCATTAGACTGCACCTCGTGATGCCTGTCGGTAGTTCTATGGTAAAAACATGGGCATGGGCATGGGTAGTGTGTCATGCGCCCCAACCCGCTCTTTCCATCATTGGTCTCCTACTGTATCACATAACCGTGGGTCGTGGGTCAGAGGCCATGTGCCCACCCTTCACTTCTACGTCAGTCGTATCACATCATGGAATCAGGGATCAAGGCCTCACCTGACGTCCTTTCCTCTGTTGCTTTTTGTTCATATAAAGGCCCATAAAAGCATGGCTAGGACAGTCAGGCGTGCTCTCCAACCAATCCCTCTCCACCAACCACCAATTCAATAAACTATAAATACAACGTGTCGACTATGTTATTTAATTCTCGTGTTTGATGTAACAATAGTGAATTTGCTTCATTAGCAGGAGGTCGAGTGGTTGATTCCATCCGAGGCTGATCAGTCCATTGAACCAAAATTTGGCCTCATCCAAAGTGCCATGTAGCACCCTGGGATTGGGCCACGTGTCACTGTGATTCACCCACCTACGATACCTTCTACCCAATAATTTTGCACCACGTTCCCTCACATGATTGAACCACATGTTTGCTACTAATTGGCCTAGCCCAGACGAGTCCATATTTCCATTTCATATCTGTACACTGCTGTAATATCCCCAAATAGGGACCGCTCAACAATGCATGCAAGAATAACGCAGTTTTCAGAAGTATGTGCACTGAAATGAGTTTGCCGACCTTGGATCCCTTAGATCTAGATATCTAGTATCTAAATCCAAAAGGGAGCAAAAACAAATCAAACTAGGTGGTTTAAACAGATCTCCCACACCTAATATCGCTGGAAACACCCAAGAATGGGGCTGCAACAATATGAAACAATACTACAGGAAAATAACGCACTTTTACAGAGAAATATCAGGAGGCCAATAAGAAGGTTGTAAAGTCATATATACATCAGTAAATCAGATCCATAATGAGGCCCATACAATGTATAACAAGAAATTGAAGACAAGAATGGAAGAAATCCCTCAAAAAGAGGTGCTGCAACAAATGTATTGACTGCAAAAGGCTTGACAGCGTTATTTTATAGAGAAAACTATAGTTGTAGATTACAACTTAGATCTAGGACAAGATAATGCATGAACAATCAGATCTATGACAAATCCATACATTATAATGTATCTATTTTACATACCCCTTGAGGTTTTCAGCAATACATGAAGCACATGGAGTAGATCTGAGATTTTATGCAGCAGATTTGCAGATCTATTCAGAATTTCTGAAGCATATACAGAAGTATTCAAATCAGATCTGAATATGACATGGATAAGAACAGAAATCCATGGATCACCATAGTGAAGGGTAGATCCCCAACACTAGAGATCACTCCTCAATAGTTTCCAAAACAACCTGCAACTTCCCTCCTTGCAAATAATGCAGTTATGGAAGATAAACTGCACTGTAGACTTGAAGAACAGTTTGTTCTGATGCCAAGATGTAGATCTGAAGCTCCAAAGGTCCAAAACTCTTTTGCCAATGGGGAAGAATAATTTCCCACTGAAAATAAGTGCTATAATGGTCTAGATGTGAGTAGATCTAGCCTCCACTTGCTGCAACTTACAAGGACAACCAAATCCTCAACAGGATCTGAGCTGTAGGTGTAAGATGAAGCTTGGCCAAATGCCTGATAGTGGACAAGATCAAAAAAACTCTCCCAAGAGATAATAAATGGGAAGAGGTGGGATTCCCGATCAGGAACACCCAATTCTCTGCTAAACAGCCAAGAGAATGATATATGTCTAAATAAACAATATATTCAAAAAATATGATAAACATCAACAACCCCTCTCTTGGTGCCATCCTATTCCTTTTATAAGATAGAAGTCTTGCCAAACCCTAAACCATCTCAATGATTTAGCTCCTTTCACATGTGTCACCTCCAACTAAGACTATGTTGTGCATTAAGAAGGTTCCTTGCATCTAGACAATGTTGCTGATTTGGTCTTGTTGACCCAGTCAAGTGTCTCATTCCCTTTCACACATAAGGGTGTTTTATTAAGTTAGCCCAGATTTAACCTTGTTCACATGGGGCATTGATTTATTTACTTTTTCTTAGGAGTTTTCTTGATCCTCCTTTACAATTTTATTTGTGAAACAGAAAAAAAAAACAAAATTGAATATTCCCATTAGCTTGGGCTAATTGGGAATATTATAGTCCTCCCCTCCAAAATTTTGCCTGTCCTCAAGCAACTGATAGTATGAATGTTGCAACTCCTTTCCTCCTCCTTTGATGACACCATCAAGAAATAAGCCTCCTCCATGAACTGAGTTTTCATCAAACCAATCCTCCATGAAATGTTTCTCCAATGTTCTTATGAGATGCAAAAATTCCATCCCACAAGGAGTCAAAAACTCAAATGAAACATATATGGCTGAACCAATACTCTCCCTAAAACATGTAGCATATGGCACATAAAGAGTCTCCATTCCATGTGGTACATACATGGACCCCATCCTCATTCCATACATCCCCATGAAAAGGACAAGTACATCATCTATGTATGGAATAAAAACAATGTAAATACAAACATAAATATGAGCATGATGATGTGGGTCATAGTCCCACATATGGTACCAGCACAGTGCATCTCCTGCCTACATTAGATCAAGGTTTGGTAAGTGGTTTCTCCACCACTTACTTGCTGCTCCATCCATCTCATATTTGATGAAAGTGAGATGTATGTTTGGTGCCTTAGGGAAGCACCCATCATGAAAGAAAATCTTCCTTTGCACAACAAGGGAGTGGCCAAATTCAGAAACCTTAGTGGCCCACTATTTTCCATGAGATTTAAATGATACATTACTCTTTTGAAGAGTCATGACCTATATAAGAATGGTAAAAGAACATGTACAATCAGAAAATAAAACTTGTTTTACATGATCATATCCTTTACCAACAATGTCTCTCCTACATATGGAATTGTGCATGAATCTCTCTCCTCTTTCAAAAGAAGGAAGAGATGGTTGAAATGACTCTTGCATAGAGTCCCTTAGCTGCCCCAACTCCACATACTTGATGCATTCTTGAAAATTCTGATGTAGCTCTCTTCCAAAACCTTCCCATTCAAAGCATCTCATGGTAGTATTATAGACCTCCATAGAATAGGTAGGGCTGAAACATAACACTTTGTGAGCCCTTTGTAGCATCCTCTCCTTCAGCTTGGAGGCTTTAGGTAAGAAGACCCTATCATGATGATGGATGAATCCTTCATGGACTAGATATCCCTCTTCTTGCTGCTAGTCATCAAGCATCATACAAGTGTGAAGATTTTTGGAATAAGCCACCAATATCTAGGATTTCCAATATAGATCTACACTCCCCAACAGTGACAGCGTTGATGATGCATCTACAGGAATGTATGTCATGTTGCTAATCTCTTCCTTGACATCTCCTATGTCAAAGGTGTATGTTGGAAGGACATACCTTCCATTCTTCTCCTCCAACAACGCAAAATCAGAAACGAAGGTGGGAAATGATGATAAGGGAAGAAAATCTCCCTCCTGCTTGAGCTTTCCCAAGCCTTCCAGTGTTGTAGATCTGCCTTCTAATGCTCCCATCCCTCTTGGATCTGAACTTGGAGCATCATGTTGTGAGAGATATCCCACAAAAAAACTGAATCAGGTGGCCTCCCAGGTGGTTTTCCACTAGATAGATGGGTCCCATGCAGAAATCTCATAAACATAAGAGATGGGACTGTAAGGTCCTTGCTTCCACTGCGCAAATGCATCTTTGTTCTTTGTGTGGAAGTGTTAGGTGAGGGGTAGGTGTGCATGCCTTTAATCATTTGGACTTCACCACTTTTCTTGTCCACCCATTCCATTTGTAAGGCCTCCTAATCAGTGGTGACTTTTCCTAATGTAATCAACCACTGAACACCCAAAATAACATTGGTGTCTAGTATGTCAACCATAAATAAGTGATCAACCAAAGTGTATGTACCCATGGTGACTGAAAGTGATGGGACATAATGCATGCACTACATATTTCTATCTCTGGGGACCAAGACAGAGAATCCATCAAAGGTATAAATGGGTATTTCCCTCCTCTGCACAAGATGGGCATCAATGAAATTGTGAGTTGCCCCACTATCTGTTG
Organism: Pinus albicaulis; assembly: GCA_034641835.2. Taxonomy (NCBI): domain Eukaryota; kingdom Viridiplantae; phylum Streptophyta; class Pinopsida; order Pinales; family Pinaceae; genus Pinus; species Pinus albicaulis. The sequence goes on along the minus strand of CM076569.1, from coordinate 666,776,963 downwards.
TGAAACCAGCTCCAAAAAAATAGAAGAAAAAAGATATCAACGCCTTAGAAATAAGCCACTTCGAAGGCGCAACCTCCAATACATTACATGAATGAAAAATTCTTGGATTGATACAAATTACAAAACCTCCTTCCTATATATAGGAGTCCAAGGGGCCACAATGAAATCCTAGTGGGGCCACAATGTAATCCTAGCCGACCTAACAATAATAATTTAAGGGCACAATAATAACAATATGGGGGTTACAGGGGTACAATAATAATAATAAAGGGGTTACACTAACAATAATAAGGGACTATACTAGTAATATAGGGGCCTAACATGCCCCTATCCTTCAAAAAAGTGTTGTCCTCAACACTTGAGTAGCCCTGGGTGCTTCTGTATAAAATTCTCATCCTCCCATGTAGAATCTTCAGTGGGTAATTTCTTCCATTTGATGAGATACTCTGAAATTGATCGATTTCGTAGCTGTCGAGTTCTTGTTTCCGTGACCGCTTCAGGTTCCAATATGATTTTTCCTTCCACATCAAGTTCGAGCAATATTGTTTGAACTGGAAGATTTTCACCTATAACCTTCTTTAAGCATGAAACATGGAAAATTGGATGCACTCGTGAAGAAGCAGGAAGCTCCAATTTGTATGCCATAGTACCAATCTTTTGCAACACCTTGTAAGGACCATAGTACTTTGGCGATAATTTATTATCCTTCTTCGCTTGCTTGAGGGACATTTGTTTGTATGGTTGTAGCCGTAAAAATACCCAATCTCCTACATCAAAACTTCTCTCGCTGCGATGTTGATCTGCCTGTTGTTTCATTCGATTTTGTGCCAAATTCAGGTTATCCTTTAAGAGTTGGAGAACCTCTTGCTGATGCTCGATGTGATCTTCCACTGCTTGAACCTTCGAATTTTCCCTTAAAGATGATGTGATCGATGGTGGATGATATCCATAAAGTGCCATAAATTGGGTCATTTTTGCTGCAGTATGGAAGGAAGTGTTATACCATCATTCAGCGAGAGGTAACCACTTGACCCATTGTGTTTGTTTATCAGATACAAAACAACGAAGATATCCTTCCAAACATTTATTTACTATCTCAGTTTGACCATCAGATTGAGGATGATAAGATGAGCTATGAGCTAATTGAGTACCCAAATAAGAAAATAACTCCGTCCAAAAATTTCCAGTAAAAATGGGATCTCTATCGCTCACAATAACCTTTGGGTTTCCATGTAGCTTTTGAATTGTTTTCATAAATGTAGTAGCAAGTGTACTAGCTTTAAATGGATGAGATAATGCACAAAAGTGTGCATACTTGGTAAGTCTATCAAATACCACCATGATGACACTCTTTCCTTTGGACTTAGGTAAACCTGTGATAAAATCCATTGAAATCTCCTCCCAATGTTGACTTGGAATGGATAAAGGTTGTAGAAGAACCGAGGTCTTAATTGTCTCCAATTTATTCTGCTGGAAAACCAAAAATTCCGCCACAAACTTTTGAATATCAGATTTAAGTCCATCCCAAAAAAATTATTTCTTCACCCTGTGGTAAGTTTTTAAAAATCCTGAGTGTCCTCCTAAAGGAGAAGTGTGCAATTCCAAAAGAATCTTTTGTTTTAGTTGGGAATTTTTACAAAGATATAAGCGATCTTTGTACCATAAGGAATCATTTTTCCAACTAAATGTATCAGATGTACTAGGATCTTGCTGCAACTTTTGAATGAGTGTCCATACATCTTTGTCCTTCTTCCATTCATCTCTTGCTTCAGTTATCCAATCTGGTTGGATAATAGAAATGGCACAAAGAAATGCCTCCACCTCTTCATTCTTTCTTGAGAGTGCATCTGCAACAACATTAAGCTTTCCTTTTTTGTAGATTATTTCAAAGTCATAACCCAACATCTTTGTCACCCATTTTTTTTGCTCTTCTGAAGATAGTCTTTGTTCCAAAAAGTGTTTAAGACTATCATGATCAGTTTTTACCTTGAAGTGTCTTCCCATTAGGTAAGTTCGCCATTTCTTTAGTGCATGCAGTATTGCTAACATTTCCTTCTCCTAAATAGGTTTCTGTAAATACTTTCCTTTGATTGGACGACTTTCAAAAGCAATGGGTCTTCCTTCCTGCATTAAAACTGCACCAATTCCATTTCCTGAGGCATCACATTCCACAATAAAGGTTTTTGTGAAGTATGGCATAGCTAAGACCGGTGCTAGGCACATTGCCTCTTTAAGATGTTCAAAGGCCTTAGTTGCTTCAGGAGTCCATGAAAATGCATATTTCTTCAATAATGTTGTTAGAGGTGCTGCTATTCTCCCATAATTCTTAACAAACTTGCGATAATACCCCGTTAACCCGAGAAATCCTCGCAACTGCTTTATGGTTGTGGGAACTTTCCATTCCTTAATGGCTTTAATTTTGTTAGGGTCCACTTTAACACCCTCGTGAGATACAATATGACCCGGATATTCCACCTCTTGTACTCCAAAGAAACATTTGGACTTTTTTGCATATAATTGTTTCTCCTGCAATAGTTTGAGCACCTTGTCAACATGTTCAACATGATCCTTCCAAGACCTGTTGTAGATTAGTATATCATCAAAAAATACTAGCACAATTTTTCTAAGGAAGGGTTTGAAAATGGAATTCATCAACACTTGAAATGTAGAAGGTGCATTGGTAAGGCCAAAAGGCGTGACCAAAAATTCATAATGACCCTCATGAGTTCGAAATGTTGTTTTTGAAATATCTTTAGTCTTCATTCTAATTTGATGATATCTTGAACAAAGATCCAACTTGGTAAAATAAATTGCTCCATGTAATTCATCCAATAATTTATCAATCACAAGAATGGGGAATTTATCTTTAATGGTGATCTTATTGAGCTCCCTATAATCTGGACATGTGCCATGATCCATCCTTCTTGTGTACCAATACTACAGGAGTAGAGAAAGAACTTTGACTAGGTTGAATTATACCAGCCTCTAACATTTCTACATCATACGTTCAATTTTGCTCTTTTGGACATAAGGATATTTATAAAGCCTGATGTTTGGAGGAACACTTCCTGGAATCAAATTAATAGCATGATCATGATCATGAATAGGTGGGATTCCTTTGGGAGTTTCAAACACCCTGGAATGATTGTCCAAGACTTTTTGGAGATCTACAGAAATAGGTGATTTTGATGTTGGAACTTCTAGTGAGCATAATTGTGCAATTACGCTTCATTGTTCTTTCTTTAGAATATTTGTCATGACATTAGAGCTTATTATCTTTCCTGGCTTCCCTGCAATACCCCGTAATTTGACTTACTTTCCTTCTGAAAAAAATTTCAAGAAAAGTTCTTGAAAATTAAAAGCTACCGTCCCCAAAGATTGTAACCATTATACTCCTATTACAACATCAACACCTCCCATAGGAATGGAAAGCATTGGACTATTCAATACATATCCCCCCATGGTTAGCTTGATATTATGGCATTTTCTAGAGAAATTTATAGTTCCTCCATTTGCAACCATCACTTGACATTCTGGTGCTGGGTATAGGAAACAATTCAATTCCTTGGCTACCTTACAATGAATAAAATTATGGGTACTCCCTGAATCAATCAACACTATTACCTTTTTCTTCTTGATATGTCCTTCTATATTGAGAGTTTGAGGAGTGGTAATTCCTGCCAATGCATTACACGATATGGTCGGACTCATTTCTTCATCTTCTAGGGTTGGTTCTTGGTGTATATCCTCTTCTTGTTCATTTTCTTCTTCCCCTTCACAATCTATGAAAAATAATTTCTTCTCAGCACACTTATTACCTTTAGTGTATTTGCTATCACAAATGTAGCAAAGCCCTTTTTCTCTTTTTTCTTCCAATTGTTGTGGTGTCAACCTTGTAGGTTGTGGAAATTTAGGAGTAGCAACACTTCCATATTTATAGAAGTGAGTGGTAGGATTCCTTATCGCCATAATTTTACATTCAATTTTTCTTGCCAACCTGAATGCCTTATCCAATGAATCAGGTTCCAAAACGTGAACTTCATGTTGGATATTATCCTTTAAAGTACCTATGAAGAGATCAATCATGTGTTCCTCTAAAATATCAGTTACCCTTATATTCAATTTTTGGAAGTCCTCAATGTGCTCTCCCACTGAACACTTTTGCTTGATATTTATCAATTGGCTAAAGAAAGTGTTGCTCTTTGTATCCTCATAATTTGCTATCATTTCCTCTGTAAAAATTGACCAAGTGACAATTTTTTTACGGGAGCAAAGCCATCGATACCATACAAATATATTTTGTTCTAAATGTAAAGTTGCAATGCGTACCTTTTGTGTGTTTTGCACATTATGGAGATCAAAATATTGCTCCATCTGTAGTATCCATGTTACAGGATCCTTTCCATCAAAATTCCTCATATCCATTTTGGAATATGGTGGTTCTTCCCGCCAACATTAGAGTTTATGAAATCACGATTAACATTTATTTTGTTCTCATCATGAGTTTCCTCTACTATCTTTTCACCATTAGGAAACATTTCTTGTATCAACTTTGTCAAACCTTCCATGTCTGCTTTTAGATCATTCTTCATGTTTTCCATATTAGCTTCCATGTCATCCATCTTAGATTCCATGCCAGATTCCATGCCATCTATCTTAGATTCCACGCCTTTCTTCAAACCATCCATCTTAGTTTCCACACCTTTCTTCAAAACTTCCATGTCATTTTTTGTTGCTCTTTGCGAGAGCGAAATTTGTTGCACTTGCTCTTGGAATTTTGATATGTCACGTTGCCATTCTTCATTCTTCATCACTTCTAGATTAAGGGGCTTTTCCCTTGTCTTGATCATGATTTGTGTAATCAAAATTTTTCTTCTGTCTTCTCTTCAGATAACTCTTCTCTCTATCAGTGAGAGGACCTTCTTCTTATGATGACATATTGGCTTCTTAGCAAAGCACAAGCTGAGCCAAGAAAGCTGCTCCAATACCACTGTAACATCCCCAAATAGGGACTTCTCAACAATGCATGCAAGAATAACGCAGTTTTCAGAAGTATGTGCACTAAAATGAGTTTGCAGCCCTTGGATCCCCTAGATCTAGAGATCTAGTATCTAAATCCAAAAGGGGAGCAAAAAAAAATCAAAGTAGGTGGGTTAAACAAATCTCCCACACCTAGTATGGTTGGAAACACCCAAGAATGGGGCTGCAGCAATATGCAACAATACTGCAAGAAAATAATGCAGTTTTACAGAGAAATAGAAGGAGGCCAATAAGAAGGTTGTACATTCATATATACATCAGTAAATCATATCCACAATGAGGCCCATACAATGTATAACAAGAAACTGAAGACAAGAATGGAAGAAATCCCTCAAAAAGAGGTGTTGCAACATATGTATTGGTTGCAAAAGGCTTGACAACGTTATTTTATAGAGAAAAATGCAGCAGTAGATTACAACTTAGATCTAGGAAAAGATAATGCATGAACAGTCAGATCTATGACATATCCATACACTATAATGTCTCTATTTTACATACCCCTTGGGGTTTTCAGCAATACATGAAGCACATGGAGTAGAACTGAGATTCTATGCAACACATTTGCAGATCTATTCAGAATTTCTGAAGCATATACAGGAGTATTCAGATCAGATCTAAATATGACATGGATAAGAACAGAAATCCATGGATCACCACAGTGAAGGGAAGATCCCTAACACTAGAGACCACTCCTTAATAGTTGCTAAAACACCTTGTAGATAACACAGTTTTGGAAGATAAACTGTGCTGTAGACTTGAAGAACAGTTTGTCTTGATGCCAAGATGTAGACTTGAAGCTCCAAAGGTCCAGAACTCTCTTACCAATGGGGAATAAGACTTTCCCACTGAAAAGAAGTGCTAGAATGGTCTAGATCTGAGTAGATCTAGCCTCCACTTTCTGCAGATCACAAGGACAACCAAATCCTCAATAGGATCTGAGATTTAGGTGTAAGATGAAGCTTGGCCAAATGCCTGATAGTGGACAATATCAACAAAACTCTCCCAAGAGCTACTCAATGGGAAGAGGTGGGAATCCCCATCATGAACACCCAATTCTCTGCTAAGCAGCCAAGAGAATGATATATGTCTAAATAGACAATATATTCAGAAAATATGATAAACATAAAAAACCCCTCTCTTGGTGCCATCCTCTTCCTTTTATAAGATAGAAGTCTTGCCAAACCCTAAACCATCGCAATGATTTAGCTCCTTTCACATGTGCCACCTCCAAATAAGACTGCGCTGTGCATTAAGAAGGTTCATTGCATCTAGACAGCGTTGTTGATTTGGTCCTGTTGACCCAGTCAAGTGTCTCAATCCCTTTCACACATAAGGGTGTTTTATTAAGTTAGCCCAAATTTAACCTTGTTCACATGTGGCATTGAATTATTTACTGTTTTTAGGAGTTTTCTTGATCCTCCTTTACAATTTTATTTATGAAATAGAAAACAAAACAAAATTGAATATTCCCATTAGCTTGGGCTAATTGGGAATATTACAGCTACCACGTGGAAGTACATATACCTACACAATCAAAATGTAACTTTGAGTTTTTTTTTTATGTTTTCCCAAAACTTCAAAACATGATAACTTTCTCATACGGTGTCAAATTGATGTGATTCATGCATTGTTGGAACTAGTGCAACAAGCACTACGTCTTGGCGCTAGTTTTAGTAGAATTTAAATATTTGATTTTTGTGTCTTTTTCGAATCCCCTAGATCACTCCTACCCATTGGAAGCTTTTGGAGCACCAAAACTCTATTTTTACTCAACAAGTAAGTGAGGGTACAACTCCCTCACTTTCATGATCTCCATCCACCTTGCTTTACTTGGATTAGTACCTTTGAGCCCCACATGAAGATACTCCACATTGTCTCTGCCTGAAGTCCTTATTCTTTTGTCAAGAATAGTGTCTTTTTGCAACTCATTCAAGTATCTAGGATAAAAATATTCTATAGATGGAATCCAAACATTCTCCTCTTGATTAAAAAATAATAGGAGGCTCATACAATCTCAAGTTTTCCATATTCACAACAAAGTAAATTTTCATATAAGTTGGCAAATATAATTGGAAAACATTTTACCAATATTTTCTAAAATATTGAAAGTTCCATATCTGATTATTTTGTGTTAGGTAAACTTGACTCGGGATAGAGTCAAATTTGACTAGGGTAAATAGTAGTGGTTTTGGGGCACATGGTTTTGTGCACCCATGGTTTTGGCCCATGGTATTGCATGTAATGGAGCCTATAAGAGGCTGGGAATACTTCATTGTAATGTAGTCCTGGAGGTGAGCGGTGAAGGCTCACTTGGTCGGATTAGCCAGGGTTTTTGCCAATGTTTAATGAAATTTCATTGGTTGGGTTTCTCCCCGGATTTGGGGTTTTCCCGGTTAAACATTGTGTTTATGTTAATGATTTGTTGCTGAATTTTTTATGTGTATTCCTCTCGGTAAATTCTTTATTACTTCTCCAGTAAATTCTAACAATTGGTATCAGAGCTAAAGGTTTTATTGGCCTGTAAATGGAGAAATTAATGGATTTGTATATGAAGAAGATAGATATAGTCAAATCTGGTGTGTAGCTACCACTGAAAAAGAGTCACGATTGTCTTTGTGACCCACCGGAACAGTCATTTGAATATTGAGGTTACGGTATTCGTGATAGTGGACGAGAAGTGCTCACAAAGATCCCTACAAGATAGATTTTGCTGGGCGATTCCGGTGCTTGGACGCCGAGGAACCCTGCAAGAAGCCATGGTGCGATGGAGCGGTGGGCTTGCTGGAGAGTAACGGCTGGGTGTATTCTTCTCACTGGCTTTTCTTCTGGGGAGACTTCAATGATTCGTAACTTATTGAACTTCGTTCTTGAACTGTGGGACATTAAGGTGGTTTCGCGGAGGTTTGATGAGACGTTCGTCAAGGGTTCAAAGCACGTCTGTATCACCAGCATCTTCAATGGCCACTGGAAAGAGACACTCAATTAGCAGGGTATTCACTAGCTCACAAATGCAGATTTCAGAGATAGGCTCTGGAAATTTTTTACTGGAGACAGCTTGCCGGACTTCATGATCATGAATTTCGATCTCCACGACGGGGTTTACTGGAAACATGTCGGCAAGTTCGCTAGTGTGGGAGCACAAGAAGGAGGAACTGGAGAGACCGCGTCTAGGAAGGACGAATGGACTAACATGGCTGGAGGACGAGTGGAGGGGCTTCTGGGAATGGAGCCCAGTTCATCGATCTCGATAAAGTAAGGCAAATTATTTGGCGCGCATCAGGATCTCAGCTTACTGGAAGTCGACGATGGCATTCTCACAGAGATTATGCAACATGGGGTGACCATCAGAGGAAGCCCAGATGAAGAAGTTGTCATGTGCACCTCTTCAAAACATATGCGATCAAGTTTGTTGCCACTTCCAACTCCGTTTTCTTAATACCCCCTCAAAATCTAGTCCTTCAAAAAGAAGCAGAAGAAGATTACCGCCAGCCACAGACTGAATGCGAAAGGCCCAGTGCTGGTGTACTTAAACTGGCCCCTGGCCACATGGAAATTATTCAGGTTGCTCCGAAGTTGGAGAAGCTCAAGTCCCTTCTTAGTGAAAGGCCTTACAAAGAAGATGACATGGGTGCAGAAATGGAAACGAGGGGCTTAGAGGGCGGCTTATACAGGTGGGAGGATTTGCTAGAGAAGATCCAAGCAAGCGAAGAGGAGCTGCGAGTAGGTCTAAAATGCCTAGCAGTCGTAGAGATTGAAGGCTACTGGAGGATTGTGGATAGAAAGTTCATAGGTTGTCTCCTAGATGTCCTTATTCTCAATGGGGTTCAACATGATTGCCCTTTGAATGCCTTGAAAGTTGCAGATATTTTGCCCATACTGGAGCAAGATGGATATTCCAGAAAAATTGCAATGCATTGCTTGGAAGTCTATGGGAACACAATTGTTGGGTCTGCGGAGGAGGGGTAACATGAAACGGGCCAAGTTTGGTGTTTGAATGAGAGTTCATCATGAATGAATGTAGAAAATTAGAGAGGATACGAGCACGTGGATAAATTAATTGATGAACCATGTATCTGAAGAGAATTCCTAGAGCACTGGCGGTTACAGAGGCTGGTGACCCATGTAATCCGATAGATGGATTCTTTTTATATAGACATTGATTTCATATGTACAAAGGCAGTAAAAATGAAACAAATAAAATTATTATTATAATGGGGTTAATTACATGCAAATGGGCATACTGCTGTAAGACCTGGTATGGCATGCGTACCCCTGGGTAATCACTGGTAAAGTCTGGGTTAGACCTATGTGATAGGGGCGATGTCAAGTTTACAATTACCCTGGGTAAAAATTTGATGGGGGAAGAGCTAGAGTGAGCGGGGTTGTCTCACTTAGCAGGTTTGGCTGGATTTAGTCAATAATCCCCAAGTCAAGTTTAAGGGGGGAATTGTTAGGTAAACTTAACTCGGGATAGAGTCAAAGTTGACTAGGGTAAATAGTAGTGGTTTTGGGGCACATGGTTTTGTGCACCCATGGTTTTGGCCCATGGTATTGCATGTAATGGAGCCTATAAGAGGCTGGGAATACTTCATTGTAATGGAGGCCTGGAGGTGAGAGGTGAAGGTTCACTTGGCCGGATTGGCCAGGGTTTTGGCCAATGGTTAGTGAAATTTCATTAGGTTGGGTTTTTCCCTGGATTTGGGGTTTTCCCGGTTAAATATTTGTGTTAATGTTTATGATTTGTTGCTGGCCTCTTTATGTTTATTTCTCTCTCATTAAATTCTTTATATTTCCTGCGGTAAAATCTTAACATTTTGAACTTTTTATCTGCACCTTGCAATATTTCCTTGTTAATGTATAACCAAACTTGATCTCCCACATGGAAATCATGATCAACTTGATGCTTATCATGCCTTTCTTTGTACTTGGCTTGGCTTTTCTCTAGTTGTTCTTATACACTTTGATGCACTAATTGGATTTTTTCAATGAAATTCTTGGCTTTGTCCACATCACTATGTTAATCTATTGCAATATATTTTCTAAATATAAATTCCAAAGGGGACTTTGGAAAATAACCCAATCAAGCTTCAAATGAATATACTTGTGTAGATGAATTCTTGGCACAATTATAGGCATGATGTATGCAATCTAAATGGTGACCCAAAATTTTAGGATTCTTACCACAATAACCTCAAGGATATGCACTATTATCTTGTTCACTACCTCTATCTGACCATCGGTTGTGGATGAAATGTTGTGCTCTTCTTTAACTTTGTGTTCATGAGTTCCCATAAACTTGACCAAAACTTCCTGATAAATAGAAAATCTCGATAAAAAACAATAGAAGTGGGTAACCCAAACTGAACCCATACATTCTGGAAGAATTTTTTTTAAATCTTTTTAACTGTTACATGTTTCTTACAACACATCAACACACACAATTTTCTAAATATATCCACTACAACATATAAATAATCATGCCCTTTTCTAGACATAGGTAGTATTCATACAAAATCCATAGAAACACTTTCTCAAGGATGATAAGGGATAACAAGTGGAGTGTACAAACCCAATTTCCTATTTCTTGGCTTCCTAGTAGCACACATAGAACATCCTCTTACATATCTTGACACAATTGTATTCATACGAGGCCAATAACAATACCTTTGTAGTTGAGCAAATGTTTTTCCTACACCAAAGTGACCAAAAATAAGAGAAGTATGGGCTCCCCTTATGACATTAGCTCTTCACCCTATGGAATACACAACTTTCCAAGATTATACAACAAATTGTTCAGAACATGATAATCCAATTCTTCAACATGATTGCCTTAAAGCAAAGTAGTATAAACATATTTAAAAACTTCATCTTGAGCATATTGTTTAATATAAATTTCATCCATGACAGAGTTATGCTTAAGAATGACAAATGCATTGACTATAGGCCTTAACAACATATATGCAACCTTTCTTATACCTGATGACCAAATGAATTATTTCCAAAATCCCATGCACCTGAAATGTCTATCTTGTTGTAGCTTGGTTTGCGATTGAAGATATTGAAAAGGTTGATGGTCAGTATGGATAATTTTTTCTTTACCCATCAAATAATTCTTCCACTTCTTCACACTTTGTAGCAAAGCATACAACTCTTTACCATAAGTTGAATAGTTAATTACTGCATTGGAAAAGGTATCAGAATGATAACATATCGGCTTACCATGTTGCATAAATATGGCTCCCATAGCATATTCTCTTGCACCAATTTGAATTTCAAATGGCTGCTTGAGATCTAGAAGTGTTAGAACTGGTGTTGTATTGATTTATCTTTCAAAAAATTGAAGGCTCTCTGTTTATTGCCTCCCCACTGGAATGCCTGCTTCACAATTATGAAAGCATGTAATGGTGTTGCAATAGATGAGGAGTTAGAGATAAACTTTCTCTAATATTGGGTTGCTCCCAAAAAGCTCCTAACTTCTATTACATTATTGGCTTTAGGCCAATTCACAATGAATTCAACTTTTGAGGGATCAATCTTAAATTCACCACCTCCTACAATATGACCTAAGTAAACCAAAGAGGTTTTCCCAAATTCACATTTAAACATATTCAAATACAACTTTTCCTTTTTCAAGACATCTAGAACTTTCTTTACATGCTTAACATGCTCTTCACAAGTCTTACTAAAGATAAAAATACAATATAAGTAGACTATGAAAAAATCATCAAGGAATGATCGCAATACATCATTTATAACTCTCATGAATGTGGCAGGTGCATTACAAATCCCAAATGGAATTACTAACCATTCAAACAATACTTGTTTTGTCTTAAAAGATTTTTTCCAAATATCATCTTCAACCATCATTATCTGATCATAATATCCTCTCAAGTATAACTTAGTAAAATAACCAACATCCTTTTATTGATATAGAAAATCATCAATGCAAGGAAGTGGACAACGATTCTTTACCGTGATCTTGTTCAAAGCTCGGAAATCCACACACATGCACCATGTACCATATTTCTTTGGAACCAAAACAATACGAGACCCACAAGGATATATACTAGGTCTGATGACCCCTTTGTCAAGAAACTCTTGTATTTGCTTCTTGATCTCTGCATTCTCCAAGACTGACATTCTATACATGCCAATATTCAGAAGTAGTGCATCCTGTTGCAATTGTATCTCATGTTGGATTCCTCTATTTTGAGGTAACTCTTCAAGTTCCTGAAACATATTGTCATAAGTATTAACAAATTCAACCAATTCATGCTTGAGTTTAGAATCATATCCTGAGAAAACTTTAGATTCGATAGTATCTTTAGCTTTTACCATCAACAAAACAAAATCATTACTAGCATTCACAAGCCTTTTCATTTGTCCCGCACTAACAAGAGATAAGTTCATATTCTTGTATGTGCTCTAACGATATATACCATTCCATATTTAAAAAGATGATACTTTTTCTCATGACGATAAAATATGGATGTCCGGTCATATAAATATGGACTCCCTAAGAAAATAACACAAAAGTCAAGTGGTACAACATGAAGCTCAACCTCATCTATAAAATTAGCAGTGATGGTGAATTTGAGTTTATATTTTGTTATCACTTTCAATTTGGCATCATCACATACCTAACCCAAAGGATAAGGTTTTGCATGATGTGTTGTCTCTAAATTAAGTTTATTGACAATTTCTTTAGAAATAAGATTGACTTGAGATCCACTATCAAATAACGTATCAACCTTTGTATGCTTTAGAATGACCTTGATATGAAAAATATCACTTCTTTCTTTATCATTTTGAGATTCAGTATACTTACTAGAAAAAATAGTACTTGCATTAAAATACATTCCTTTAATCATTCCCATGGTTGTTATTTTAGTTTCATCACCAGAATCAAATCCTAGATCTTGTTGAGTTGTAGAAACAACCTTTTGTTTCCCCTTGTTATTGAACTTCTTTGGTCTCAATTCTGGATGTAATTTCCAACAATGGTCTTACGACCAAGGCCATCTTTTGAATCATGTTTGCAAGTAATTTTTTCTCCCTCTTTCTTGATTGTAGCACTCTTCTTGCCTTTTTCTCCCTCTTTCTTGATTGTATCAAACTTCTTGCCTTTGCCTTTAGCTTTTCCTTTCCCTTTGTCTTCATAGTTAAATGATTTTTTGTTGGACTCTTAAGGAACATCCTTGCCTCTTGATCCTAATTAGTAGTATGAACATATACTTCATCTAGATTGGTGGGATTAAACATAAGTATAGTATGTATCAAATAACTATGCAATCCACCTATATATTTAAGAAGATTATCTTGTGAGGTCAAATCAACACCCAAGATTAAGGCTATCTTTCTAAATTCTTGAGTGTAACTCTAGACACCCTATCCTTTAGCTTGTCTAAAAATTTTCCAATCCATTATTTCTTTTTTCATGTAAGCTAATGGATAAAATTTCTTCCTTAATGAAGCTATAAAAGCATTCCAAGAAGAGATAATTTTACCAATTTTCTTCAAATCTTCTTGAGTTATGGCCTCCCACCAAATAAGGCTTGCATCTCCCAAACAAAGAGAAGCAAGTTGGATATTTGTGACATCGTAATCAATATTTTAGTTCCTACAATAAACTTCAATTTGACGAAACCAATTATCCAACTTTTCAGCATTTAATTCTCCATCATATATTGGCAATTCAAACTTGACATAAAGCTTAACCAAATGAGATTTAACATGTCCTATTGGAGATGATGGAGGAGTTGGTCTATGTGAAGAAGGAGGTGAAGTAGGACATGAAGGAGGAGGAGGAGGATTGCTCTCATAACCACCATCACCTTTCGGTTAATTAGAACTTTCTCCTTACAACCATGTTGTTCTTTCATTATACAACACTTTCACCATTTCAGTCATATCAAAGAAATATTTTATGAAATCTATTTCATCCTCAAACATCAATTCTTATCCTTGTCCTTCTTCATGAACCAAGAATTGTGGAGTATGTGGTCTTCTTGAGAAAATTTGAGGGTTAGGGTCTTCAAGTGCTCCTCCTCTTCTCAATGTATACCTTGTAAGCATTCAAAAACCTTGTAAATTCTATCAGACATTCACAAAATCCATGCTCTAATACCAAATTTATTCAAAAATAAAAGTGGAAGTTTTATTGATCAATTTGTAGGTTATTTTATGTCCTTTTAGGAAACATATCAAAATTGCGAAAGTACACAAACATAAGTTAATTTGCAGAAATTTTACAGTAAAAAGAGGAAAAAAATGCAACATAAGACAATGCAAATTGATAACGGAGTTCACCCATCTTGGGCTACATCTTTGAGTCCAAATTCCAATGGTGACCGCTTTATTAAGATGCTAAAATTCTCATTAAATCAAAATACAAGATTCAACTTGTAGAAATAACACTCCCATGCTATCCCGAATGCTCAAAAACCCCTGTCACAGGCTCTTGTTGCACTCAAAAAGGTTGAAAATTGAGAAAAATATGCCCTCTTGACCAAATTGTCTACTAAACTACTCTTAAATAGCTCTTGAACTTGTTAATTTTTAAATGAATTGGGCCTTTGTCCCAATGGTGGTGTGTTATATTCGGAACCCATATGTCCCCGGTTCGATCCGGCGGAGTGGGTTGTATTGGTGGGTTCGTTGCATATATATTAAATTATTTTTTATGATTATTCATTCGCCCACACCCCATGATGCATGTAAATGGTTCTATGGTAACCATATGGACATGGGCCATGGGCATGGGCGGTGTTCCAGGCGCCCCAGCCCTACTGGTCTCCTGCTATATCACATAACCGTGGGTTGGAGGCCACCCACCCACCCTTCGCCTCTGCGTCAGTTGTATCACATAATGGAATCAAGGGTCAAGGCCTCACCCGACACCCCCACCTTTGTTTGGTGTTGGTCATATAAAGGCCCATAAAACCAGGGCTGGGTCTGTCAAGCGCGTTGGCTGGCCTAGCCCTCTCCATCAACCACCAATTCGGTAAACTATAAATAAAACGTGTTGACTCTGTTTATTAAGTCTCATGTTTGATGTAACGATAGCGTGTTTGTTTCTTTGGAAAGAGGTCATGTGGTCGATTCTGCTGCAGGTTGGTCAGTGTGTTGAACCAAAATTTGGCCTCATCCAAAGTTCCATGCAGTGCCCTAGGATTGGGCCACATGTCACTTTGCGATTGGCCCACCTACAATACCTTCTACCCATTAATTATGCACCATGTGCCCTCATGTGATTGGTCCATGAGTCTGTTATTAATTGGGCTAAGCTAAAATGTGATAACTTGCTCACACAGTGTCAGATTGACTTGATTCAAGCATTGTTGGAATTTGTGCGACGAGCACTACAAACTGGTGCTAGTTTCGATAAAATTCAAACACTTTGATTTATGAGCATTTTTTGAATCCCTAGATCAACGGGGAAACTAGAGACATAGGGTTTTCACCACCTCCACTAAACATTTCCAAAGATAAAACACTAATATGAAAACTAGAAGGTGGATAGGGAGATGGCCAGCTTAGAAAGATATCTGGCAAGGATGGAGGACAAAGTGAGTGCCTTGGGAAAACAAAGGAGTGTAGCGGAAAAACAAGAGAAAGGGTCTCCAAAGGGGTGCATTCACTACAAGGAGGGAGGGACATGGTGGTGTTGACATATCCCTAAGGATTTAGATGGAGTATACCTACACGCATCATGATATAAGGAGGAGTGGTAGCAGGTGAGGACAATACTTGTTGTCATGTTCCCATGTTGCTATTAGATCAGTTGTACTAGGAGGTACAAAAATCCTGTCCAAAAATGATTTCTTTGACATTTCTAGGTCTGAGGAAAGTAGGGGTGGAGCACACTAGATTTGGAGGTTGTCAAACATGTCATCAAAATAATCTACAACTTCCATGTACATTCGAGATGTGAGTGAATGATGCGAAGTAGAGGTTTAGGCAAGGGATGGGAAGAGAAACAAGGCTCAAGGCCCTTCAACAACCTATCCAATGCACCATAACTATTTCACTTTGAAACCCTACCCTTATCCACCATAAACACCTCTTAAGTATAAAGGTTAGCTTTAACAAAGGTGATATATATATATATATATATATATATAATTTTAAATATTTAGACATTTTAACTAGTATTTTTATCATTAAATTTTTTAATTTTAAAAATTAAAATAAATATTTAATATTAATTTATAAAGAAATTAAAAAAGTATTCATATAATTTATTAAAATTAAATTATGTAATATTTATACATAATATAGTGTCATGTAATAGTAACATTATCATATTTGGAGTCTTTAAATATTAGGTATGGGATTAATGTCAAGCATAAATGTATAACATTTAACATTTAAAAAAAATTAATTTGATGTCAATGTCAGCCATAATTAAAATATATATAACTAGCAGTTGCCCTTAAAGGTGCAAAGATACACCAAAGGAATAAAATATTTGAAAATATCATCTTGTCAAAAATAGAGCCCACAATTTTACATACGAATATTTCCAAAACAATCATTTGCAATCTGTGCAAATTTTCATTTATGTTATAAGCTTAAACCAAAAATTCTTCATGTTAGCTTAATTTTGGAAATGAAACATAAATTCTTCATGATAGCTTAATCTGGGAAACAAGTAAAGGTTGAACCCTATCTTTAATTTGGTTCTAAAACTCAACAACAGAAACACACTGGAGTCAATTGTTTCCAACAACACAACAAATTTCAATTAATTATGAAGAAAACAACAAAAGGATTAGTTGTAGGGTTTTTATTGGGTTTTTTTTTCTAGAAACCATCCATTTTTGTTCCTATGAGGTGTTCCTCGAGAGACATATTGCTCAAGAACATAGCTCAAGATTTTACTGAGGTGTAAAATGGTTACCTGGTCTCACCAATTAAGTTCCATGAAATTCCCCATTAGTAATCCTACTATTGTTGTGTGCTGGTTGCCTTAACAATAGGTTTTGGATGACATTATTTCATTAAAGAGATCTCTATTTAATGTACCTGCCACAAGTTCTTTCATAGTGCATCACATTCTACATTTACATGTATGTGTAACTCAAACAATAAAGTGCCACATCTCCATCATGGAGTCTCATAGTTTTTATATACATATCAAACAGGTTGTGGTGCCATATGAATACTTTTATCAACAATGAGAAATGAAATATTCTTGTCACCTACAAAATAAGATGTTATAATGGATTCCATTTTTCTTTTATCTTTAAGTGAGATAAATACAACATATATTTCTTGAAAAAGAGTTACATAATGGCACAAGGAGAGTGACAACACTCTAAATTCACGACTACAAGGAAACTCCAACCCCTAAAAAGCTAGAAATGTCTCTAGACATTGAAGCCAAAAACTAATGTTATATCTTCACAACTGGAAATCAACATTTGGCAAACATTTGGACACATCTGCACACTGTAAAAGATAAATAGATTAAACTTTTAAAAGGTAATTTTTCTTTGTTGGTTATGTCATACTCTTAATTTTGTATCCCTCTTTTTATTGAATAGAAGAATAAAAACCCACCAATGACCAAAAACACCTCTCATATAATTATAGTCTAAAACCTAACATGATTCTCAAAACTACTAAGATTACAAAAAAAGGGGAAAAATAATAATTTTAACACAGAAGAGCATGAAAGTTCACACACGTTCATGATTTGAAGGAAAACATAAAACTCTTTTAAAAAGTCTTTAACTAGCAATTGCACCATCACCACTTGTTGCAAAGGAAACGTCGTAAGATTCTTAAAGAGATCCATGGCATTGTTTGGAGTGGACGTGAATCTGCAAGAATCAACAAAAACTAATCGGTGTTGTGATAATTTAGTCATAAAAATATATCAAGCTTATAAAACTAAGCTAAGAAATTTTTAGGACTCCAGTCAGAAATGGGATTGCAAATTCTCCTTCCTCCTGCAACATCAAATCTTCTACAAATCAACCATTTTGTGAAAAAGTCACCAAACCCATTTTTACTACTTTTCACACCAATTATCCATTATTTTCACTCTATAAACTTTCACCGTAGCACTTTCTGACAATAAAAGTAAAAAAGTATCGCACAGTTTATTTCCAGATGTTGGAAAATCAAGATGGATGAATATTATAGCTAATTTTCCTTAGCATGATAATTAATTGTTAACTATGTTGGTTTTTTATTAAGTTATTTTTCCCGTATGACAAAGGTAGGTGTTCTCTATAATTAGTTTTCTAATAAAAATATTTGAAGTCATTTGGCCTCCATTTTATCATCCCCTTGTCTTCAAGTTTAAATCTAGACTAATGTTTTAGGAAATTTACTAGTCTACAAAGTGAAGACATATGAAGGATGGATATAACAGTGGTAACTTCACATATACTCACCAATGCTAGCCATGGTTTTCTCCAACTTAAAAATATAGTCACGATTATTCCCACATGGGCCAACAAATTTTGCTATTTCTCTGCATTGAAAATCAATGTCTGAACAAGAATCTATCCATTGTTTGAACAAGCATGTATCATGAAATAAATGATCATAATATACCTTTCCATTTCTTCTTGTGGAGTTGGGCCTAGGTAGTACTTGTTTATGGAATTGTTTGGGGTGGATGTGAATATGCAAGAATCAACAAAAACCAATCAATGTTTTGATCATTTAGTCATAAAAATATATCAAGGTCTTCATGAACTGTGACATTTACATTAACCTATGAATTTCACATATCAAAACATGGACATATGAAGGATGTATATAACAGTGGTAACTTCACATATACTCACCAATGCTAGCCATGGTTTTCTCCAACTTAAAAATATAGTCACGGTTATTCCCACATGGGTCTACATCTTTTTCTATTTGTCTGTATTAAAAAACAGTGCCAATCTCTCTAATGTCATGTTTAGAGAATGAGATCAACAACCCAAGCCTCAATGGTTCTAGGTTATTCCCACATGGGCCAACGACTTTTTCTATTTGTTTACATTAAAAAACAATGCCAATCTCTCTAATGTCGTGTTTAGAGAATGAGCTCAATAGCCCAAGCCTCAATGGTTCTAGTTTCTCACCTTTCAAAACCTCTTGAAACACCCTCGATATGATATTTCAAGGAAATTACCAACAGAAAATTTGAAAGAAAACCACGAATGAAATTAGGAAAGCAACATGATTTCTTTTTGAAAATTACCCATCAATAGATGTCATAGTAAGTCTAATCTAAATAGGTATTTCCAAGGCAATTACCAATAGAAAATTTGAAAGAAAACCACTAATGAAATTAGGGAAGCAACATGATTTCTTTTTGAAAACTACCCATCAATAGATGTCATAGTAAGTCCAATCTAAATAAGTATCAAATGAGAACTAAACGATTATAGTGAGCTCATGTCAGAGCTGGAAACTGTGGGGGCAAAAGAGATTACAAAAGAGGCGAATCTATAGTTAGTTTTCATTCAGTAATACTTAATATTAGCATTATGTAATTACTATAGTGTTAATACTAATTAAATTTAATAGTAAAATTTTGTGAATAATAATCATTAATAATATTATTAACCATTACTATATGAATCTAATATTATTAGAAATCTCATATTATTATAAATCTAAAATAATAATATTATTATATTATTATTAAAATTAAAATTATTATTGTTATTAAATTTGATAGTGTAAATGTAATGTTATAAAACCTAAACCTAATATTAAACTTAAATAATATTAAATTTAATATTAAATATAAATATTAGACTTAATATTTCAAAGTATAAATCTAATATTTAAAAAATTAACTTAAACTTAATATTAAATCTAATAATAAATAGTTATGGCAAGTTACGGCATATCTTCCAAAAATATTAAATATAAGTACAAATTATATAGCATTAATTACTAACTCAAATATCACTATAATTTTGCACTAGCATTAATCACTGAGACACATATGAACAAAAAAAATTAATAATCCAAAAAACTATGATTAATAAAACTTGAATGTGTTAACAAATATGTTCTACTTAAAACATATTTAAATAGAAAAAATATATAAACTAATTCTAAACCTAAAATAATATTTAATATATTATATAACACAATAAACCTGAGAACCTAAGAGATAGGAGTGGATTTACTATTAAAGTTGTAATAGTGGATTTGTCATTAATGAATGCGAGAGGAAACATTTAATCACTCCTAAACTTTAGGTTTTCTAAATGCAACACATTATTATGTTAGATAGTAAATTGTAATTATTTAAATAATAAATAAATAAAATTATTCTTTATTTTTATATTTTATTTATATTTTATTTATTTATTTATATTTTTTTAAAATTTTTTAATTTATTTTATTGATTTATTAATTTTTGACTATGTTTGACTATTGATAGATGGTTTATTTTCAATTAGATTTCATGAATAAAGAATTAATTGTATAAATATTTATTATATAATTTAATCAAAATTTGCATATATACACCTAGATTTGTTAAATTACTTACCATTGTATTATTTAATTGGTCAATTAATTGTATAATAAATTAAAATTAAAATAATAAATTAATTAAGAATATAAATTAATTAATTAATTAATAAATTAAATAAATATATAATGGAATTTTTACTTTTTCTAAGTCAAACTAGCCGTTATCCTAACGGCTAGTTGAACCATCTCTACATCTATTTATACTTATTGTCTGGATCTGATCTCTCACATAGTCCTGATGATGAACCACACAGGTTGGTTCGAAACGCGTCTCACATAGTCCCGATGATGAACCACCGGTTGGTTCTGGAACGCGTCGACCTCGTTCGCATGATTATTGTAATTATATAATAATAAAAATGATTTGAAGGTTGAATATTTTGTTATAATCATTTTAGGGATAAAACATAAAATTGTCATTTTGGAAATTTTAGATAAAATTAATTAAAAATATTTAAATAAAATCTAATTTTTTATTAAAAAAAAATTTAAACTTATAATTTGACAATATCTTTATTATACAACATTATTTATAAAAATTACATAAAATTATAAAATTATTTCTTTAAAATATATCTAATAAAAGTTGTTTCCATATGTACTTCGCACCATGCCAATACGTTAATGGTATTGTGCAGACTGCCAATGTTAAATTCCAAAGACAATATAACTTCTCTATCTTCTCATAAACAAATCCATCTCCATTTCTTAGAGAAGAATTAGTTTTTAATCTCCTGAAAGATGGGATTGTGGGATATTATTAAGACAAGTGCATTATAAATTCCATGAAAATGTAAATTATCATTGTTATTAATTTTTTTTATTAATGTAGTTAAATTTAATGAATATGAAGTGTAGTTTATTATGATTTTAATATAAATTGAGAAATGATTTTCAAATATTCTAAAAATTTCTTATTAATTCAAAAAAAATTATTATGAATTCCATTCAATAAAAAGGTAAAACATAATTTCGTATTAATCTTTAAAGGTAATTATATCTCTCTGCTATCACTAAACAAATTTGAATGATAATACAATTTACCAAAAAAAATAACAAGAGTTCTAGTTGTACACATATTTACCATTATAAAAAACAAACTATTTTCCACACTCTTAATATCACACACCTCACAAGTGATATTTTTGATATTTTTGGAACTTTAAATGTAAGAAAAGGAAAGAGTAGTTGACAATTTTCTATTATTGAATACAAGAAAATGCTGATAGCACATCTACTTCCAATTATTTCAGAGTAAAATACCTAACACTCAATATAAGCATTTTCTTTGAAATTGCTTCTTGCCTTGAATTTATCAAGCTCTTTTCACTTGAATCACATGATATTCCATTAAAATATTTATTTTGTGATTTTTACTTCAATATGCAAGTATTATTGCTACAAAATTGGAAAATTTTAATATATTTTTTCCAATATTCTCAATTTTTATACATTATACTAATTGATAAATTTTGTAAAGGGATTGCCCAGATGACCTTTATCGTTATATAAAATGCATGAACCAATGAATCAATTTATATAAAAAAATGCTGTTATATAAAATTCATAAACCAATGAAACAATTAAAAAAAAAACACTCTTACCTTTTTACAATTTATGATTAAACACATATGTGCATGATCTGAAGAGCAACAATACTCTTTGTATCTAATCTAATTGTGTAATTAATAAAATGTTTAAAATAGTGAATTATAACTATATAAAAATAAAGAGTTCAACTAATAACTTATTTATCAAATCAAATTCATTTCAATCAAAATTAACATTTCAAACTCATTTCAATCAAAATTAACATTTCTTTAAGAATCATATTCAAATTTATCATTCATTTATAATTAATTTTACATAAAAACATAGAAGTTCAACCAACAACTTATTTTATCAAATGAAATTCATTTCAATCTAAGGTAACATTTCTTTGAGAATCATATTCAAATTTATCATTCATTTATAACTCATCTTACATAAAAACATGACTGTTGTTTACGGGAAAAATAAAAACTAACAAAAACATATTTATTCATTTCAATAGAAGTTGACATTTGTTTGGAATCATATTCAAATTTATCTATCATTAATGAAAACTACTATTTGTTTACCTAATAAAAACATATTTATGATAAAAGCTTTCTAATTTAATAAAGTTATGTTAGAATTATACACTTGACTTTTGAATTCTTCGCAATCTAAGTCTATCACTAATTTTTAAATAACTAAATTTATATATGACATTAAAACTTTTCTAAAAAACAAAGATAAAAATATAAATATTTATCACCAAAAAAAATCCAGAACTTATAATTTTTTTTTGGACAATATATGAAACAAAAACTAGAAAACGTAAAACTGGAATGTGGTTGTATTGCCATAAGAGAAGATACTGGCACTCCGAAGTTGGGACCTAGAAGTTTTCGATCCATGGTGCTGCCAGCGATATGCTCAATGATATTACCATTCTAAATATTAAGAAAGAGAACCAGATCGGTGCTATAGCCAAGATAAGATTGGTTTCCTCTACTTGAGTTAGAGAGTGTTGAGCATTGGAAAAGGTATGAATTCACCATGTATTCTTTACCCTTTTCCTTTAAACATGGCTCTTTTTATTCTAGAAAGTTGATATATTGAAGGATTATGATAGAATTGCAAAGATTAATGTTTATTGTGAAAATTGGCTAAATATTGTCTTTTATTTTCAACAGGAAACAAATGAAGTAGGAAATCCCGTTTGAAAGGAAAATCTAAAGCAGGAGTAACTGTTGTTCCTCCAGCAAAGGGTCGTATCTAGACAAGAATGATGAAATCAGAACGCACAGCTAAAGTAAAACAAGGAACATCACGACTACAGCCTAAGAAAGCCAAGCGTTAGCTAAAAGAAGAAAAAGGAGCGAATCCTTCAAGATCTTTCGATCCTGAGGGATCATTGTTCAAAGTATATCGCTGTTTCTTGTATTGTCTACCAAATTGTTATAAAAGGAAGTGCCTGTAGAAATCTGGGACATAATGATTATTATTGAAACTCCTTTTGCAACTATGTAATTTCTCATTGACTCTTGTGATCAGAGATCGACTGTTGTAAACGCTATTATTCCTGATTAATACATGATCTAGTTGCCATTCCATTTCTTGACTTTGGAGTAACCCAGTGGTGTTTCACTGGTGGCTAAGGGCCCGACCCTGTTGGATCCATCTGCTGTTTATATTATTATCTTTCAATTATCGTTGTGTGACGGTTTGCATTTGTTTTTATTACAGCTTTTAAGTTTAATAGTTTACTGCTTAATTGTTTTATAATATTGGTGTGTTACATTGATGAATTGCGTTGCCATTCCTTTCTAATTTAACAAGAATCTTAATCTCTGTATAACTTGTATTGTTATGATTTAATAAAGCTACGTTGATTCAGCAAGTGTTGTTCTATTTCAGTTGTTGTTCCATTCAATTTGCTGTTCAATAGGATTTGCTGTTTAATACAATTTTGTTGTTCAATACCATTATATAGAAGTGCTATTCAAATCCATTAGTTAGAGTTTGATGTTCATTTCTATTGCTGTACAATTCCAGATTTGTTGTTCATTTTAGTTAATTAGTTTACAGTCTATTTCATTCCTGCAAAGAGTTGGATTTGCTTTTAAGAACTTGCCTAGTTTACCTTCATTAGCAGCATTAGTGATTTAGTTCAATTTCCATTTCCATTTAATTTTTTTAATGCGATATCATCAACTTCAAAGGACATCTGGTTATTGCTACCTTCGTTCTCAGATTGATTATCTTATTTTCATTTGATTTCAATTACATTAGTTGTTAAAGGAAAGAGTTATCATTACTATATCCTTGACTGATGATTGCAGAGTGAATGATTAGATTTCAAAGCACTTGAGTTCATGTCATTGTAGTTAGATTTCATTCCCAAGCATCCATTTACTCTTGTATTTACAACACTGTACTACATATTGCAAAGCATTACTCTTAGATTGAATTGCAGCCTCAAACTGAGTACACTCTTCAAATAAAAAGTCGTACCTGGATTGATGATTAATGTAGGATAAATAGGCGTTAAAAAGACACCTTTTATACCTCAACATTTTGGCACTGTTGTCGGGGAGAGTGTATGCCATTTAGAAAGAGTGATGCATATTTGATTTTTTCTACTAGGGAAGAATTGGGTATTAAAAACGGAAGGTAAGAACCTGCGTACTGAGCAAGGAACACACTTGTTCATTGGCCCGCTTCACTGCAGAATTGGGTAAAATTTTTCGGTAGGAATGAATTCTTGTGGTTTTTGAATGAATAGAAAACCTAAAAAGAACAAAATTCCTCCTAAACCCGAAAAACCTAAGGGACTGGTGACCCTTGGGCGAACAACTTTCATCGACGAAATCCTAAAGAAAGCCAAATCTCAGCCATCAGTAGGACCTAGAAAAGTTACTTCTAGACAACCTACTAGTTCCCTTCAGGCCACAGAGTCACCATCTATAGCATTTTCTGAGGTCCATAGCCAAACAGAAGAAATTGAGCAAGATCCCCAAGAGATTTAGAATTCTCGCCTAATTTCTCTGCAAGAAGGGAACTCTAGCAATCTCCGCGAAGGAGGAGGAGAAACAGGAGAAATAGAAGAACCAAAATCTCCTCTTGAAGTAATCCAAACAGTGAGCAGCCCAGATAAGGGAAGTGGTGTCAACATCATTCAAAACAAAGCTAAAGGACCTAAATCTCCTTAGATTGTAGGTCATCAAGGAACACTCATTATTCCAGACCAAGGGAGTGCTGTCAAGTTCATTCTTATTCCTTATAGTCAACCTAGGAATAATTCCCCAGAAACCAAAGAAGGATATTGGCACATATTTGATCAAATGGCCCACAACCAGCAACCACCTCAACAAACTTCCACACTGCAATATCCCATTGTGGACAATGCAGTTAATGCACCTACGAAGGCCATTCCTCTTCAGCATATTCCTACATTCCATGGCTTAACATCGGAAGACCCAGATGCATTTCTGTTTGAATTCGATGTATTATGCAGAGGGTATGACTGTACCACCGATCCCCAAAAATTAAAGTTATTTCCCTCCACATTAAAAGGAGCAGCTTTACGATGGTTCATGGGGTTAGGTGGAGGTGTTATATCTATACCACTGATCCCCAAAAATTAAAGTTATTTCCCTCCACATTAAAAGGAGCAGCTTTATGATGGTTCATGGGGTTAGGTGGAGGTGTTATAAATGACTAGGATCAGATAAAAGCTGTGTTTCTAAAGAAATATCAAAATTATTGTAGGTCTAGGGAATTAAAAGACGAAATATTTCAGATGACAGCAAAACCTAATGAAACACTCGAGGAATATGTAGAACGATTTCAGTACAACCTCCATAGATCACCCTATCTATCTTTACCCTTGCCTGATAATGTGTTAAAAACTACATTACTTAAGGGGATGAAGGAACAATGGGTTGAAACATTAAAAATTATCGGCAAAGGTGATATATATCAGGAAATTTTTTCTGACATTATTAATTTATGTATCAGGAGTTCAAGAGGCAGCATAAGGCTAAAGTCAGCAAAACATGATATGATCACAAGAGATAGTAAGACCTCTAGTGAAGGTATAACCCACGCAAAAATTGGCAATCTACCAGAAGATTTTTAAAATGATATTCTAGGGACTCTGACAACGCAGTTCAACATCATGCAAGCTAAAAAAAAGCAAGCAGAAGCAGAAAAAAATTTGGCAATATTCTACCCTAAATGCATAAAGAAACACAACCATAAAGAGTGCCCGCTGGATATAATCAAAGTTTGTGCCATCTGCACAAAAGATCACTCCACAGAAGGTTGCCCCTTACTCCCTGGATTGAAAGAAGTCTACAAAGAGGCGAAAGAAGAATCAGAAATGGTATGCCTACTTAATCAGCGCCGACAATGGTAGCCACGACAAACAGGTATGCCAATTGATCTATCGTCTTCTTTTTAGTCTCCTCAGTATAATGCTCAGCAATATAATGGAATGTGGCAAAATCAGCCACCCTTCCCCAATTGGTCACAACATCCATTTCCTACATCACCATGGCCAAATCAAACAAATCAAACCAATTGGCCAAAATTTCCTTACTGTCCACCATTTTGGAAAAATAATACTTATCCAACACAATGGTCCCCCTCCACTTTGCAGAGTCAGACCTGGTAGTCGAACTGGAAAATTCCTACAAATCAGCCAACTGGAACGATCACTCTCTCTCAACCTACACTGCCAGCACCTTATACATTGCCACAAAATCCCCAGACCAACTTAAGACCGCAACTCCCAGCCCAACCCAACCCAACCCTAATAATAGGCCGGTTCAGTCTGTTAAAATAATGGAACCACCAGAACTAGAAACTAAATTAAGGGAGTGCAATGACCTTCAACTAAGGTCTGGGTGCATAATAGAATCAGAGGGAGAGAAAAATGTTCAAGTTGAAGACTCGTTACCCGCAGAAAAAATAGTGCATAGGGAGAATGTGGCTAAACAACAAACTCAGGAGCAAGCAACCACCTCTTCTCCACCATTCCCAGAATGATTAATCATACCTTGCCCAATAGAATATCCTGATTTTGATCTTCTGGGAGAACTGAAAAATTTGTGTATAAAAATCCTTCTCCTCCAAGCTATTCAATACATCCCTATTTATGCAAAAACCATCAAAGAACTATGTATAAAGAAGCCAAAGAGGATAACAAAAAATAACCCAACTGTCCAAGTAATCGGCACTCTATCTGACTTATTATCAGGAATGGAAGCACCTATAAAATATGAGGACCCAGGAAATCCTATAGTGACGGTGCAAATCAATGGACAATCATTTCCAAATGCCTTATTTTATTTGGGAGCTGAAATTAATATCCTAACAACCACCACTTGTCAAAAACTTGGCATTGCATCATTAGATTCAACAACAACCTTATTGGAATTGGCTGACCGATCAGCAGTCAAGCCAAAAGGCACACTACATGATGTAATGGTATCTGTAGACTCCTGGGAGTACCCTGCTGACTTCCTGATTATCAACCCCAAAAATCGGCTAGATGGACACCCGTTGATCCTAGGTAGACCTTGGCTGGCAACTGCCGATGCTTACATTAGCTGCCGACAAGGCAACATGACTATAACTAGCGGGAACTATGTCAAGAATTTAGCTTTATATCCCCCAGCCCAGCCAAGCCTATCAATAATAAAAACAAGGAAACAACCTGTATCATACCTCATGGAAAAAATTAGATCACCATTAACCATAGAAGATGCCCTCGACTTTAAAGACCAAACAAAGGATGACATTATTAATAGTTTCATCAATAAACCAAAAATCAGATCCCATTTGCAATGCCACATGATTAAGGCAGCATTTGATAATCAAGAAGAAGAAGATCCCCTGAAAGACATTCATGATCAATCAATACCCACCACTTCTATTTACAATAGCAAAATTATAGAAATTGACCCAGGAAAAACCTTAAACATTAACAAAAACCTGTCTGCTGAACAAGAAAAGAGCACTGTCCAGCTACTAAAAAAATATAAGGGAGATTTTGCATGGGATTATCCAGACATGAAGGGAATTGACCCCCAGTTATGTACGCACCACATTTATACAGAAAAAGGTGCTAGACCCATTCGCCAACCCCAACGAATATTAAACCCTCATCTTAAAGATATTGTGAAAGCTGAATTACAAAAACTGTTGGATGTCAACTTTATTTACCCAATATATGATAGTAAGTGGGTCTCTCCATTAGTAGTGGTGCCAAAGAAGAATAGAAAGTGGAGGATATGTGTAGACTACAGAGAACTAAACAATGCAACCCAGAAAGACCACTTTCCCCTTCCTTTCATCGACCAGGTATTAGATACATTAGCAGGAAAGAAATTATTTTTTTTCCTAGATGGCTTCAGTGGATACAATCAAACTCAGATTGCCCCTGAAGACCAAGACAAAACTACTTTTACTTGTCCTTGGGGGACATTTTCTTACAGATTTTTACCCTTTGGCCTATGCAATGCCCCTGCTACATTTCAGAGGGCCATTCTCAGCATCTTTTCAAATTTAATAAATGAACGGCTCAAAGTATATATGGATGATTTTACACTTTACGGAGATGATTTTGAGCCAGCATTAGAAACTTTGGAAAAGGTGTTACAAAGATGTATTAACACCAGGCTTTACTCAAGCCATGAAAAGTGTCACATGATGATGACCGAGGGACTCATCTTAGGTCATTATATCTCAGTAGCTGGAATACAGGTAGATCCAGCTAAAATTTAGATAATTTTTTTAATACCCACTCCTACCACACAAACAGAGGTACGTAGCTTTCTCGGATTTTTTGGTTATTATAGAAGATTTAAAGAGGATTATTCTCGAGTAGCTGCACCTTTATACGCACTAACAGGGAATGTTGATTTTAATTGGACAGATAAAACTGACCATGCTTTTGAGGATCTCAAAAAGCTTCTATCAACAGCCCCAGTGCTAAGGGGCCCAAATTGGGATTTGCCATTCCAAATTTCATCTGATGCCTCAGACACAGCTATTGGAGCAATCCTTGGGCAGGAAGAAGATAAAAAACCATATGCAATTTATGATAGTAGCAAAAATCTATCTCCTGCTGAATTAAACTATACTGTGACTAAGAAAGAATTTTTAGCCGTAATACATGCTGTAAATAAATTTAGACATTATATAACTGGCTATCCTGTAGTTCTATATGCAGATCACTCTGCCATAAAATTTTTGGTAAATAAACCTGTTACAAATGGTAGAGTAACAAGATGGTTGATTCTATTGTAGGAGTTCGATATCACAATAAAGGATCGACCTGGAAAAGAGAACCCTGTAGCTGATTTTCTGTCACGAATGCCAAAACCAATAGATGCAGCAGCAGTCGAGGATCATTTCCCAGATGAAAATTTGTTTTCTGTTACTGCTAGAACCCCATGGTATGCTGATGTTGCAAATTATTTAGCAGTAGGTAAATTACCTAAGCATCTAACGCCCAATGAACGAAAACAGATAGTACAACGTAGTACCTGATTCTCTTGGATTGGGGGCTACCTGTTTCATATAGGAGCAGACATGCACATCAGGAGATGCATCAGAGAAGACAAAATATTTGATATTTTGAAAGCATGCCATGATGGGCCGTGTGGTGGACCATTCGCAGATCGCAGGACTAGTCACAAGGTTTTACAAATAAGCTATTATTGGCCTACAATTTTTAAAGATGCTAAAAAGTTTGTACAAGCCTGTGATAGTTGCCAAAGGGAAAGTTGCCTTGGACAGTCTGATGAAATGCCTTTGAATCCACAGTTAGTAATCGAGCCATTCGAACTCTGGGTGCTCGATTTTGTTGGTCCTATCAACCCACCATCAAATCAGAAAACATACATACTAGTTGCAACAGAGTATGTTACTAAATGTATTAAAGCAGAAGAACTTTCAAGGGCTACAGAGGACTCTGTAATACAGTTCCTTTTCCAAATATTTGTGCGATACGGCCTCCCAAGGGACATAATTACATGTGGAGGACCGCAATTTGTAGGTAACAAAATCGCTGCAACATTAGAAAATTACCACATTCAGCACAAAATCATAACCCCATACCACCCACAAGCAAATGGCCAAGTAGAGAGCACGAATAAGGTGATAGAATCTGTACTTACAAAAATAGTTACATCACACAGACGTGACTGGGCTTATAGATTTCCAGAAGCCTTATGGACGTACCGAACAACATGGAGAAATACCACTGGGTATTCACCATATCAATTGGTATTTGGAAAAGAACCCATCTTTCCAATAGAATTTGAAATTCAGACATTAAGAACAGCCCAGGAGGTGGGTCTAGACTTAAATGAAGCCTAGGTCAGAAGATTACAACAAATCAATGAGTTAGATGAAATTAGGCTCTCTGCTCTTTAGCACACTGCATTAATTCAACAGCAGAGAGAAAAATGGCACGACACCCTCATTAAATAGAAAATCTTCCATGAAGGAGATTGGGCACTCCTATATGACTCCAAGTTTCAGGATTTCCCCAAAAAACTCTAGACATGATGGCTTGGACCCTATGAGATACAAAAAATGCATGACAATGGCACCATCACATTAACTACCATTGATGGATTTGGACACTCTTTCAAAGTAAACGGTCATCGAGTATGACTTTACCATAAACCGCTTAATCGGAAATCCTTTTACCAACAATTACGAGAAGATTCTACCATGCAGATTCTTGCTGAGGGAGATAACTCCTCCTCAACACCCATTCACTGAATTATTCCTTTATTTTGAAACTTGTACATAAGCTTTTCTTTTGATTTTGCTTGTCTTTTTTTGTACAGATTCTATTTTACAAGCTGTTCCTTTTAACGAACAACTGCTCTTCCTCTTAAGGAACAACAACATTTCCTCTTAAGAAATAGCGTGTTTGTATGTTTATTTTTGTTGTTCCTTTCAAAAGGAACAACATTTCCATTGATTATTTTTGTTGTTCCTTTCAAAAGGAACAACATTTTTTGCTATTCCTTTCAAAAGGAACAACACTGTTCCCACGTTTTTTTTACTGTTCCTTTCAAAAGGAACAACAGTTTTTGCCGCTTTTTTTTGTTGTTCCTTTCAAAAGGAACAACAGTTTTTGCTGTTCCTTTCAAAAGGAAAAACAGTTTTTGCCAATTGTTTTTTCTGTTCCTTTCCAAAGGAACAACAGTGTTTTTGTGGTTCCTTTCCAAAGGAACAACAGTTTTTGCTGTTCCTTTCCAAAGGAACAACATTTTTTGCTGCGTGATTTTTTGCTGTTCCTTTGGATTCCTTTCCAAAGGAACAATATTTTTTGCTGCGTGTTTTTGTTGTTTGTTTCTAAAAAAACAACATTTTTTCCACCTGTTTTTTCTGTTCCTTTCCAAAGGAACAACATTTCTTCCACTTGTTTTTGTTGTTCCTTTCCAAAGGAATAGCAGTTTTTGCAATTATTTTTGTTGTTCCTTTCGAAAGGAACAACATTTCCGCTGATTTCTTTTGCTGTTCCTTTCGAAAGGAACAACATTTTCACAGATTGTTTTTGCTATTCCTTTTAAGGAACAAAATTTGTTCCATCTAAGGAACAACACTTTTCGAGTGCATTTTTCTTGTTTTAGAACAACATTTTGAGGATTTTTGTGAATTCTTCATGAGTTAAAGGCAAACATACAACTTATAAAAGAACACACAAATTAGAGGTTACTGGAATCAACAAATCAAGAGAAATTGTCATTTTTAAGAAATTGTTTTGTAGTGATAAGAAAAAAAGAAAGGACACAACCATTTATATCACTTTTCTGTCTTTATTTTCACTAAAATTAATATGATCGGTTACCTTTATCATGTTGGTTCTTCCCTAAATCTTCATAACTCTCTTTGATTTTTATTTATTGAATAAGAATAAGGGCATATTTTCTCTATTGAGATGTTCGGACTTCTTCCACCATCCCTACTCTTAAGGAGTGTTTAGCCATCCTCTATATATAAGTAGGGAAGTGCTCAAAGAAAAATCTCTATATATGATTACTAACAATACTATCATATCGCAGATGGAGGATAGGGGGTCTCATCAAGAGCCAACCTACCATGATCATAAGGAAGTAGTGAAGTGGCATTCCCACTATGGCCACCACACCAGGGATATGATCCAACGGACAACTCAGAAAAAAATAAAAAGTCCTTGGAATAGGAGGTCTCATCACGAGCCGACCTGCCCACCTTTCACTCCTTCCTGGTGAATGGCATTGTGATTCATCTGGTTCCCAAGCCAGCACAGTGGCCTACATCACGACATCACACAACACTTCTGTAGGCATAAATAAAGGATAATGGTTCCAAGGGTGAGAAAGCAACTTTGTCAAGGTTATAGACACCTGTGGGCAACAGAGCTCTGCTGATGGTATTGGAGTCATATTTTTCACAAATCAATAGTAATGATAAAGCCTTTTCTTATATCTTTATCTAATATCAAATAAGAGTATGCTCCTAAACCCTTTTTTTGGAACCTATTATGCATGAAATTCATTTATAAATCGATCATAATAGTTTATGTGGATAATGACAGCATAAGTACTTTTTTCCACATCAGCTGTCCTTTTCCCTTATGTTCAAAATCATTACATAACGTTTCCATATCTATTCATAATTTAATAATATGCATCGATTTCATTAATGCGATAATTTGTTGATAATATCATAAGTATGTATGCCTTTCAAATTGCTATGCAGTACACTACTCTTCTATTTCGACGGTCGAGGATGACCTATTATATTTCAGGGGGGGCGCGGATTCCTTTTAATGCCTGCATGCAGGTCAAATCCCTGTGTTCATCAAATTCTTGGAAACAGGAAGAGTTTAACGGTATTGTGCTGATATACACAAGGTGTTGTTCCATTACATTTCTGTGTATTTGCAAAGAATTAACAGTGTGCAGACAGAATGGGAGGACGAGCAATACATAGTGAGCCACAGGTGCTAGCAGTTTCGAACATTGCACGGGAAATTCTGGAGAGAGTAGAATGGATTACCTACCTCACACGACTGCAGCAACCGCATGAAACGGTAGCCATTGAATTTTTGCAGAACTTGCAGGAAGGCTATTCCATGGTTAGAGGTAGGAAAATAGCAGTAACAGACGCAATAATCGCTGAAGTATCTGGTTTGCCAACGGAAGGACCCATATGGATCCATAAAAAAGTGAAACTTCAAGAAGCCTTGAATCTTTTTCGGGATGAAGGGCAGACCTTGGTCATCAAAGGGAAAGGAGTTCAGCCTGCAACTTTGGGAGAACCATGGACAGAATTGGAGAAATTAGTACAAAGATACATCACATGCGATGGAAGAAAGGATGTGGTAAGACCTCGCCACCTTAATTTATTAGCAGTATTAAAGAAAAAATGTACTGTAAACCTGCCTGCATATTTAAATTTCTTATTACATGATGCTGCCCGGAGCATAAGAAAGTCTCGTCATATAGCCATGGTGGTAAGCCATCATTGTTTAATCCGATTGATAGTGAGTTACAGTCTTGCCCAGCAGCAGACTAGTTGGGAAGAATTGATATTCTCAATTGACGGAGGAACAACTCTACCAGCCCCAAAACGTAAAAGAGTTACTAGCACAGTAACAAAACCTTTAAAGCACAGACATTCCTCCAATATTAGGAGAAGTAGGGGAATGATAGGAAGTCTTCAGGGTAGCAGCAGCCAACCCTTAGAATTGCCCAGTTCAAAAGATAAACAACCCCTGCAACTCGAAGAAGGAATTCATCACACTGGTGAAGAAGAAGAAAATCATCACACTGGTGAAGAAGAAGGAAATCAGGAAGAAGAAGAAAGTCACCACACTAGTAGAGAAGAAGGAAGTCATCACACTGGTGAAGAAGAAGGAAGTCACTATACCAGTGAAGAAGAAAGAAGTCACCACATCGGTGAAGAGGAGGAAAGTAATTATACCAGTAAAGATGAAGGAGAGGAAGCAGAACCTCCCGAAACTTCCATTGTAAGCCCAACACAGAGTCCATTACAGGAATACCAATTGGCCCAAATTTTGGACAATATGAGTGAATATATACAACCTCACAGTCCGCTTAACCTCAACATTGAGATAGACCAATTGCAGGAACAATTTGTTATCAAGAAAGATACGACCAAAGAAATGCCTGATGAGGAAAACCCTCAGGGAATAGCATAACTAACTAGGATTACTTCCCCTGAGAAATGCAGCCAGGAGAATGTGAACACTGAAGAAGTATTCCAAATAGAAAACCCTCAGGTAATAGTAGAACCAACTAGGGTTACTTCCACCGAGGAATGTGGCCAGGAGCATGTGAACACTGAAGAAGTGTTCCAAGAAGAAAGCATAGAAGCAAGCCTGGGTGAAGGCACGGCTGCTGAAAAACAAACCTTAGCTGAGAAATTAAGTATAGAGAAGGGAACAACCGTTCCTCCTACGAGGAAAAAGAAAATAAATGAACTTGAGAAGCTGCGGAGGGAACGACAAAGGCTCCAAAAACTAGTAAAACAACTCAGGTAGAGGATTAGGGTGCTAAAATAGGGGAAAGTCTCTAAAAGAACCTTGAAAATGAAGAATGCAGCTATCCAAATGGAACCCCACAATACAAGGGCCATGGAGACTCAAACTGAGCCCACATTCATTCAGGATAACAAGGAACAGTAGGCAATTGATATGGACGCAGTCGCCCAAACTGAAAATGTACATGTTTGTGAAAAAGATGTTCAGACCGAGGCACTGTCCTCTAGCAGTATGGCTAACAAAGAGATAGAGACTGTAGGCACTTGACATTGTAATAAGAACACCCAGGTACATTTTCAACCCAAAAACGTTTTGATAAAAGACCCTGGTATAGCAAAGCTCCAAGAGGATCTCGCATAGGTTCAGAGGGCTAGAGAAAAGCTTGAAGACTGTTCCCAAAAAGAAATACCAACAGTTACTGCAGCAATTAAAGGACATCAGTGCATCAGAGGCAGAAGCTTTCGATAGATGTCGAAAGGCAGAAGAGAAAGTTGAAGAGGTAAGGAATAGATTAAAAATGGTCCGGAATCAAATGGATACTCTCTGCTCCTTATACACAGATGTTCTAGCATGTAGGTGCCTTGCCAAAAATTATGCTTTGTTTTTATTAGAAAGATATTGCAGTTAAAAATCAAGGTTGTTAAGGCAGGAAAACCTATAGAATTAGAAACTGTAGGTGATTTTATAAGCTGCTGCAAACTATATGGAGTAAAAGTCCAGCGTCTACTTTGCAAATTTTATTTGCACAATTTTATATTAGCTGGGGAAATGGAGACAAATCCCAGTCCTTTTGTTGGTGATATCAAATATCAAGCATTTATTTCATTTGTTGTCAACTAGTTGAAATGGCTCAAGGCCTATAATACTTTTCAAAGGCAACAAAATGGGTTAGACCTTTGGGTTAGGGGTGAACCGAGACGCCCATTACAATGTAATATCCCGGGTGGGATATTTTAACTAAAATGCAGAAAAAGACTGCTAGTTAGATATATTAAATTGCTCATAGCATCTTCAGTTGCCTCCGAAAGCCACAGCTGGACTGATGGTGAAGGATTGAATTATGAATGTGTGGTTTGATATTAGTTTCCTTTCTGCAAGTTAGAAATATTAAATTGTGCATGACATCTTCAGTTACCTCCGAAAGCCACAGTTGGACTGATGGTGAGGGATTGAATTATGAATGTGTGGTTTGATATTAGTTTACTTTCTACAAGTTAGATATCAGTTACTCAAGTTGTTTATGGTTACTTCCGAAAATCATAGCTGGACTAATGATGAGGGATCAGAAGACAAGTTGATGTAATCTGATTTAGATTTACTTTGTTGCAATTTTGGATTTCTTTAAGCATAGTTTATTTTGTGTTTAGACAGCAGCAAGAATAGTTTGGTTTTCATGCTCAATAGTTCACTGTTTTGATTTATTAGACTAGCAGCACCTTTTCATTTCAGCAGCACATTTTCATTTCCTTTCAAGTTTTGTCATTATATGTTTCAAATTCCTTTTTAAGTTGCAAGTTGGTAAATCATTATAGAGGATATCATTTCCTTGAACAAACATAACCATACTTGTTTTTATTTTAGAATCTCCATCTCACCTTAGAAAACCAAAAACGATAAAAAGTTAAGAAATAGGTTATCTTGCACATATAGTGCACCGCACTTCATCAGCTTACGAATCCCGGATTGATAAATTAATGTAGCAATTTAGGACACACTAAATTGACCAAACATTTTGGCGCCGTTGCCGGGGAAGTGTAAATAGGTAGCCAATTTCTTTAAAAAAAAAAAAACAAAAAAACAAAATAATAAAAGAAGGGAAAACTTGATAACTTCTTGAAGTATGCTCTCCTCTTGCACCTAGTGTGATCTGGAGGATCAGAAAAGAGAGTTATTGGTTCGATAATTTCTTAAGTATGCTCTCTTCTTGCACCTAGTGTGACCTGGAAGATCAGAAAGAGAATTATTAGCCCAACTTTAAAAAAATAAAAAAATAAAAAAATGACATGCATAGAGCAAGAGATTCTAGGGAAGGTTTATAGCTAAAGCCAAGAGTTCGATTTTCACAACTCCATCTTCTTCAAGGCATAGACAAGAATCACCACCATCTACCCCTAGCCTTAAGATTTTTGGAATTCAAGGAGCAACTGAATTAGAGGATTCTCCTATACCACCTACTAAATCCCATTTAGAAAACAAAGAGACTCTCTCTCATCCTCCCTTGGTAGAAGAACTAGAGGAATTTAAGGACTCTAAAGAAACTATCATGGCAAAGGAAGTAATAGATGGAGGTAGAGGTAGAGGTAGAAGAGGAGGAAACAATGGAGACAACAATGGTGAAGGAAATAATGGTAGAAATAGGGAAGGAGACAACTTGTTTGGATTCCCTATAGTTGATGAGGAAACTCATACAACGATGAAAAATATCTCACCATCTGTTCTCCCTAACTTTTATGGATTGCGAAGTGAGGATCCCGAAACATTTCTGTTTGAGTTTGAAGTCGTGTGCCGAACTTATGACTATATGGAAGACTCTCAAAAACTCAAACTGTTTCCTTCAACATTGAAGGGAGCTGCTTTGAAATGGTTCATGGGATTAGCCACTCAATCTATAAGGACTTGGAATGATATGAAACAAACATTTTTGGATAGATACTTGGACTATTGTATGCCCACCAATCACAAGGATGAGGTATTCAAAATGATGCAAAAAGAAGATGAAAATTTGGAAGACTTACTCGAAAGATTTCAATACAACTTGAAAAGAGCAAAGATGAGCAACTTAGATGATGAAACCTTGAAAGCCCTCATATTAAAAGCCATTAGAGATGAATGGATAGATATTTTAAACATGATGGGGAAAGGAGACATTTCTCAACTCCCACTTCGTGATATAACAGAACTATGTGTCCATCTCTCAAGAGGAAAATCTAAAACAGAAAAAGGGCCTAGGGATCCTTCTCTTATTAGGGCTAACAAATCTGCAACTGGATCAGTAAGTAGGGCAGAGATTGGTAATATGCTTGATGAGTTCAAAACTGATATCTTAGGGAGCCTTAGTGAACAACTAGACACCCTTAAAATCCAAAACAAGCAGAAAGCAGAAACAGATGCTTTAGCCATTTTTTGTCCGAAATGTAGGAAGAAACATGCTTTAAGGGAATGTCCCTTGGATGCAAAAGTTGTAGAAACATGTATGATTTGCTCAGAGAATCATGAGACCAAGGATTGTCCTTCAATTCCTGGACTCAAAGCTGTCTTTCAAGAAGATCCAAATTCAGTAGAATCTCTCTGTTTTGTTGCAAGAAGACCTTGGCAGGGACAACAAACCCAAGGGTTTAACAACCCTATGAATCTTCAAACCCCACCAAATTGGAATCCTTGGCAACAACCTTGGCCCCAACATCAAAATCCATATCAGCCATGGGTACAAGGGATGCAAAATCCTTATGGGAGATTTTCTCAATTTTATCAATATCCTCCATATTTTCAAAATCAACAAGCTCCACAACTTCCAAACACAAATCCACAACTTTCATTGCCATTTCCACAACAACAACCTTCTCAAAAAAATCCAAATCCTCAACTCATGCTCCCATACCAACAAAAGACAAATCAACTTCCAGCTCAGCCATTGCCAAATCCTAATAATAAAAATCCTCAAAATACTTACATGGTAGAAGGACAACAATTTCCTACCTATATGATTGTTCCTCTCAACGATGTACAACTCAGATCTGGTAGAGTTTTAGAAAAACCTTCTATAGATATTCAAGAGCAAGATACCTCTGAGGAGGACTCTCTTGAAACCAATAAGGGTTCTGAGGAAACATCTCTTCAAAATTCAAGCATTCAAAAAGAAAAAGAAAAGTTAACGCCCACAACTCCTATAGTTGAGCAACTCGCATCTTCATCTACACCTCCTTTTCCTGAAAGACTACAAATTGACAAGGGGGTGGAAAAACAAATCTTGTTGCCTAACTATGATTTTCTAGATGAATTGAAGAATGTTTGTATCAAGATTCCCTTGCTACAAGCCATTCGAGAGATTCCTATTCTAGCAAAAACAATAAAGGAGTTGAGTTTCAAAAGACTAGGAAGGAAACTAAAAGACACAAGAAGAATCCACCTGGTAGGAAAGATTGCAGATATTATGATGGGAAAAATTACCATGCAGAAGCATGTAGATCCAGGAAGTCCAATTGTCAAGACACATATAAATGGGATAGAAATTCCAAACACATTGATTGACTTAGGGGCTGCTATCAACATTATGAGTAGACAGACTATGGACCAGCTAAAACTTCCTAACCTTCTTTTTACACCTACTTTAATGCAACTTGCAGATCGATCAATTATTAAACCAGATGGTGTATTAGAAGATATTTCAGTCTCCTTAGATTCTTGGGAATATCCAATAGATTTTATGATTTTGACTCCCAAGAGTAATCTAGGAGGGCACCCACTTATCTTAGGAATACCTTGGCTAGCCACAGCTGATGCTTTCATTAGTTGTAGATCTGGGGATATGTACATTTCTAATGGTAATTCGACAAAGAAATTCAATTTGTATCCTCCAGCAAAAGCAATCACAGAAGTAGGAGACAATGAATGGGTTGATGATGAGGACACTATACAACCCATCTTTACCATTTCTGAAATCAGTGAGGATAGTCAAATTCTGAACACATTAGAAAATTTTGAGATATCTTCA
Organism: Pinus albicaulis; assembly: GCA_034641835.2. NCBI lineage: Eukaryota > Viridiplantae > Streptophyta > Pinopsida > Pinales > Pinaceae > Pinus > Pinus albicaulis. Next base: position 666,737,601 of record CM076569.1, on the reverse strand, counting down.
GAATATGACCCCACACAATTTCAGTTGGAATCCGACATAGAATATTTATCATCAAGACAAATGTCTCTTTACTCTATGGAAGAGTTTGGTAGTTCTACTATTGAGATTTTTCCAGGAAAAACATTGAATATCAACAAACATTTGGAAAAGTCACAACAAGAAGAACTAACCAAAATCTTGCAAAAACATTCTACCGCATTTGCATGGGAGTATACTGACATGAAAGGTATTGATCCTAAGACTTGCATCCATCATATCTATATTGAGGAAAACAGTAGACCAATCAGACAACCTCAAAGAAGGATGAATCCAAATCTTAGGAGATAGTGAAAGAAGAGCTCCAAAAACTACTCAATGTAAACTTCATTTATCCAATTTCAGATAGCCGATGGGTTTCTCCTCTGGTTATAGTACCTAAAAAGAATGGTAAATGGAGGGTATGCATTGATTACAGGGAATTGAACAAAGAAACTTTGAAGGATCACTTTCCTTTGCCTTTTACTGATCAGGTATTAGATACATTAGCAGGTAAAAAGTACTTTTCATTTTTGGATGGTTTTAGTGGCTATAATCAAATTCAGGTAGCACCTGAAGATCAAGATAAGACCACATTTACTTGTCCATGGGGAGCTTTTGCCTATCGAGTACTTCCTTTTGGGTTAAGTAATGCACCTGCAACATTCCAAAGAGCAGTACTAGGAATTTTTTCTGATCTAATCCATGATTGTGTAGAGGTTTATATGGATGATTTTACAGTTTATGGTAATTCATTTGAAGAGGCATTAGAAAATTTTGAAAAAGTTCTTATAATATGTAAAGAAACAAACCTTTCATTAAGCCATGAAAAATTCTTTATGATGTTTACTGAAGGGATTGTTTTGGGGCATCATATTTCAGGAGATGGGATTAAGGTTGATAGATCAAAAGTTGAAGTCATCTCCAAGTTACCTATTCCAAATTGTCAAAGAGATGTTAGAAGTTTTCTGGGATTTACTAGTTACTATAGAAGATTTATAGAAAACTTCACTAAAATAGCATCTCCACTCTTCAAATTGCTTACAAAAGACTGTGAATTTAAATGGGATCCTGATTGTCAATCACCTTTTGAAACTTTGAAAACAAGAATATCTGAAGCACCTATCTTGAGAGGACCAAATTGGAAACTCCCTTTCCATATTTCTACGGATGCTTCAGATACAACTCTAGGAGTTGTGTTGGGTCAAAAAGATTTAGTTCCTTATGCCATTTATTATACCAGTAAAAATTTGACTCCCACAGAGTTAAACTATACTGTGACTGAAAAAGAGTTTTTAGCCGTTGTTCATGCAATCAATAAGTTTAGACATTATATAACAGGCTATGAAACTTTTATTCATACTGACCATTCTGCAATTAGATATTTAATGAACAAACCCGTTACTAATGGCAGAGTGACAAGATGGCTCTTACTTTTGCAAGAATTCAATATTACTGTGTTGGATAGACCAGGGAAACAAAATACAGTAGCTGATTTCTTGTCTAGGATTCAGAATACTAAAGAAGATTCTCCTGTAGAGGATAAGTTTCTTGATGAATACTTGTTTGCAGTAACTATTAAGACTCCTTGGTATGCAGATATTTCTAACTATTTGGTTACAGGAAAACTACCTTCACATTTATTTCCAAGAGAAAAACGAAAAATTATTCAGGAGAGTTCAAATATTCATGGATTTCTAACGAATTGTTTAAAACAGGGCCAGATCTTGTGATCAGAAGATGTGTCAGGGAAGATGAAATGCCTGATATTCTTAAGGCATGTCTTGATGAACCATGCGGCGGACACTTTGCGGACAAAAGGACGGCCTATAAAATCCTTTCCTTGGGATATTATTGGCCTTCCCTCTTCAAAGATGCAAAACAATATATCAAAAGGTGTGATAGCTGCCAAAGAGTAGGGAAACCTACCCTTTCAAATGAAATGCCATTGCAAACACAGGTACTCATTGAACCCTTTGAAAAATGGGCTTTAGATTTCATTGGACCTATTAATCCACCATCTAAGCAAAAGAAGTATATATTGGTTTGTACTGATTATGTTACTAAATGAGTAGAAGCCAAAGCATTAGTATCTGCTACTGAAAATTCAGTTGTTCATTTTCTTTATGAGGATATTTTTACTTGCTTTGGTGTTCCAAGAGAAATTGTGACAGATCAAGGAAGCCAATTCACATCCAACTTGGTGGAGAAATTGATGGAAGAATACAAAATAAAGCACAGAAGATCTACTCCTTACCATCCGCAAGAAAATGGTCAAGTGGAGTCTACAAACAAATTTCTTGAAAGTATCATCACCAAAACTGTTCATCTACATAGAAGAGATTGGGCAGAAAGGCTTCTTGAAGCCTTATGGGCCTACAAAACTACATGGAGAAATACAACAGGACATTCTCCCTATGAACTTGTTTATGGGAAAGAAGTCCTGCTCCCCATTGAGTTCAAAGTAAAGACCTTCAAGATAGCAGTTCAGTTGGGGATGAATTTATCAGAAGCCCAAAAGCATATAATGGAGCAGTTGAATGAGCTAGATGAGATCAGACAAGAGGCAATTCTAAGAACTGATCTAGTTCAATATCAAAGAGCTAAATGGCATGATAAGTACATCAAAGAGAAGAAGTTTCAAGAAGGAGATTGGGCATTGTTATTTGATTCCAAGTTTAAAGATTTTCAAGGATAATTTCAGACTCATTGACTTGGGCCATATGAGATTGACAAGATCTTTAGCAATGGAGCGGTAAGAATCAAGACCATTGATGAGTTTCAAACTCCTATTATTGTGAATGGCCACAGATTGAAAGTTTATCATAAGCCACTCTCAAAAGAGGATTTTGTCAAAGTGTTTCAAGAGAATTCTGCAATTAGGCTGGTACAGAAGAATTCTTCTTCTCCACCAGCCTAGCTTTTGTTCTTTTCAGTTAAAAAATAAATAAAAAATAAAAAAATAAAAATAATTGTATAAGCCTGAAAACCAATCACTGATTGGCAGTCTTATACAGAAAATATAGGGTGAAAATTAGGAACACCTGACACTCTATATTTTTCCAAAAAAAAAATAATTTCCTCTTTCATTTCACAAAGTTTTGTGACCACCCACTCCATTCCATTCCACTTCATTCCATTTCATTTCACTTCATTTCACTCCATTCCACTTCATTTTATCTATTTCATTCCATTTCATCAATAAAAGTCTTTTTCATGACCATTTCCATCTAGTCATTTGTCATCCGTTCATGTTCATTCATCCAAATAATAGCTGTGTCAGTTTCCGCAGCTGACATCTGTTTCCGCAGCTGACACCAGTTTCTGCAGCCAGAAGCAGATTCCGCAGCTACAACTCTGTTTTCAAAAGAATGTACAGCCATATGTTATTTCCATAATCATGAAATTAAATGAAGGTGAGAAGACCAAAAATGAAGACATGGAGCATTCAAGATACCAATGAAGAGCAACTAATTGAAGATCAAGGAAAAAGGCAAAGATTCCAAGGTATGAGTAATATTCATTTCAAATAGCATTGAAAACACATTTTTATATAGTTCTAAACCATAAGCTCCATCCATTATGTGCAATGATTATATTGACAAATTCCGTAACCCTTTCACGATCTCCATATGATCCTCCCGCATTCATTCTCAAACGGTTCCATAATTAAACCCCCGATCTTCACTCATACTCCGATATTCCACCGGTGACAATGAGACGTAGTTTATTTGACCACAGACTCTTACAGCCGCATAAATCCATAGCCGTTGTTTAAACTTGCTCACATTTATTTTGCAGCCACCAAATTTCAAAACATTGTCGGATGTGTTATACTCCTATTGTTCTGTTAATCTCACAGCCGTATCTCTGCCGTGCTCACGAAACCCCTCTCTGTTCTGTCTCACTCCATTTCGTTCTCTATTACGCTACAGTTTGCATACCCACTCTCTGATATCTACCTACAGTCATTGTGCTCATCTCCGTGTATTCAGCCGTTCTATTTCTATTGAACCCTCCTCCACGCAGGCAAGTCTTTGAAGAGCAGAAAGAAGAATGGGTAAACTGTTAAGAGCAGAACCAGAAGGACCTAAGTTCATGGAAGGATATTCGCAAGTAAGGGATATATTGAAGAAAGAAAAGTGGCTGCGGTTTATCCAAAAGTTCAGAGGTTATCATAAAGAAGTGACAAAAGCATTTGCAAGGTCGTTCAATGGCCTAGAAGTAGAGATTGGAGACCTTAAGTTTGCAGTGAACGAGGCATCTATAGCAACTGCCACGGAACTTCCTCAAGAGGGTGAGCGTTGGTTTAAAAATAAAATCATTAGTGATGAAGCCTGGAGAGAAATCTTACGAAACCAAGGTATGGACATAACTATTTTTAAAAGAGGAATTCCTGTTCATGCATTGAAAGAGGAATGGGCTACATTGCTGCTAGTTGTTCAAAAATTCATTACCTGTGAAGGCCGTTTTGGGTCCATGTATATGTACCATACCAGGTTGTTGATGAATTTTCTAGATAATCAAACTCTCAATATCCCATATTTTCTATTAAATAGTTTGAAGAAGATGTCCGTGACTGTTCAGAAACATTTAGGGGATGTAGAATCACATCTATATCACCATGGTATTGTAAAAATTTTGATTGAAAAAGAGTTGAAGGAGAAGAAGGACACATGGGAACAATTTTTGATTAGAAATTTCTTTGAGGAACCTCAAGAAATTCCTGAAGGTAGCACAACAAGAAGGAGTAGGAGAAAAAGAATAAATGATGAAACTCAAATTACTCCTACTCAAGAAATTCCTGAAGGTAGCACATCAAGAAGGAGTAGGAGAAAAAGAACAAATGATGAAATTCAAAATACTCCTACTACTACAATTGAAAGAACTGATAGGGAGGAGAGACTATCAAAGAGGAAGAAGAGAGAAACCAAGGGTAAAAAGCCAATAACATCAAAAGAGAGAAAAAGTATTGAGGCTATACATCAAACCCCTTCTTCCGAAGAAGAAGATCATCAAGTGCTATTTGAAAGATTGGTTCATCTTCAAAAACAATTATCTATAGCCAAGAAGAAAGAGAAAGGAAAACAAAAGCAAAAAGACAGTGGACCACAGCGTGTGAGAAGAAGTTCCAGACTTAAGGGGAAATTGAGGAAAACGCAAATAAAAGGACCTCATTTCATCGATTTGGGAGAAGAAACATCTGAACAATCCCCAGCTGACCATAGTCCATCTCACTCTCAGTCGGTTAGTGAACCTGGTTCATTTCATTCTCAGTCAGACATGGAACAAAGTCCATCCCATTCACAGCCAGATGTTGATGTGAGCCCTTCTCAGCCAGATTTTGAGGACAACTCTCCTTCACGGTATTTTGGGGACAGCCCAATAAAAATGACACCTGAAATAGATCCCAAGCAGCAGGAAGTATATGATTATATAGAATCTTTGGAAAAAGCAGCTACCGGTCCCAGTACTTCGTCCATCCAGCCTCATACAGTACAAGATGATTTAGTCCAATCACTAAAACATGAAGTCTTTGAGCTAGAGCTTTTAAATAGACACATCAAAAATGAAAATGAGACATTGAAGGAACAAAGTAAATTGGACAAAATCATTCATGATAATACCATGCTACATTTGGGAATATGGCAGAAGAAGAACAAGAAATTGAAAAGGAAATGCCAGAAGTTAAGCAGAGCACTGGTTAATATCAAATTTAGATGCTTAATGAAGAATCCAATGATGTTGGCAGCACCAAGGAAGAAGAGGAGAGGATTGGATGTACTGGCTGAAGTGTCAAGGCATATGAACTGAAGAAGGATTATCAAAATTTTGATTGCATGAGGACATGCAACAACTTCACAGTGGGGGTATGTTGAGTCTCAAATCTGCATCTTTTCCATACATCTTTCTAGACATTTTTCATCCACCTGAACCTTCCAAGTTGTCAATATCATTGTATATTAATTGCAAAAGAGCATCTAACATGGTTTTTAATTATATTTTTGTGTCTGCTGTTTGATTTAGATTTTGCTCATTTAGCTGCGGAATCTTGCCACTTTCCGCAACTGCTGTAACTTTCCGCAACCATTTTGTGAAACTCTATGTTACAGGTGTCTTCAGGAGAAACGAGCCACATGGGCAAGTCAGAAATGATGTGGACATGGATCGTGTCCTATTGGCTCGAGCAAATTCATCTAAGGAAGCTACGGTCAAAGGTGGCCAAATGGAAGTCAACCGTAGAGTTCCACGGTGACAGGACTCTGTTTCGTGTCACGTGGAGATCTATATGGCCGTTTCTGAATTGCGGAAGACAAATCAACATCTGTACATGGCCCCATAGCCAAATTCAAACATCCACTCCTCATAGATTTACTCTTCAATACGGCCATGATCCTAGATCTTTGGACGTAATGGGTTACGTGTTCTCCATTAGCATAAACTTTAGGGAATCAGTTATATTTCCTTTGTTATAAATAACGCGTTTGCATACGCATATTAGATTGGTCTCTGTTAGTTCTTATTAGTCTGCTCTGTAATGTAATTACGTTGCCACTGTGCCGTAATATCACCTTTCTGTTATGACTGCATTTTAAAATAAGAAGACTCTGTTTCAAAACGTAATTCGTACTTGAAGATTGTTGCCAAGGCTGGTGTAGAGGGCCCCTACACTCGCCAAGGTTCTGTGCATTATTGTATAGTTCTTGTTTTATTTCTTTAAAGCTCATTGTGCCATAATCCATTCACATGTTTATACATTGCATCTTTCATGGTATATATGCTTCATTTCTGTTTATAATCTTTCATGCTTTCCATTTTACTTCTGTCTTTAATGTTTTATGCTATTGATTACTGATCAGTGTTCTTATTTCAGGTTATAAATAGGTAGCTCGAGCATTTG